>CM057093.1:3605488-4095488 GCA_029959045.1 Taenioides sp. WSHXM2023 | reverse complement strand
GTCACATGGTGAGCGACGGCTCGTGGATGGTGCGGGTCCAAGCTGCAAAAACCCTGGTACGACATGACCACAGTGTCACAGTGTTCCATGTGTCACTGTTCTGTTATGCATAAAGAGTAAAAAAAATGTAATGTTTAAAACGTATGATTCACCTGTCTTTAAATTTGTTAAGTTTTGCTTGTGTATGGTGACATCTAGTGGACGCTTCCGGATTTGCAGGCAGAGCACATGTTTTGGACAGAACTTTATTGAACGGTAGTAACAGTTGTAAGCAGCAGACATGGCAGCAGTTTGGTTGCCTATTGAGTCCACAGATTTCTTTATTTTGAGGTTGCATCGCCTGTATGTATTTTGTACCCATGTTCAACAACTTTAGTCATAATTATTTGGAAGTCCAGCATTGTGATGTTTGTAGTACTGGTATTGTAATGTGTTCATTACACGTGAACCACGCAGCTCTCAAAAATGGCGTCAGATAGCCTTCAATTTGTGGATTTACTTTGCATTTATAATTTTGTTTACTGTATATTTTGTAATAGACAAATGTGAAATTACAATATGCCTATCCTACAGTTTCACCTTTTTGCACATCATTAAATCTGCTTAAAGACAACATGTCTGCAGAGTTGTTGATGCAAGAGAGGAGTTTATAGCCATAGTTCCCATTACGGCACAGTCACACACAGTACACACAACAGTATATATTTTCTGTCTCTGTGCCAGGGGGACATGCTGCAGGTCAGCCCACACTTCCTGGAGCAGACGCTGGACAAGAAGCTCATGTCTGACCTGCGGGTGAGTCCTGCTGTGAGCTGTGGTACAGGGGCCCCCTGTAGTATCACAGTAACACTAACAGTAATAGTTCTGCTGTGAGCTGTAGTACAGGGGCCCCTGAGCAGCACACTGACCCCTGTAGTAGTCCTGGACATATTAGAGTGACACAGTTGTCTTGTGTGTACAGCGTAAACGCACTGCCCATGAGAGGGCCAAGGAGCTGTTTGCATCTGGAGAGTTCTCATCTGGGAGGAAGTGGGCAGATGATGCCCCCAAAGAGAAGCTGGACACTAACACAGTGAACCTGATGGCCTCAGGGGCCTGTGGGGCCTTTGTTCACGGACTAGAGGATGAGATGTTTGGTGAGAACCTCACACAGGTCTGACACGCATATGTGAAAGGCTAAGGCTGACCTGCTGTTTTCCAGAGGTGCGTATAGCTGCTGTGGAGGCTCTGTGCCAGCTGGCCCGCTCCTCTGCCAGCTTTGCAGAGAAGTGTCTGGACTTCCTGGTGGACATGTTCAATGATGAGATCGAGGAGGTGCGGCTCCAGTCCATCCACGTCCTCCGAGAGATCTCCACCCACATCACTCTGAGAGAGGACCAGCTGGACACAGTGCTGGCAGTACTGGAGGTGCTGCTCACATCACACTGTGTACAATCATGTAAAACGTATAATATAATGCAGTTCACACTGTGTACAGGACTCCTCCCGGGACATCAGAGAAGCTCTACACGAGTTACTCTGCTACACCAACGTGTCCACCAAAGAGTGCATCCAGCTGGCTCTGCTGGAGCTCCTCAAGAACCTCAACAAGTACCCCACCGACCGCAACTCAGTCTGGAAGTAAGACACACGCGCACGCACATACACATACACACACACACACACACACACTAACCTAAACCCTAACTTTAACCTATTTGAACGCAGATTTAAATTTAAACCATGTTGTTGATAAGATAATAAGTATTTATATCATGGGGACTCATAAAAGAGGCAGGTTCCCATGAGGAGAGTGTGTAGATTTAAGTCCCCACATTTGATGGGGACTTACATAACAACATAATTTCCAAAAAACAATATAAAATTACAGCTATCAGTCATTAGTATTTGATGTGTGTACATAATTACATACATTTATACGTGCTCCCCGGTGGTGTTTAGATGATACTGTTCCTCACAGTCCCTCTTGTTTGCCTGGGCAGGTGCCTGAAGTTCCTGGGCCAGCGCCATCCCACCCTGGTGCTGCCTCTAGTGCCCGAGCTGCTCAGCACCCACCCGTACTTCGACACCCCAGAGCCGGACATGGACGACCCGGCCTGTACGCAAACAGCTCCACTCTACCACAGTACACAGACTTTAACAGTAATCACACTGAACAGATGGAAACCTTCAATTTGAATGCTACAGCATAGGTGGTATAGGGTTTGAAATTATTATCTAGAAATAAACATAAAATCTAATGTCCACCGTCAGTATATATATATATTTGTTTTCCACAATTGCTTCAGAAAGCCATTATTGAACTCCATAGATGAGACTGTTGTCAGTTAAAAGCACTTAAAAACACAAAATCTCCCATAGAGTCGTAGGTCCATTAGGTGAAATTTACAAACGATGTTGAAAATTACAATTGAATGTCACATTTACACTGCACCTTCTTCCCTGGCCTTCTATGAGCACACAGCATGTGACTGTAATGCTTCTGTGTACACAGACATAGCTGTGCTGGTGCTGGTATTTAACGCGGCTCAGACCTGCCCCACCATGCCCGCGCTTTTCTCTGACCACACCTTCAGACACTACGCCTACCTGCGTGACAGCCTCTCCCACCTGGTGCCCCTGCTCACGGTAAGCCGCACACCTGGGTCTGGGTTTCTGGACCATGAGCCCTGTGGGGTGCCTGCAATATCCTGCTTGAGGGTTTGCAGGATTGTTCCACAGTATGGCATTTAAACATGTTGACTTTATTCAGTTACAGTTGTATTCATTATTAAAAAATGCCTTGAAAAACTTGCATTCTTACTATGAGCGGGCTCGCCTCTCCACAGCCTAGTTGCATCACTTGCTTCTCTCCATGGAGATAAATGGATAAGTCTAATGTATTACTGTGGATAGGCCAGGCAAAAGCATCTCCATGGACCAAGGTAGCAGATGTTTACGGCGATTTTCATTAAAGCTGTTTGTGTGTGTTTGTGTGTGTTTGTGTGTGTTTGTGTTTGTTTGTGTGTGTTTGTGTGTGTTTGTGTGTGTTTGTGTGTGTTTGTGTGTGTTTGTGTGTGTCAGCTCCCGGGCAGGAAGCAGCCGTACTGTCTGGAGACGGTGGGCTCAGCCTCTGCTTCTGCGTCTGTGGAGGCTGCTCAGATGTTTCTGCAGCAGAGTCTGCTCAGAGTGGAGAACATCCAGAACTTGGAGGCAGCAGGAGCCCAGGACCTGCTCAAACTCACCATACGGTAACAACGGCACAGGACAGCAATCTAACTTAAATCTTAATAAAACATGACCGTAGTCTTCTGAGGAGCAACTAACAACATTACATTTGTTTTGTTTAAATTAAGGTTTTGTCTAAATGAATTTTAAGTCTGTATAATGGAAACAGGAGTTTGACTTAAATTTACAAGATGATGCAGACTAGATTTAATTTATCTTGAATATGTATGCACCCAAACAAGACTTAACTAGGCCTAAACCTGGCCTAAATCAAGTCTGTACCAAAGCTAAGATAGGACTTGTGTAGTTGTGTAGCCCCTACATATCAGAAGTCTGTGTACCCCCAGTGCTGCCCTGCTACACGTGTCACATTTTTAGAGCCACTGGATTTAAGATTTTGTTTGTATGCCCAGGGACCTGCAGCGTGTGGGAGAGCTGCAGACGGAGCTGGCCGGAGCAGCTGACTTCTGTGCCACGTACCTGCACTGCCAGTTGCTGCTCAGCCAGGTACTGCCCTCCACTGCCCTGCTCTAGTACAGTCTGCTCTGGTCCAATGTAGGCCTCAGTGATCTGCATTAGTCCAGTATACGCCTCACTGTATTAGTCCACTATCAGCCTAACTCTGGGCATCTGTGCTGCTGTAGGCTCTGCAGGAGAAGCTCTGGAGGACGGCTGTGCCCCTGTGTCTCAAACAGAACAACAGTGCCACACAAGCTGCTCAACAGGTCTAAGATCACTTTCTTTTGATTCTTGTAATCCCTGTAGAGACTGAAAAGAGTCACATGTCTTCTGCCAACTCGGTGCTTGGTAATCTACATACACAGTCCTACATAGTCTTTTTTGCACATGTGCGTGTGTAGATGGTGGAGGAGACGTTCCGTCTGGAGTTCCTGTACAGTGGCCTGGATAGCAGACAGATGGCTGCTCTGCATCATGTGCGTCTGCAGGCCCGAGCTCTGCAGCTGCTGTTGTCTGCGCGCACCAGGAACAGGTCAGTACAGAGACATTTCACTTTAAAACCAGCAGGGGTCAGTACACACAGGACACATTACCCTTCAGTACCAGCAGGGGTCAGTACACAAATATTCTGTTAGAATATTTCAGTTGAAAGCCTCTTTGGAGCTGTTTACTCAGAAACAATGAATAGTTAATAGTTAAATTAATATTTACAGCCCTCAGGAAAACGTGAACAATTTGGTCTTAAATCACTGTTGCGCTCCTCTGTGTTTGTTCCTTTCCTTTTACTACTTTTTGCATTTTAGATGCATGCAGAAGACATCAAATATGTGAAGCAAGATGTATGGAAGAAATACATTTTAATACCTCAACTGTATATTTTTATATTTTATATTGAAATGCTCAGGGTATCCACCCTTTGCTTTGTCACCAGTGCTACAAACCCTAGGCTTTCTCTCAATGAGCTTCATGATGAAGCTTCACAGGTGTGCAGTGTCAGGGCCAAGTAACTGAAAGTGCAAACCAGGGTTCAAAGCAAAGGGTAATGGCTATTTTTGAAAAAAAATCTTGGAGCTAAAACTTTGGAGCTATTTTGAGTTTATTTTTTGTTTACTACATTCCATATTCGTAATTCATTCATGGAATTAAAGAAAAAACATGAGTGAAAAAGTGTGTCCAAACTTGTGACTGGCTGTTCCCTTGTCCAGCTGTCTCAAATCAGACTTTTACATGTTCATCCATTATAGATTACATTTAAGCTCATGCTGTTAAAAACTCATACTGTCTCTCCCTCCTCAGCCTGGACTCTCTGAGCAGCAGCTGTGACCGCTTCCTCCTGGACATAGAGCATTTTCAGAGGTACTTTTCTCCACTCTGCTCACTCCAAACCATGTGTAGATGATCGCACTCACCCTTCTCCGCCTCTCCACCCTCCCTCAGGCTCTTTATGACAGAGCTGCCCCACCTCAAGGACACGTTTGTGGACAAGGTGCTGGAGCTGAGGCCACGTCTGTCCAGCTGTGCTCCGGTGGAGATGGTCAAACTTCTGCAGAGCACGCTGAGACAGAGCGGACTACTGCTGCCCACACTGCCCCCCCAGGTAACACACACAACACACACACACACACACACACACACACATTCCTAATAGGAAGTGAGCATGAGCGCGCTTCTGGCTCCATCAACTCTGCCCCCAATTCACTTTGTATTGAGAAAACGTCTCCCCTCTCTGTAACTGCTGCTGTCCAGCTCCTCATTTTGGTCTTAAAATGTTTGTATTAACCCCCCTAGATGATCCTGGAGTTTTTATTTCGCCATTTTCTCCATAAATCAATACCTATTCTTAATATGGAACTGGCTCCAAATTTGCCCCTATTACTGCTAGAATCAGTGAGCTTCATTTGACTGGAGCATTTAGTATTCCAATATTGTTAATAATTGTTAGTCCACTTCTTTATACAGTCTATGGCGCACACACGTTTACATGTTTTATGGTGAAAATGCATTTAATAGAGAGCAAGGTAAAAACTTTAGCTTTAAGAGGTGGTATTATGCAAATTTGTCCCTTTTTTTTTTTTTTTTGCTTATAACGTTGTTCCCTGATCAAAAACATGTCTGAAGAGGTTTTAGATGTATCCATGTATGTTTGAGTAATTTGGCGATCTCTCCTGGGCCCCTCCATATGACAGTTCTCCATAAATACAAAACTGATGGGTAGTCTGTCTCTTGTGTCAGATTCTGAAGGCAACAGCGACCATCATTGAGCCCACGGGGGAGTCGGACAACCCGCTGCGCTTCACCTCTGGCCTGGTGGTGGCGCTAGACATCGACGCAACTCTAGAGCACGTCCAGGACCCACAGAACACGGTCAAAGTGCAGGTCTGTCTCTACTGTCCATCACAGCCACGCCCCCTTCCACACAGCCACGCCCCGTCAGAACACAAGCGCTCTGCACATCCGCTGTTTTGTCTAGGATGGTCTGATTTGACTTTTTTTATTACTATTTTATTTTGCAGATATTTGATGTTTGTTTGCCTTGTCACCAAAATTTACTGATGTCAGTGTTTTCAAATCAACCTGCCGTTTTACCTTTACAACAAACATGTATTTTTTTAATAGTCATGTAACTATACACATATTTACATAAACAGAAGAGCCATTAAACAGATTTACATGTGTTTCCATAGTAACTCATGAGTCTGCACATGTGAAATGACCTGTTGTCCTGCTGTGACAGGTGCAGTACCCTGACGGTCAGTCCCACCTGATCCACCCCAAACCCGCAGACTTCAGGAGGCCCAGCCCCACCCGTCACCGGCTCATCACACAGGTGTACCTGTCTCACAGCGCGTGGACAGGTGAGCAGCAACACACTTTTACACAGACTTTATAAAAATCTATTTAACATTTTGTATGAGACATTATTACAGGGATTTGCTACCCCTACCTTCTGTAAAAATATGCTTACTTATGAAACTGAAGATTTTATTGATACAAATTGTTTATGTCTTTAGAGGATAAATAAACAGTGAGGTTGTAAAATAAACGGTAGTAGCCCGAGAGTTGAAGAGAAGAAGCATGAGAAGTTTGTTTACATCAACACAGCAGCTGGAGACATGAACCCTCAGGACATTGAGGCCCTGTTAGAGAAAGTCCATTCTAGTTTAGTGCAGTCCAGTCTGGCTTCTGTTGTAGGGAGTATTATACCTCTGATGACGTAGGCCAAGATAACAAGCTGGCAGTGAGAGCCTTCAGCACAGCACAGAAATGGACTTTCTCTAACAGGGTGGCCATAAAGATTTAAATGCCAGTTTTGGGTCAAATGCTGAGAGCTCCAACACAGGAATATGTTTATGAAGTTGGTAGTGAATGAATGACTTTTTTTTTTTTACTTCATACTATTAAACTCCATTCTGAAAGGGTTTGAAATTACTCTAAAGGACTCTGACTACTTTTATAACTCTTAATGATTATGTTTTATTAATCTCAAGTATGGTCTAGATGTCATTTGGACCTGGACCTCACCATGTTCATGTTGGTCTCACTGTGTTCTTATGCTCCAGAACCGTGTCAGATCTCCGTGCGCCTCCTGCTGGCGTACAGCAGCACTGCTCCAGGCGGGGCCGAGTCCGAGGGCCCACAGACAGACATCGAGGGGACCATTCCCTTCAGCAAACCCGTCAAAGTGTTCATCATGCCCAAACCCACGCGCCGATAGAGCCCTGAGGGATCATGGGACTGCACAGTAAACACGACTCACCACACATGTGGACAGAAGTGAATAAAGACTCAACTTTTTTACCAAACCTGACTGGACTGTATTCGTTTAAGGTCATATTATTTTCTTTCTGTTTTGTGTTAACCATAGACTGTGTAGACTAGTATAAATGGACATACAGTGCATCCGGAAAGTATTCACAGCGCTTAATTTTTTCCATATTTTGTCATGTTACAGCCTCATTCCAAATTGTATTAAATTCATCTCTTACCTCAAAATTCTACACACAATACCCCATTATGACAATGTGAAAAAAGTTTTTTTTTGACAGTTTTTGAATTTATTAAAAATAGAAAACTAAGAAATCACATTTACATAAGTATTCACAGCCTTTGCCATGAAGCTCAAAATTGAACTCAGATGCATCCTTTTTCCACTGATCCTCCTTGAGATGTTACAGCTTAACTGGAGTCCACCTGCGGTAAATTCAGTTGATTGGACATGATTTGGAAAGGCACACTGAATACTTATGTAAATGTGATTTCTTAGTTTTCCATTTTTAATAAATTCAAAAAATGTCAAAAAAAACTTTTTTCACATTGTCATAGGAAAAAGGAAGCGCTGTGAATACTTTCCGGATGCACTGTAGCTAACCCCTTAGCCGCTGCGTTCCAAATGGGAAGTGAGCATCTGCGCACTTCTGGCTCCATCAACTCTGGTTCCAATTCACTTTGTATCAAAATCATTACAGCTGCTGTCATATGTCCTCATTTTGGTCTTAACATTTTCCTATTAACCCGCTCTACATGATTCTGGTGTTTTTATTTTGCTATTTTGCTATTTTGCCTGTAGATCTATTCCTAATATGTTTGATGTATTATTGTATTGAAGATTAAGAGATTTTCTTTGTCACCTTTAGGACCCACTGTCAACCACTGAAAGAAGAATTTCAGATGACTTAAAACTACTGTAGATTTGACTTTATTGAATGAAGAGAAAAGTGTAGCGTAAACTCGACTGATGGCTCACAGAATGAAAAAGGCACTTCACAATTTCATTAAAATAAACCTAAAATTTCAGAATCCATAAAACACACCCTGACATCATCAGATTCAGAACCTGATCACGTGACCTCACTCTAATGTTGAAAATACAATAATTCAAAATGGATCATATAAATTTATAAAGTGTCTAATGTTCATTTAATGTTCATTGTTTTCCGAGCTGTTTTTCTCGACTCAAACATTTGTGGACTCCCTGAAAGCGGCACTAAACGGGGACGCCTGTAGAAGACTTTGGGGCTTGTGGAGGTCAGCAGGTGGAGTGGAAGATCCCGGCCACCTTCCTGCCCTGCGCGGCCAGCTTGTTGTACTGATCCACCGCCTTCTCCGTCTGCAGCACCGTCACCTCCACCCCACGGCCCCTCACGAAGTCCAGCGTGGAGCCAGGGACCTACACACACAGACAGCTCGTATCACTGTGCCTGGGGACAAATCACAATCCAAACACAACTGAGATTATAATTTCATAGTCGAGATGAGTTTAGGGCTTTTTAATGGACAGGTTTACAGCTAATCCTCTGTCGGTAAAAGTTAGTGGTTTGGAGCAAGAAATCTGACATTTTCTGCTTTTAATGGCCATTATTAAAATCTGCATTGTTCAGAAAATGAACACTGAAAGTCAATTTTGTTTAAGACAAAATAAAATTGAATCGAAAATTGTCTTTGATCAATTTGAGGGGAAAATATATAGGCCGTCTGATTCATATTTTGTCATATGACCCGGGCTACACCCTCGTTTCTGACCAGTAAATTTTTTTTTTATTAAAATGCAGTTGTTACAAATTACATTATGTAACTTTTCTGGTAATGTCTGCCACTTTCTTGTTTCCATGGAGATGTACAGTAAGTACTTTGCCCAGAATTTGGAGAAAAGCGGGTGAGGGCCCAAGGCTAAGTTACAGGTCAGATCTGTGTAGAGGCATCGCCGCTTACAGTAAGAATACATGTTTTGTCAAGGTGGTTTAATGGAAGTTTATGTTATAACGTCGTTCCCACATCAAAAACATGTCTGGAGAGGTTTCAGATGTTATTCATGCATGTTTGAGTAATCTGGCGATCTCTCCTGGACACTATTCTCCATAAATATGGAAGCATGTGTAGCAGTATAAGCCTGATACAAAACTGTACACAGCAACCTGACAAACCTGATGCGATGTGCAGTAGTTTCGTTAGCAGAACGCAAGCTGATTGTTAAGTGACTTGAGCATCAGAACCAGAACTGAAACTTATAAAACATGTTAATACATTGTTTTATGCCATTTTCAAAACCATAAAAGGTAACATGGTGATCTAACTACGTTATGTGTTGGCAGTTAATCCCCCTCTTTAAAGGTTCTATATTACGCAAAATTGACTCTAGTGAGCTTTAAGACATGTTATAATGTTGTTTCCTCCTCAAAAACACAGCTGGAGTTGTGTTTTGTTTCATTCACATGTTTGAGTAACACTTTATTATCAGTCTGTCTACATCTCCAAAGCTCAAAATGCTCTGCTCCACCTGGTGATGTTATGAAGCTGTAGTTTTCAAGTGAACAGCTCCTTTTACCTTTAGTTCAGTAGAGATCGGCAATTCCAGGGCTGAAATTATCCAAATGTATGGAGTTTAAAAACACAATGGAGTACTCTGTATTACCACATGACATCACAAGGTGGAGTGTGATGTTTTTCTGTTTGAGAGAAGAACTCAGCCTAAATATTCAGGATTTGTGTGTTAAGCATGTGTGAATGAAATAAAACACAACTTCAGGTGTGTTTGTGATGAGGAAACAAAATGGGCCCTTTAAATTCCATCGTGCATGATTTACCTGCAGAGCCTCCGACATCCCACGGCCGATCACCAGCAGGTCTATGCCTTTGGTCAGCAGCTCGTCCAGGTCAGCCGGCTGAACCCCAGGGCGGTGCTGGAAACACAAACCAGAGTGAGAAGAGATGGAGAGAAAAGGATAGACCAAAGAGGGAGGGAGAGGAGGGGTGGAAAGTAACTGATTACAAATGCTCAAGTTACTGTGAGTATATTTTGGGAGTAAATTAACTTTAACATGTACTGGTACTTTGAGATCACTGAAGTCATGCCAGTTTAACAGGCTACATTTTAAAATCACAAGTGTTACCAAGTGAAGCACAAGCCTCAATCGTTCTTATCCACTATGGTCTGCTCCTGTCTGCTCCTGTCAAGAGCTACAAACCCATAAGAGCACTGCATCGCCTGCTCTGACAAGCAAAAACAACTGAATTCAGATTTCAGCTGTTTAATTATGGTAATTCAGTTTGAAGACTGAGAAAGTAGTAATTTTCGAGAGCACTTTATACTTTTACTTGAGTACAGATTTTCAGTACTCTGTAGACGAGATACGTGTGTGTGTGTGCGTGTGTGTGTGTGTGCGTGTGTGTGTCGGAGAGAGAGAAGAGGGGGCTTAACAAGATTCAACATACTCTAATATTCTCTGTAACACATACAAAAAATACAGTATAAGTTTTATTTTAAGGTTTCCCATCAGTGTGTATGAACTCTCATTGCTATAAAAAAAAGAATATTTAAAAACACGTGCAACACATATACACAGTAACACACTCTTTGGTTTGAGGTTTCATCTGGCACACACACTTTAGCTCAAATCACTACCTGTCAAAGAGAGGTAGAGGGGAGAGAGAAGAGAGAGGAGAAGTGAGAGATGAGAGACAGGAGTTACTCACATCAGTGCCAGTCTCTCTCCAGTCCCAGGCTCTGCTCCCCCCGGGCCACACCTTACAGTCCTTATAGGAGCTGGAGACGCCCTGCACCTTCATGTGACCCCAGGACAGGGACGCAATCTGAGGGGACGTCATGTCTGCAAGAACAGAGGCACCCGAGGGTCACACTCAGCTCCACAGCACCTAAGAGTCACACTGAGCTCTGCTGTACAAACACAAACACTTTAATAAGAGAGCAGAGCGGACAGTTATTTTGGTACCAGACTCGCTCCAGATCATGTGTCCTGGGTCCACACTTATTCAGCACTTATTCAACCATAAACCACTTCAAACAGCATTATTTAACAAATGAGTGCATGAAACATCTAACTGTGAAATGTAATGGTGTATTATGTGACACATTTGTGCAGTTGCACTTAAAGCATTGATATAATTTGGATTTTAAATGTAATAAACAAGACCTGTGCCACCAGATATAAGGTAAACATGTTCAAATCAAATGAATCAAATCCAATCAGAAAGCAGAATGAGTCTCTCATTTAGACTGAAGTTTCAATGCTGAAGTTGGTTTAAACCTGAAAGGACTCTCTTTGATCTGAATGGTCACTACTTAAACATATAAAAATCATTTAAAAACACCATAGAAAATTAAAACAATGAAGAGGACCACCTGTAATGAAGTATGTGACACTGAGGAGACATGACAGCCTTATACTGCCATTGTGTCCTGGAGCAAGTGTTGGACCTAAGCATGAAATTGGCACCTCACAGCACTGCCCTGTAATATGGTGCTGTGGCTACAGCTGGTGCCAACAGCGGTGTAGCACCAGAAAAAAGTAGACTAAGCACCAACGCTGCCGAGAGCGCCCTGTGCCCCGACGGAGAGCACCCTGTCTGGGTTCAACAGGCGGAAATATAAGGAGAAAAAGTCATGAGAAGTGCCCCAGATATGACCACTTTAGGCAGAACACAGATTACCCATGTGCTGCTTGTTTGTAGCATCTTTAGCATCATTGATACGCGCATGACTAATGTGTACATTAATGTATTACGCCGAACAAAGCACTAGGTTAGTCTTATAATGAAATGCAAGATGGAATATAAACGGAGGGAAACTTAGAAGTACCCAAAAGATGGCCACTTTATGTAGAAGGCAGATTAGCCATGCGCTATTTGTCTTTAGCATCTTTGGCACAACATTGGCGCACACACACACACACACACACACACACACACACACACACACACACACACACACACACACACACACACACATAGGGCATGCTCATCTATGGCAGACAGAGGACTAGGGTCGTTTTATAACGAAATACAGGTGGGATATAGACGAATAAATCTCACGAGAAGTGCCCAGCGATGGCCATTTTACGCACAACGCAGATTAGCCACCCGCTCCTTGTTTTTAGCATCACGGAGCACAACAGTGGCGCACGCAGGACAAGCTAATGCAAAACACAGACAGAAAGCAAAGTTGCAAGGTTAAAAAGTGCAGCTCACCTATTTTATCCGCTCTGTATTGGGTCCCTCTGCGCCTTAGCTGTGCCTGTGTTGACGCTGATCCTGGCTGGGACGCACGGAGCTAGTGATGGTCATTTGAAGCCGAGGCACCGAGGCTTGTACCGAGTAAAAGGGGGCGTGTCGAGTGAAGCCCCGATTCGAGGCTTGTGTCAGATTGCCAAAAACCACGTGACCGGCATAAAGTGAAGCCTCACTTCCCACCGGTCACGTGACTGGTTTAGTCTATGTGTCACTTTTCAAAATAAAAGCGCGTAGTATTGCATAAGTACCTGGTCCAATGCACACTCCTCTACTTTAAAACCAGTGGAGTCGTTATATAAGCAAACTATAAAAATTTTGGACAAAAAACCACTACGCTACCATCATTGTACAATTCTGCAAAAATACAAGCTCCTAAGTTGGGAAAACATGGTTAAATACTCCCACTTGTGTTTAATGTTCAAAGTTGTTAATGGATTGTCCTCCCCTCCACTGGAACAATTTGTAACAATAAGAACTGCTTCATACGGTCGCACTCGAGCTGCAGGACGAGGGGACTGTATTGTTCCACTCCGGAGAAGCACATTTGGTCAGATGTCATTCTCTGTTACAGCTACTCAAAACTGGAACACTGTCCCCGCAAACATCAGGGAAATAACATCATATCACTTGTTCAAAAATCACTTGAGAAAGTGGTTGATAAACAATCAGATCTGCAGCATTAATGTTTGGCTCCACCTCCTCCTGACCCGGTAAAGCCATCTTGTTTACATGTGTATGTATTTTAATGTGTATGGCTTGTACTGTTTACTTAATTGTTTTTAATGTTTTTAATTGTTTTTTAATGTTTAATGTTGTAAGGATAATTGTTTTTAGGATGACTATTTAAGATCTGTCCAGGGACTACAGATGAAAAATAGCCGCATGGCTAAATCTGGTACATTTACAGAAATGTTAATTAATGTACGCTGTCCCTGCTAAATAAACTAATAATAAATTAAAAAAATAGTACCTCGCGGCACCTCGTGGGTGTCGTAGGTTGGTTGTCGTTTGAGAGAGAGTCAGTGTCAGTGATAAGTGCTAGAAAAAAGTTAAGGTTTTGTATTTGAGGTTTGTATTTGAGGTTTGTATTCAGGTTTAGTTAGGCCTAATTTAGCTAAACTAGGCTAGTTAGAATGGCACCCAAAACACAAAAAAGAAAAACCCTTTGAAATGGCTGCACCAAACAAGGTTATCTGAAATGATCATTATTATCTTTTGAACATTGCCTCTCAAAAATGCCTATATTTTTTTCTTTGAGTTCAAATAAGCCCCACATACGCAAAATTTACCACTTAACTTTTTAATTACATATAACATAACTAGAATATTACAATGAATATGTTCAAATTGTATTTCAAGCATTGTACTTCCTTGTCTTAAGGTTAGATGTGATAGAGAGCTTGTGCATAATGGCAACACCTCTGCAATGCTCAGACATTATAGAGCATTACATGTTGTTGCAGAACCTGAAAATGCTCTAGTGGGGCCGGTTAAGTGGGTATTTCAAGGAAATCGTGCACTTGGTGGTACAAGCACGGATGTTCCTTAGGATATCCTCTTTCAGAAATGCACATTAGCCACGTGAAAAATCCAATATGGCGGACGATTTTCAAGATGGCCGACATGCACTCGATTATGAAAATTTATTGTTGTTCTATTTGATTGTTGGTCTATTTGCCACATATCAATTACACTTAATATTAGTTATCTAACCCAAGTTTTTTTCCAAATTGCATTCTTGTGAAATATTTATCTATTAGTATATTTTGTATATAACCTGTAAAATATGTATTTAAATCTGTAAAGCTATCTCGTATTTATAGTTAATAGTTGTAATGGAAAGGTGCAAAATATTGGAGTATTAAAATTTATAATTTACTCAAGTACTTTTTGAATGTATTTATTTTAGTATGCATATAATGTATATACAATATTGCTTGGTAATTAGAGTGATGTTAATGCACAACCAGGGCACACTGGTGACATCACTGCTGTGAAACTCAGCATGGGGTTCAGTGTCGGCTATGTAGTGTTACTAACCGTAGTTGCTTTTAGTTGTAACATATGTAGTGTCCCAAATGCTGTCTAACTTGCCCCTCTAATACAACAAATTACTTAGTTATAGTCATACTAACCTTAGTTGTAGAATAGTTAGATAGCCGCACCTGAATTGACAGGATGTGCCAGCGCGGGAGAGCCGAGCCAAGGGTAACGGGGCTGTAGTTACCTAGATGGTGTACAGATCGCACGGGACTTAATTGGCACTGGATGAACGATCGGGCTAGGTGTAGAGCATGAAAACAATGTAGCTTGAACCTAGTTGAATCCCATATCTTAATGTGCAATGACTCAGTAATAAGGTGGTAAAAGGATAAACCCTCGACCTTATTCATTATAGCAAATACAGATGGCAGAGAGTAACCCTTTGAGCTTGCCTTGTCAAACTGACTGGACCAAATGTTGTCTGTGTCAAACTGACAAAAAGGAAGACTTGAAAGCTCCTCAAACAAGATACAGCTCAGATAATAGTGGTTATCACATGATAGCCACAAATGTTCCAATATTCAAGTCAATAAATCAGATGCCAATAAAACTAGATGTATCCAGATTAGATGATGGTTGCGGTATAAAAGAAACACTGATAAAAAACAATGCAAAGTATCATCAAAGCTGCCGTTTACTTTTTAGCAATAGTAAGTTGGAACGGGCGAAGAAACGTTCAGCAGTTAAAGATGATGACACTGAGGAGACAACATCAAAACTTAGAAGAATATCACAAACACAACAACAGTGTTTCTTGTGTGACAAGATTGAACCTTCTACAGAACTAAGAAAGGCCATGACCATGCAAATTAATGATCGGCTAAATGAATGTGCACGTAATCTCAATGATGGAAAACTGTTGGCTGTATTGAGTGGGGGTGATGTTGCACAAGAATTACAATATCACTTTTCTTACTTAACATCACTGTACAACAGGGAGCGATCACTATTAGCTGCAAATAAAAATAAACAGGAAGCTGAACAAGACATACAGCCATTAGTATTTTCAGAACTGATGACATACATGACTGAAACTAGAAATAGCAGCAAAGAGCCTGTGGTTTTTAGACTGGCTGATCTTGTAAGTTTGTACAATCAACGATTGGAGCAGAGTGGTGTTGATACACCTCAGACACATCCTACTCGCCTTAAGGAAAAGATACTTGCAGAATTGCCAGATTTAGAAGCCCACAAATCAGGACGAGATATGCTCTTGGCATTTAAGAAAGATATTGGTCCAGTCTTAGCAGAAACCAACAGCTATTCTTTCAAGCCGCATATGTATGGGGTCAATCAACTACTTGTCATATGGAAGAAGAATCTCCAGCCAATTGGGGCTGGTATGAAAAGGAATCCAAGTGGCATGTTCTTTGGTCTCTTTTGGCACCAATCAGTGAAAGCTGCCAGTTGACAAAGTGCGGTTGTAAAGTATCAGATTGTCGTGGGAGATGCAAATGTTTCCGGGTTGGACTAAAATGCACACAACTTTGTGGGTGCAAATGTAATGATTAAATTAGTGTTTGTTTGAGTTAAGATGCTTCAAAAATACATTTGTTTAGTTAAGTTGTTAAAACATGAATATGTATATTAAGATGTTTTTGCCAAGAATATAGGCATTTGATGTACAATGATTCTGTCAGAAGGTATTTAAGTGAACAGTTTGAAAACTACAAAACAAAAAAAAACAAAAAAAAAACCCAAACTATTTTCTTATATATATGTTAGTTGTAAGCATAATATATGTATATATTGAATATATACTTGTTCCATTTGTTATTTGTGTGGGTTATTAAAATGGTAGAGAATCCACTGTAAGATGAGAAAAATATTACCCTATGTTATAGTTAAGCACACTTCATGATGAACATATTTGAATTATATATGTATATATGTATTATAATTCCCATATGGATAATCAATAAAACTATAAATCACGTAAAAGCAGTCATTTAGAGTGTAAATAATTGATCAGATACCAAAGAAAAGACCTACTGAAGTCACATTTATGTGAAAATGTGATGTTTTTGGCGGCCATCTTGAAAAATGGCCGCCATCTTAGATTTTTGCGTGGCTAACATGCATTTCTGAAAGAGGACATCCTAAGCTACAATCATGCCAATTTTGGTGCTTGTACCACCAAATGCACGATTCTTTCAATAACCTGCCCCACTACTGCTGCACTGTCAGGAGTTATTGACAGTGGAAATGCATGCATTGGAGGAAAGGCTTGAGGCCGCTGGTAAGGACCGTGTACAGCTGCTGGCTCAGCAAAAGGAGAAAGAAGAACAGATAAAGACACTAAATGAAGAGCTAAAACAGAGAAAGAAGGTCATTCGCACACAGCAGAGGATACTTGCACCAAGCATCGTCAACAGCCACAAGGTATTTCATTTAATACAATTGCCATCTGAATTCATTTACGCCTCTGTCATTGTTCTATTGATCTATTCATAGCTTGCTTTGTGCTGCTTGAAACTAAAATGTCACAACCTTATTCCAAAGCACAACTTATCTTTTTTGTAGGTCTTAAGTCTGAACAAATATATTCATGTGTGTTATTATTACAGGTTTTATTTTTTTTATTAAAATTTCCATGTTTAATAACTATGAGAAACATCACCTGTAAACTGTACACATTCATGTTATGTTGTTGGCATGGCTTTAATAAGCTTTAAACTTGAGGTAAAGGATTAAAAGGGGCAGAGCAGATGGTGTCATTAGGTTATAATTATTCGTAAAATCCACTTATTAAAGCAAGACAAAACTCCATTTAGAGTGGCATCTTATTGTCTTTGTATGTGATTGATTTAGTTTTAAAGAAATCCAGTTTCTTTAATATCATTTGCTGTCATCTTGGTGTAGACTTTGACATCTAACCTAGCCAAGCAGTTGCCTTGTTGTCTTGACAGCATGTGGTTGCTAGGTGTGTGCTAGCAGCTCCGCTAACACAAGTGGCTCAATAATTGATAGAGAAGCCATGTGTCCTCTTAAGACTTGCACTGTTTGCCCTCAGTAAATATATTAGCTCTACTTTCACCTACAAGAGGCCTCAGTGTATTTGATTTGATTTAGCGTCGGGCTCCTCAGTTTGAAACTGTTGTTTATACTTAAATCCTTGCCATATGGTGCAACAAGATATCACTATCAGCCCGATTAACATTGAATGAAGTCACAGCGTTGTGAGCTGTAGAGTTAAATGTAGCGTGTGATGTGTCTGTGTTTATGGCGGGGAGAGCATGTGAGTGTAGCATCTCCTGCCTAAGGGAGTAGAGCAGCATTACTTGGTCTGTCTATAGTTTGGATATGATGCCATGCTTTCAAATCCACAACAACCCTCTATGTTTGAAGACTCATTCAGAATTAGATTTGTTTTCTGGTTACCAGCTTCTGTAAAGTATGAACATAAAATCATTATTGATTTTATGTTCATGGAGACACCACTTAACTAAGGCTTTTTGTGCTTTTAGCATTGTAATATTAACAGAGTTATTCTTTGTTTTTTGTTTTTCTAGTGTCTGCATTGTGAAAAATCCTTTCTAAATGCTGCTTTTCTCCAAAATCATATGCAGAGACGCCATCCAGAGGAGTATGATGCCAGTAAGTTAAATAAAATGCTTCATGTTAAATTTCCCTCTGTCTGTTGTTAATTGTAATACTTTTATTTCTCAGAATTGCAGTCAGATGGTGAAAGGAAGTCAGAGATCGACAGCCTCAAATCAGAGTTTACTGCTTTAAAGGAGCAGATTGTTCAACAGCAATTGACCCTACAATGCAAAATAGCCCAGGTACAAGTTAATTCCAATTCATGAATATATTAATAGGTAAAGCTTATTTGTTAAATCATGTGTTGCCTTTTTGTTTCAGGAAAAAGAGCAGGAGTCCTTGCACAGAGACCTAACAAGGGAGTTGGATCGTTTTAAGGCAGAGGAGATGGCTCGAATGGACCAAAAGATTGAGGGTTGTAGAGACGGTATACGGCGGGAGATGGAATTTCTGTACACTCGTGAATATTCAAGCTCTTAATGTACGCACAGTTTGATTTAACCTTTACCGTCTATGTGTAATGTCATATAGTAAGGCATTAATTTATCTAATAACAATTATTAGGAAGCAAATCAGCAGCTGTCAACAAAACCAGGAAAGTCCAGTCCTGTGCAAATGGAATTTGCAACGTGGTACAGAACCCCATCTCTTATAGTCAGTTTCTCCCAGTTCCTCAGAATCCTCAATACCCCAGCAGATTCCTTAGCACGCTCTCTCCTAGATGGTCTCCATCCTCTTTCTACGAAGAAAATCACTCTGTTCAACTCCATGTCATTTCTTTGTTTGTCCTTTAACTCACTGTGGGAGAGAACCGCAGAGTCAATACTCGGAGGCACCAGGACTGTTTGGGGAAACTGGGGCAAAAGCAAAGCGTGTGTGCACAACCCAGAGCCGCCGTCACCACATAGACTGAGCACAGCAGCCACCTCCTGAGATGAAACTGAACCAGACTGGGCTACCGCAGTACATTGTGTAACGACAGGTCGGCCACACACGGATGTCACATCAGGTGGGTTAGCAGACCACCGAAAAGCATCCTGGACACCTGCGGTGCCCACTGCAGCTGCCTCTGCGAGTAGCTTGACATATGGCACTCTGGTCAACCGATGAGATGCACTGGCCTGCACAAAAGGCTCTCTGCTTAAGGCGTCAGCGACCACATTTCAGGGACCCGGGATGTATTTGATACTGAACTGGAAAGGCGCAAGCTTAGTGATCCACCTCTGTTCACATGCATCTAAACGAGCTTTGGACAATATATAAGTTAATAGATTATTGTCCGTCCACACGGTGAACTGATGACCACGCAACCAGTGGTGGAACTTATCGCACACTGCCCACTTGAGTGCGAAAAACTCCAGTCTGTGCGCGGGATATTTTGACTGAGCATAACTGAGGGACTTGCTAGCAAACGCTATTGGCCTGGCTGTTGTGCCTCCAGAAGGAACTTGCGATAAGACTGCACCTAACCCGTCTGTAGAGGCATCGACTGAAAGCAAAAAAGGGTCATCGAAGTTAGGGTGAGCAAGAATGACCTGGTCTAACAGAGCTTGTTTTAGTTTACTGAATGCCAATCTACATTCATCAGTCCAGTTGCCAGCACTAAGCTTTTTACGAACCTGGCGCTTTCTACCAGCTCCGCGAGGACCTGCAGGCCCTGATGTGAGTCTAAACAGTGGCTTGGCAATGGCAGAACAGCCCTCAATAAACTGCTGGTAATATACCACCATACCAAGAAATGAACGGACTTTGCGCTGAGAAGGGCCATTTGTGCCATCCTCCATAAGATCTGATTCTGCTAAGGAGGTAATGGCCGCAACTTTATCCGGGTCGGACTGGATGCCATCGGCACTAATGACATGGCCGAGGAACTTAACTGACCGTCTAAGAAAGTTGCATTTCTTCGGCGCAAGTTTGAGGTTGTGTGACTGGAGCCTCTGAAAAACCATTTGCAAACGTTCAAGGGCCAGACGTTCAGTAGGGGCGAACACTAAAACATCGTCCAGATAGCACAATAGACTGAGAAAGTTCTGATCGCCAAAGATGCTTAACATCATCCTCATGAACGTTGCTGGACTGTTACAAAGGCCCTGCGGCATTCTGTTGTACTCATACAATCCGAATGGTGATGCAAATGCCGTATATTTCCTGTCCTCCTCGTGGACTTCCACATTGTAGTAACCCGAGGTCAGATCCATTGTTGAGAAAAAGGCATTACCACCCAAGGCTGACAAGGCGTCCGCAGGATGAGGGAGGGGTGCGCGTCCTTGACGGTTCGTGCATTGAGCCAGCGGAAATCATTGCATATTCTCAAGTCACCAGTTTTTTTCGAGACTATTACAAGGGGAGACGCGAACTCACTGCTGGACTTCCTTATGATCTCAGGCTCCTCCATGTCATCCAGGGCCTCTCTCAATTTCCCATACTGTGTTGGTGGTATGCGCCTGCACGGGAGTCTGAAGGGCTTGTTATCAAAAAATGACCGTGAAATTTACATAAAAACTCTGTAAAACACCTACAGAAATGCATGGTAAAATGAAAAACATATGATTTTTGTATGAATCACAGGAAACCTTTGTAAACTACAAAACAGAATGTTAATGTTGTATTTACAAAAATAATATGTGATTATAATCAAATTTATTTGTTAAAATTACCATTTGCTGTAATTAAAACGTAGAAACACTGTAATACTTACAACAAGATATTTTTGTTAATCAGACATTCAAATATTGTAAAAAAAAATATGATTTTTGACCGTTTTATTTGAAAATACAAAAAATATCAGTAACTCACTTTACAACTTTATGCTGTATTTTTAAACAGAATATTAATGTTATATTTACAAAAAAAAGTGATTATAATCAAATGTATTTGTTAAAATTACCAATTCCTGTAACAAAAACATAAAAACACTGTAATACTCATAACTACGCATTTTTGTTACTTAGAAATTCAAATATTGTAAAAACTATGATTTTTTGGCAGTTTTTATTTGAAAATAATATCAGTAACTTACTTTACAACCCTATGCTGTACTTGCAACATGATTAACAAAACAATGCAAATTGAGGTAATACTGAGGCTCGTCTCTGATTGGATAATGACGAGAGCGCAGATCCGAGGTTCGTCTCTGATTGGATAATAATGAGGGGGCGGGAAGAGCGGGATAAGCTCGAGCTCCACGTTCACGGCTGAAGCTGACGTCACTAACGAGCGAGAGCGCGCTACGGCATCTGAACGCGCACAACTCCAGAGCAGAGCGCAGAGATCTAGCTTTTGACTACTTTGTCGTTTTAGGCCAGTTCTTCTTCTGGATGTTGAATCGGAACATTTCGTGTTTACACGGTAAGCTTCATTTTTACATTTTACTGGCGATAAAAAGGAAAAGGAGTAGCACATGGTGTAAGCTAGCGCCAGTCCTTATTTAGAGCAGTAGATCAGGGCGTGATAGTTTAGCACAATTTAAAACAAAAAAGTCAGGTTTGAGATTTTCAAGATGATCACTTGCGTTTTTTGTAAAAAGCAATTGGAAACATTAAGAGGCTGTGTGTTACACTGCAGAGTGCATAGGAAGGAGCCTCATTGTCTTTTCAAATGTGTTGGCGCCAACTGTAGTCAGACGTTTACCACTTCCTCCGCTTTTAAGGGACATTTTTATCGTGTGCACTCTGCACCTGCTCCGTGTGCTGCTCCTACCACTGTTGTTTCGGATTTGAAATGTGCAGTTTCGTTGTGTGCGCGCCGTTTTCACAGAGTGAAGGAGTTAGTGGCTCATTTAAATGACCATATTGAAGAGGGCAGGTCTGTGGTGTGTCCTGTAACTGGTTGTAAGCACGTGTTTACCAAAAAGTCATCATTTACTTCCCACATGTGTAGGAAACATGAAGCATGCTCCCCTGCTTCTATTAATGACATGTACAGAGAAACTGGGCCACTGCCCACACACGTTATTGTCTGTGCAGGTGATTGAGAAAAGGCACCTGAGGCCATGGCCACAGCTAATGCAGCTATGCCAGAAACAGATAGTGAGTCCTATCTCAGAAACATGTGTCTCTTTTACCTTAACCTGCAAGGACAGCTGCTTATTCCTGCCTCTACTATACAGACTATAGTGGAGGAAATGCTAAATGTTCACGAGTTAGGTCAAGCTAACACGATAACCAAAGTAAGTGCAGTATTAAAAACTGATGCAAGCCTGTCAGATGAAGCAGTCACTAAAGTCTGTGACTGCATTCAAGAGTCACAGGAGGAAAGACAGATGTTGTGAGCTTCAAACCTGAACAACATCTGTTTGAATACCGCAGGGAGGTTAGATTCAAATTCAGTTACCTACTATTCATGAACTTTCTATTGTGTTTAGTTCTTTTAATTGACCTGAATGTTTGTGTCAAAGCTGTCGGACGTGCTCCAGGAAGTGAGAGAGGAGGAGGAGCGAGCGCACCGGAGGAAGCTGGAGCAGCTGAAGGAGGCGCACAGGAGAGAGATCGACGACATCAGGGAGAAATACAGGAATGAGGTAACTGGCACAATAACAGAGGCTGTCTACTGTATATGGAAAAACAGCCACAAAGATGCATTTGCCAAAACAATATTAAAGTGTATTATAAAGTTAACAAAACATGGTTTACAACTGGCAAATACTTTGTGTAATCCCTCAGTCGTGCAGGTAGGATCCATTGCAAAGGAGAAGTTCAATTCTGTCAACTGGACAAACAGTTTTTTTGACGCTCATCCAAGCTGCTTCTTCAGTTCGCAGCTTAGATGAGCGAAATGTATTCAATCAAACAAACATTTGTCCAGTTGACAGAATTGAATTTCTCCTTTTGATACTGGCAAATACATTCATCAGTGTATTCAGGAGTTTCAGAGTAATGCACCATTGTCAAAGCATCTTTTGAATGGTCAGAAGTCCTCAAAATGTCACCTCAAAGCAGCAAGCTGAATCCCATGAATAGTGTTTGAAATGAATACTTTTTTAATGCTAACCCTTATTGTTGGCATCTCCATTGGTTTATTATTTAGCTAAACTTTAGATATTCAAAAGGAAAATCCACAAATATTGAATCAGAATCATTTATCTGTGATCAGGTCCATAATCTCAGAATACAGCACCCACAATGTTCACAGTAAGACACCGATTTAAATGATCTGGTTCCATATTTGTGTTTTTTCCTTTGGGCTATTGCTTATACTATACCAAAATACCATGTAGTCATTCATGCAGTGATGCATTCTAGCTTCTTTGTCTCACATGAAAGTATGACATTATAAAATCAAATCTACTCTTTCAAGAGAGCCTTGAGAGGGAGCGTATGATGATCAGACTTAAAGACGAAATACACCAGCTGGAGGCCTCTCATGGGCTTGAACTGGAGAAAATCAGAATACAGCACAACGTTCAGATTGAGAGAATACAATTGGAAAACACACGCAAGGTCATACCAGCAGAAAGTTATTTTTATTCATGAATATGTTGTGTGAATTGACCAAGTGAACATAAACAAAACACTATCCTTATATTTACATTTCTTTTTAGGAGAATGAACTCAGAGACTTGTCAAATGAGTTAGAGCTACGGACCGGCCGACTGCAGAGCCAGGAGGCTGTGCTGCAGTCCAAGGTAATAGCAGCAGTAACTGTAGTAGTATTTTTCTACTTCACAACAGTTTAAGGTTTCTAAATTATTGTGCTGATTTTTCAGGAAGAAGATTTGAACAGAAGGAGGAAAAGTTTGGGAGTGGAGGAACAGGAAGTGGACAGACAGATAGAGGTAGAAACATAGTACATATATAAACAACAATTATATGTTTTATTTAATTTGCATTTGAATTACAGAAAACATGAATTAAAGTCTTTCAAACGTTGCATTTTAACACACAAACATTTAATTTAGTGTTGGAAGCATATTTTTAAATATATGTATAAAGTTGAGTCTTTCTTGCAAAGTTCTTATTGTGTATATGTAAAACCAAATGCCACAAAATATTTACATAATTCAAATGAACTTCTGTATAGTGCTGCAGTAGAAATCAAAATCCCAATTTCAATGGACTCAATTAGCAAATAACAAAGTACGATCAGTTACACAAACAACAAAATATCCTATCTTATTCTGCATAAAAATAGTAACCCGGTAGTTTACTGTGTACAAACATGTTCTCTAATGTGATTCTTGTATTAGTTTGTCAGTTCATACTTTTTATACTCCTTTTATAATTACTTCTGAATGCGTGAACTTTGAACAGAAATCCGACTGTAATGCCTGAAAAATCGCAATTAGATATTTTTCCCAAATCGTTCAGCCCTACTTCTGTGTGTGTTTAGTCCCTGCCTCGTCTGATCCACGAGCGTGACGTCCTGAAAGAGGAGCTGGAGAGGGAGCGGGAGGAGAAGCGACAGGTGCGGGAGCTGATGAGGATCTCACAAGAGGAGCGCGACAAAGCCAAAAATACAGAGGCCAGACTGAGAGAGGAGCGGGACAGAGCCAGAGAGGAGCAGAGGAGGAGCCAAGAAGAGCAGAGGAGGAGCAGGGAGGAGCAGGAGAGACTGGAGAGGAGGGTCCAGCTGCTCCAGGAGAGGTGTGAGCGCCTCAGTCTCAGGGACAGGTGGGTACTATGTAGGGACACTATTGTGTCAAACAACACTACTATCAAACTATATCTATACCAGGGAATAGACTCGATACTCAATACCGATTTCTATACCACAACGCAAATTAAAAACACTCTTTATTTAGATCATCGAATGTTATTTTGTACATTAAATCCTACTACTTTCTTTTATATTACCATGAGGCCTTATGTAATCCCTCAGTCGTCTAAGTAGTGGTTCATACTAGTCTATATGGTCTTGTACTTAGAATGGTACAAAAGCTATTCAAAAAAGGTTAATTTCTGTTTTGTGAATGTGACTTTTTTAGTATCGATACCTGCTCAAACGTGTATCTAGTTTTGATACTAGTTTTAGTATTGATTGATATTGGTGATTAGTAATTATAGTTATTAAAGCGGCACTATGTAATTCTAAAGTGGTGCGTCCAAAACCCTCTGGTCCCCATGGAGATGTTGTGCCTGGAATCTTCCACAAAACAATATAAAACTTAGCAATTTCCATGCAATGTACTATGGGATATTCCAGACAATACAATTTTCATGAGACAAGCAGGTGACAGACATAATTAAATCCCCAAATGACAAAACACAAACCAGTTAACACTGGCTTTTAATAGCCGGATTTCAAATAATTTTTACTGTTTGCCATAATGCTATGAACATTTTCTTTTCATAACCTTAGATTTGTTTAAAGTTTATTTTGAGGAGTACATATTAGTACACATATAAGTAGAAGACTTTAACTGTGTAAAATTATGTTTATGTTGTTGTTATGTAGTGAGATTGGAGGAGGTGCTGAGGCGAGTACGTCCAAACTGGACCCAAAATCAGACCTAAAGTCCCCAGACACTCCTGGTGCAGTGGGAGATACTCCTCTGCTCATGGATGAGCTCAACCCCCCACTGTCTCCTGCTGCCGACAGCCACAGCAGCATCAGCGAGTAAGACTACAGGCTTTTTGTCGTTTACTGAGTGGTTTATAAATATATCCATCTAAACAGCTTCCACATTGATAGTCAAAAATTAAACTACAGTTTTAGTCTATGATACATCATATTTTCAGTGGTCTTGCAGGGCTTCAAAAAGTATGTATAATGTAAATGTAACTGTCCCAGAGCGCCCCCTGTCTGTAGGCCCACCTTCTCAGCAAGGAAAAACTTTTAAAAACCCAGTGGTAAGAAGAGAAAACTTGACAACACTGAAGGAGATATGTACTCCCATTGACAGACAGGCTGCAAATGTGTCCAGGACTGATGTGAACATATTGTATTTGACCCATGCTTCCAATAAATCAATTCTGAAGCTCATTTGCAAGAACTTTTGGTAGTTCTGATTATGATTTTTTTTTTCCAATTTGTGAATACACATATTGGTTTCTGAATGTCACATTTGTAAACAAGTAAACAAAACTCTAGTATTATAAGTGAAAGAACAAATGATTCTACTTGCCTGTATCCGTGCAGTGTCAAGAGGTACATCATATCACATGGAGACTCCATCCAGAAAACCAAGGTGTTCCTGGAGAGCGAGAGCAGGAAACTGATCGAGCGAGAGGCGGCTTTAAGAGCAGCTCAGACAAACCCAGGTCTGGAGAGTGGAGCTACAGAGGACATCATACACAATCTACAGCAGGTAAAGGAATCATGGGAACGCCGCGTTTTGTATTAAGGTATAGGGAAAGCAAAATTACTACTTTTGATAAGCTCCCCTTTCACCCTTATATTCTTATATCATTCTCTACATTTGTGGATTATTCTTCTGGATATTTATTATTAAAATGTTTTCAAATCAAAATGATCTTCTGTAATACTAGGCCCTGCCCTTCCATCTGAAACGGTAACATAATGAAACAATAAAAGGGTTCATTAGCATACAACAATAGGCATATGGTTAAAACAAGCATGAATAGCTTTTATGCCCTCCTATTTTTTTTTTTTTCAGGAAGCCAAAATTGTGGGTGATCTGCAGCAGACAGTTCAAAAAGGTATCTCACTTCTACAGAGAAAAGAGGAGAAACTTCAGCATCTGGAGAGCTCTGTGACCGATAAGGTACAGCCATCACTACTTGATAAAGTTTTAGTTTGAGTTGTTACATATTGTCCTATATTCTTGTTGACAAGGACGTTAGATCTATTAAACTGAACTTGTTTTCTTTCTACAGCCATTGTTTGAAAATATTTCTCGAATACCTGAAAGAACTGTGACTTTTGATGTGAGTGAATCAGATGTGAGCAGCACTGTGGACCCACCTTTCAGCAGAGGTAAAAATATACTTTTAGGGGCAATAATTGATGAGTTTATAGAGCGCACTAACTGAAATGATGCTGGTTTTGATTCCTCCTACTAACGATGCATATTGTGAAATTCCAAATCAGATGTTTTTGATTTGTCTAAGATGCATTCACCTGTTGTCCTTCTACATGTGCAAATGGTAATTGTTGCATGCAAACAAGACATTTTATTGTTAGATAGGTTCAAATGTGCCTGTTTCACCGTTGCTTCAAAGCGTTAAATAATTACCTTAAATTGTTATTTTCCAGATGTTTTTCATTTCTTTAAACTACAATCAGGGCAGCCCTGATAGGAACGTTCCAATGAGGACGTTCCTATCAGCACTCGTAATGTCACCGTTATTACAACATGAGTGCCAGTGGGAGCCCAGCAGGCAGCCATTATAACATTAACATCCAAAACGAATTTGATTTTTTACATTAATACAAGGCTATGTACCAAACTTAATTATGTTGAGTACAAGCAAAGACTTTCAGTGCTATTATAATGTCGCAGACGTGTAGGTTTCTTCATGTCTGTGCAAGTGAGTAGCTCAGTGATACTGCGCTCTGTCTGCCATTCGACATTGGATACGTTTCAGAATGACAGCGATTATTGGCCCTCGCCAGGGACAAAGTCAATGGGAGGGGTATTGTTCTTGCTCGGTTTCTTATTGGCCCTCGCCAGTGACTTTAGTCAATGGCGAGGGCTATTGTTCTTCGTTTGTGTTATTATTTTTCCTTGCAAACGATCGCGATTTGAAGGCCTGAACATCGACGAAAAGTCCCACATGGGGGTATCAGATCGACCGGTCCGGCGAAAAATTTGATCAAATGGGCATCGCCACAATGCCCAAAGTGACCCCACTCGGCAGCGCCCCCTTGAAAATGCAAAATTTCAACATGAATGGGCAGCTGAAAAGAATATTTTGGCGTAGGCTGACAAAATTCGGAACAGTGATAGAGCTCAGGGAGACAAACAAAAAAGTCACTCATAACACTGCCCTATGACGAACAGGAAGTCGGCCATACTGGATCAAAAATTCGGCGCCGTTTTGACTTGGGTGTGTGCAAAAAGATTCAAGTCCCTTGTGTTTAGTCCAAATGAGCTCAGATTTCACATGTCACATCTACAGACATGGGTTCACAAAAGTGTGCATTGTTTTTTCTTAACTCTTTACGGTTTGCCCGTAGCACGCCGGCAAAAAACGCCTTCATTTCCTGTTTCTTTGATGACCTCTCACGGCCACAGGCATTGGCCTAGAGAGCTCAAATTCAAATCACAACTGCGTGACCCCGGCCCGAATGTAATGAAATATGAAATATAATAAAAGTGAACACTATAGCGCCCCCTAGAATAGACGTGAAACGTCAACATTATCAGATCTGGACCAAATTCGGGGATTAAATTCTATGCAGGATTACAAGCAAATAAATGTATTATGGACATGGGGCAATTTTCACGGTTGGCCAGCAGGGGCGCAAATACACCTCAAAAAAATATATTACACGCACATGCTTTGTCCTATAGCGCTGAAATTTTAATCACTAATGTTTGATTTCAACTTGATTATAAAACAATATAAAGTATATGAAAAGTGAACACTATAGCGCCCCCTACCATAGACATAAAACAACTACATTATCTGATCTGAACCAAACTCGGGGAATAAATTCTATGCATGATTACAAGCAGATAAATAAATACCCCATGTCTGTAATATTTCACGGTTGGCCAGTAGGGGCGCACGGACTCCCTCAAAACCATTTAAAGGTGCATAAAGTAAATTCCTGATGGAGGATCTGTGCAAATTTGGGGATGAAATTCTACGAATGATTACAAGAAAAACAAATTTTGGACATGCGGCATTTTTCATGGTACGCCAGCAGGGGTGCACTGACTCCTACAATATATTTAAAGGTGCATATTTAAAGGTGCATTATGTAATTTTTCCTGCGGACGAGCTGGCGGCCTGGCCGGCTCTCGGGAGGAGCGAGTGGCGAGCCGGAGCGGTCGTGGGTCCCCCGCGGCTGCGCAGGGGGGTGTGCGAACCGGGGCGAGGGCCACCATAGCCGCGCGCGGCTTTAATTATTCTTTTTCCCCACCTTAAATCGCATTTTTGACCCCCTGAACATGGACGAAAAGTCCCACATGGGGGTATAGAATCGATCGGCCCGGTGAAAAATTCGATAAATTGGGCATCGCGACAATGCCCGAAGCGAATTGACTCAACAGCGCCGCCTAGAATCGGACCCCTATGGGAGTGGGAACAGGCAAAGTTTGTCGCAGACAAATGAAATTTGGTACTGTGATAGAGAACAATGAGACTAGACAAAAAATGAATTGGAGCACGCCCCTATGACGTACAGGAAGTCGGCCATATTGGATCAAAAATTCGCCGCCGTTTTGACTTGGGTGTGTGAAAAAAGAATGAAATCCCTTGTGTTTAGTCCAAATGAGCTCAGATTTGACATGTCACATCTACAGACATGGGTTCACAAAAGTGTGCATTGTTTTTTCTTAACTCTTTACGGTTTGACCGTAGCACGCCGGCGAAAAACACCTTCATTTCCTGTTTCTTTGACGACCTCTCACGGCCACAGGCATTGGCCTAGAGAGCTCAAATTCAAATCACAACTGCGTGACCCTGGCCCCAATGTAATGAAATATGAAATATAATAAAAGTGAACACTATAGCGCCCCCTAGCATAGGCATAAAATGTCAACGTTATTGGATCTGGACCAAATTCAGGGATTAAATACTATGAATGATTACAAGCAAATAAATGTATTACAGACATGGGGCAATTTTCATGGTTGGCCAGCAGGGGCGCAAATACTCCCCAAAAAAATAGTTTAAAATATCTTACACGCACATGCTTTGTCCTATAGCACTGAAATTTGAATCACTGATGTTTGATTTCGACCTCATTATAAAACACTATAAAGTTTATGAAAAGTGAACACTATAGCGCCCCCTAGCGTAGACAAAAATCATTAGCATTATCGGATTTGGACAAAATTCGGGGAATAAATTCTATGCATGATTATAAGCAAATAAATGTATTACGAACATGGGGCCATTTTCACGGTTGGCCAGTAGGGGCGCAAATACTCCCCAAAAAAATAGTTTAAAAATTATTTCAAGCACATGCTTTGTCCTATCGTGCTGAAATTTTAATCACTAATGCGTGATCTCAGCCTGAATATAATACACTATAAAGTATATGAAAAGTGAACACTATAGCGCCCCCTAGCATAGACAAAAAACGTCAGCATTATCGGATTTGGACCAAATTCAGGGATTAAATTCTATACATGATTCCAAGCAAATAAATATATTACAGACATGGGGTATTTTTCACGGTTGGCCAGTAGGGGCGCACGGACTCCCTCAAAACCATTTAAAGGTGCATAATGTAAATTCCTGATGGAGGATTTGCGCAAATTTGGGGATGAAAGTCTATGAACGATTACAAGAAAAACATATTTTGGACATGTGGCACTTTTTATGGTCCACCAGCAGGGGCGCACTGACTCCTACGATATATTTAAAGGTGCATATTTAAAGGGGCATTATATAATTTTTTGGGCGGACGAGCTGGCGGCCTGGGCCACTGTCGGGAAGAGCAAGTGGCGAGCTGGAGCGGTCGTGGGTCCCCGGCACCTGCGCTGGGGGGCGTGCGAACCGGGGCGAGGGCCACCATAGCCATAGCGGCTTTAATTTTTGGTTATTATTGATCTTGTACTGTGATGTAATGTGATTTCATGTCATGACACACACAACTGAAGACACACTAAATGAGCACAATCTTTTTATTGACTTTGAGCTTTCACGGTACTTTATTTGCTCCAAATAGGCGTATTAATATATCAAGTAAACTGCTGTTACTCTGTACGGTGCACCGTTTCATATGCTAGCAGTGAGGGTGTTGAAAAGAAGCGCGCCCACAGCTTCAGAAGGAGCTGGTGATTGCGAGTGGAGGCAGGCTTGACGGCAGTGGTATAGTCCTGGTTTAGTCCAAGGTTTTAGTCCCGGTATAGTCCTGGTTTAGTACCAGAAATCAACCCATTATAGTCCTTGTTTAGTCCCTGAATTAGTCCTGGTTTAGTTCAGGTTTAGTCCCCGAATTCTTCCAATTTTAGTAGTCTTTGTTTTAGTCCTGGTTAGGTCCTGGTTTAGTCCTGGTTTAGTCCACTGACAGGACACAGAAGTTTGTTCTAAATTATCTAAACAAATTCACCTAATTTTTTCACCTACACGTGCTGTCCCCGTAAAAAATAATTTTAGCCTTTATTTCAAGTTTTTAGAGAATATCCACAGATGGATTTGTCCTTACATGACATCTCACTGATTTTAACCCGTTTTTCTAACATAAAATTGGCTTTTTAGCGTCTTTTTAACACAAAAGTTTTAACTAAATCAGTGTCAGAGTCTAACTGGAGCGAAATAAAATGATAAACTTACCGTTTCCAGTCAAATTCTGGAAAAATATCAGAAAATTTAAAGTTATAAAACTACAGGCGCCATGACAGGAAGTGCGTCATCACGAGGAGAGACTGTGGCCACAGCGCCGCCTGCTGGAGGAGAAGGGAACTGACGCATAGTAGTAGTAGTAATAATAATAATAATAATAATAATAATAATAATATGTAATAAACATAATAAATATGTAAATAATATATAATTTTATTGTTAGAGCATTTATATTGTATAGAAGATATACTTCATACTTCAATAAAATACACATAACTTATTGCAAAGACACAACCAAACTCCATCCGTCCATTTTCTTCCGCTTATCCGGGGCCGGGTCGCGGGGGCAACAGTTTAAACAGGGACTCCCAGACTTCCTTCACCCCGGACACTTCCTCCAGCTCCTCCGGGGGGACCCCAAGGTGTTCCCAGGCCAGCCGAGAGACATAGTCCCTCCAGCGTGTCCTGGGTCTTCCCCGGGGCCTCCTCCCGGTGGGACATGCCCGGAACACCTCCTGAGGGAGGCATCCGGAACAGATGCCCTCCCCTCAGCTGCTCCTCTCGATGTGGAGGAGCAGCGGCTCTACTCCGAGCTCCTCCCATGTGACTGAGGAGCACAACAAAACGATTAGTGATAATAGTTACCAGGACTAAAGGGGAGAGTGAGGGGCAAGGGGGGGTATGTCTACTGTCCACCTTGTGATGTCATCAAGTGTTAGTTTTCAAGTGAACAGCTCCTTTTACCTTTAGTTCAGTCGAGATCGGCAGGGCTGAAGTTTAAAAGTTTAAAGAAGTTTAAAAACACAGTGGAGCACTTCCTGTATTACCACATGTTCAGTTTGAGTTTTGTGTGTCAAACATGTGAATGAAACAAAACTCCAGGTGTTTGTGACGAGGAAACGTTAGAACAAAGATCAGAGATCAGAGTGAAACGTCGTTTTATTATTCAAGTATTTCTGTCCGACATTCTGCCTGGACATTTGAACACTTTAGACAAAATACAGTTTATAACATCTGAATTGAGGAGAATTACACAAAAAAGGAATAAGTCAAGTTATTGTGTGTTTGTTGGAATCACATTTGTATTTACAGAGACGGGCACGTGCAGATCCCGTTTCACACAACTGTCGTATAAATAATTTTATAAATAGATTTTTACATAAAAAAGCTCCAAAGATTCTCCAGATGACGAACAATTAAAGTTTCTGAAAAAGTCTGAACAATGTGCAGAGATACAATTTTTTTTTCAATTTTCAATTTCAATATTTATTTCATTCATTAAAACAAAACAAATTAATGCAGCATATCTGCATACAGTATTACAGAATGAAAGGGCACAGAAAGAAGCAAAAGCTTATAATATCTGCCCCTTATCAACTCTGACTCTTATTCACTTCCAGTGTGTTGCGCTGTTACATTATACAAAATCAAACATAGATGTACAGCTGCTTTACAAAAAAACAAAACACAAAATCATCCTGTCACATAACAGTTATATACTTTCTTAATAATAATGATTTCAAGCTTTTCTTGAACATATAAATGGACTTGGATTCTTTAATATTACTTTCAAGACTGTTCCAAAGACTGACTCCCTTGATTGAAATACATCTTTCCTTTGGTTTTGTTCTAAACTCTGGTTTAGAAAATAAATCAGTTCCTCTTAGTTGATATCTACTTTCTCTCTTTAGAAATCTATTTTGCAACTTCTCTGGTAATACTTTTTTATGAGCTTTGTACATGGTTTTGAGAATGCTATATTCCACCAATTCGTTAAATTTCAAAGTTTCTAATTGAATAAAAATTGGATTAGTATGTGCTCTATAACCACTTCCATTGATAATTCTAATAGCACGCTTCTGTAAAAGAAAAACTGGTTCAATGTAGGTTTTACAAGCACTTCCCCACACTTCAATGCAATATGTCAAATATGGAACAATCAATGTGTTATACAATAAGAACAATGCATCTTTGTTGAGAGACTCTTTCACCTTGTGTAATACAGCTATGGTTTGTGATACTTTTGACCTTACTTGCTCTATGTGGGATTTCCACGTCAGCTGTTCATCAATCATAACTCCTAAAAAACGAAATGTACTTGTTCTTTCTATCTCTAATCCTTGTGTGAATAATCTTACCTCTAAATCTTTCTTTTTACAGCTAAAGACCATAAATTTAGTTTTACTAATGTTTATAGATAGTTTGTTACCATTGAACCATTTTAATATTTTTTGAAACTCATCTTCTACATTTTTTATAACCTCATTTATGTTTTTTCCTGAGTAAAATAATGTGGTATCATCAGCAAACAAGATGCAATTTAGTAATTTTGATACAGACATAATATCATTCACATAAAGGAGAAAAAGTACTGGCCCCAAGACCGAACCTTGGGGTACCCCACACGTTACTTGACGATATTCTGATTTTATGTTGTTAATTTCCACAAATTGATAACGGTTCGTTAAGTAACTTGTGACCCATTTGTGTGGTACACCTCGTATACCGTACTTGTATAATTTCTGTAATAATATTTCATGATCTAGAGTATCAAATGCTTTTTGAAGATCGACAAAGATACTAACTAAATATTGTTTCTTGTCCATGGCATTGGTGATTTCTTCAGCCAGGTCCATTAATGCTGTGGCGGTTGAATGATTGGAACGAAATCCATATTGGCTCTTACTTAAAATTTTGTATTTTTCAATAAATTTATTTAATCTGCTAACAAATAGTTTCTCTAAAATTTTTGAGAACTGCGAAAGCAGTGATACAGGTCTATAATTTGAGAAATCATTTTTATTTCCTTTTTTAAAAAGTGGAATAACTCTAGCCACTTTCATGTGATCTGGAAATATTCCTGTGCTGAATGAAAGGTTACATATATATGTGAAAGGCTCAATAACGACGTTTATCACTTTCTTGATCAATAACATATTAATATCAGTATAATCATTAGATTTTTTATTTGGACAATTTTGAACCATTGTCAAGACTTCATTTGCTTGCACGCTCTCCAAAAACATACTGTTCACATTATCAGCTATTGTTCCATCATTGTTGCTTTCTTTTGGAATATTTTTTGATAAATTTGGGCCAATGTTAGAAAAGTAATTATTGAATTCGTTAACAATTTGTTCTTTCCCAAAAATATCTACATTATTTTTTGTAAAATAGTTTGGAATATTTGAAGTTACCTTACCTTTTTGCAAGACCGTGTTTATTATACCCCATGTATTTTTTATATTGTTTTTGTTCTCATCCAATTATTTGGTGTAGTAATCTTTTTTTTGTCTTCTCATAATTGATACAAGTTTGTTTTTATATTTTTTATACCTAACTTCTGAATCTTTTGTTCTCAATTTGAGAAACCTTCTGTAAAGACAATTTTTCTTCCTGCATGCATTTTTCAATCCGTTTGTCATCCATGGGTTATGAATATTTTTCTTATCGTGAACACAAATTTTTATAATTTTGCAGTTTTTGTCATATAAATTGAGAAACGTTGTCATGAAAGCGTTATAAGCACTATTTAGATTATTTGTATATACATGATTCCAATTTTGTTTTCCAAGGTCTTCTCTGAAGGCCTCCAGAGCTTTACTAGATTTGTCTCTTATTAGAATTGCCGTTTCATCTTGCACAAGTTCATCAAAACACAATTTTTCATAGATAATAAATACAGGAAGGTGATCACTCACATCTGCCATAAAGATACCACTGATAATTTCACCATGTATATTTGTGTATATATTGTCAATGATAGTCGCACTATGACTAGTAATACGAGTTGGTTTAGTTATCATCGGGCATAGACCAACTGTTTCCATATAATTCCGAAAGACATTTGTTGCTGCTTGATTTCCCAGGTCTATGTTGAAATCACCACACAAAATAACTGATTTGTTAACGTTCTCAAACATTCCAAGGATCTGATCTGTAAATAAGTCAACACCAGCCCCAGGCGGTCTATACACACAACTAATTAATACGTTTTTCCCTTTATCATTAATGATTTCTATGGTAAGGATTTCCATCAAGTCACTCCCAGTTATTGTTTTTTGTTCAACCAGTTTACATTGTAGATTTACATCCACATAGAGGGCAACACCGCCTCCTTTTTTATTAACCCTGTTTATATAAAACATGTTATAGCCATCAATCTGTACTTTATCAATATGTATGTCCTTTAACCAACTTTCAGTAATTGCAATTACTTTAAAGGCGTGTTTAAGATCCCTGAACAGCTCTTTAATTTTATCCAACTTACATTTCAAACTTTGACTATTGAGGTGAATGATGGAAAGTGCTTTATCTGAGACCTTGTCTGTTCTAGCGTTAAACTGTTGAACTGTAAAATAATTACATTCTCCAGGTGTTAATAACTTATGTGCGACATCAGATTCAATATCATAGATTTTATCTTCCTCATTTGTGTCCATATTAATGTCCATATAACTATTTAGTGTGTTTTAAGTCCGTAACTGTGTGTATCCAACCTTACTTCTCCTTTGGTCCATGTTGACAGTCCTTCTCGGCCGTTATCTTCCTCTTTCAGTGTCCATTTTTATACTTCTCAAGTTCTTTCAAGTCCCTGATCATCCTTGATGCTCCATCGTTGTCTCTTATCCACACATTGCCATTGCGTGTCCATGTCCCAGTTATTTTCCTCTGCTTTCTCAACAGTCTTGCTTCCCTCGCGATGCCTCCATTTTTCTTCGTAAGATGTTCGTTTATAAACACATTTGTGCCCTTCAGTTTCCTAGCCTGTATTAAGACATCGTTTTTCATGTTCCTGCTAATGAACCGTATTACAATAGCAGGTCTTATTTTCTCTGACTTTCTGGGTAGTGTGTGACAAATCGAAATAGCTTCTTTACAGATGTTGATACTCTTACTGTTCAAAAAATCCACCACCTCTTGCTCCAGCGACAGCAGCTCTCCTCTCGGCGCGTCCTCTGAAGTGTCGGCGTTAGCTGCCACCCGTGCGTAGGTCCGGTGTCGAGTCTCCAGCCCTGAGATGATCAAGTCCTCCCTCCGTGTGTATTGCTCCAGTTCGTCGACTCGCTGTTCAAAGAAAGTAATCCTTTTGTCCTTTTCCCTCATCATAGTTTTCAGGGTAGCTACTTCATCCACGAGTTTGAGCAGCCGCTCCTGTTGTGATGTTAACTTTGCCAGCTCTCCAGACATAAAGTTCAATGATCGCTTTATCTCCTCCATATCGTCTGCCTTTGGCATGTTCTTGTCTTCTTGTTAAATTCTTTTCCAACACTTTGTCTCCGCGCAGTTTTGTGTTCAGAATAGTGCTAGCACCGGTTAGCCCAGATGTGGCTAAGCTTGTAGCTTGAGTTAGCATACAGCCTCGCAGCTCGCTCCAGGTAACAACTGGACAGTCTCTCGTGCCCCAACCGCTTACTCCGTGAGGTATCTGGACCAGCACTCCTACCGATCCACATCCAAACTTCTTCAGCAGAAGGGAACTGAATATTGACAAAATTGCTGCGTTGTTTACACCGCGCTGCACCGCTACACCGCGCTGTACTTTATGTCTGTCTGGGTGTCTCCAGAATATTTAGAAACCAGGACTGAACCAGGACTAAAACAGGACTAAACCAGGACTGAACCAGGACTAAACCAGGACTGAACCAGGACTGAAACAGGACTGAACCTGGACTAAAACAAGTCTAACCCAGGACTAAACCAGGCAGAATCAAGAACTGGTTCAGTCTTAGTGTAGTCCTGGTGTAGTCCTGGTTTAGTCCTGCTTTAGTCCTGGTTCAGTCCTGGTTTAGTCCTGGTTCAGTCCCGGTTCAGTCCTGGTTTAGTCTTGTCTTTTAAACCCTGTCTGACGTTCCTTTAAAAACACTGGAATGTTCTGGAGCTTTTGTGGCGTCTGCAGCAGATTCTCAGGAGGCACTCGTTTGGTTCGGTGACGTTTGGTGAAGTTTTGGTTATTTCTGTAAAATAAACTGATCTATAAACTCATTCTGCTCAGACTCCACTTTGGACAAGGACTCGTACTCGATCCTGTACCTGAAAGAGACGAAGAGACGGAGATAAAGATTAAAGCGACGTACAGCTCTGACCCCTGACCCCTGACCTCTGACCCCTGACCAAAGAAGTCTAACTCGTTTTCTATTGGCTGTTTGGGTCGTCAATCAAACTGCACGTTTAAAGCTTTACTGGAACATTCCGAGACAAAGCAAGAAGGTTGTTCTACAGTTGTAGGGAGTATTATCTGTGACATAAGGGTGAGTTGTTCTACAGTTGTAGGGAGTATTATCTGTGACATAAGGGTGAGTTGTTCTACAGTTGTAGGGAGTATTATCTGTGACATAAGGGTGAGTTGTTCTACAGTTGTAGGGAGTATTATCTGTTACATAAGGGTGAGTTGTACAGTTGTAGGGAGTATTATCTGGTACCTCTCCAGCTGCATCTTCTTCTCTGTGATCAGGGCCTGGAGCTGCTGCTGTTGAGCCTCGCGCTGTTTGGCCACAGACTTCAGGAGGTTACGAGCTCCTATGGCCTTTGAACGCACCACAGACACATATTTACGTGATATAAAAGGTCTTTGGACGCACCACAGACACATGTTTACGTGATATAAAAGGCCTTTGAACGCACCACAGACACATGTTTACGTAATATAAAAGGTCTTTGAACGCACCACAGACACATATTTACGTGATATAAAAGGTCTTTGAACGCACCACAGACACACCTACACACACAGATAAACACAGGTGTTACCTTCATCATTTCCGTCTCTACCTCTTTGGCGAGTTCGTCCACCAGATCGATGAGACCGCCCACCGTCTTCTGGAACTGACCGATTTCTGAAAAACAAAACAAACATAAACAAATCACGAGGGAACATCTCCCCGCGTTTAGTCCGGACTCCCCGCGTTTAGTCCGGACTCCCCGCGTTTAGTCCGGACTCCCCGCGTTTAGTCCGGACTCTGGGCACCAGCAGGAGGCCGGGACTAAAGCAGAACATGTGCTCAAACTTCCTGCTTCGAGTCAGGACCCGAGCTGCAGCGTTCTGGATGTTCTGCAGGTGCCTCATAGTGAGACGCCGTTACAGGAGTCTGACCTACTGGAGACAAACACATGCAGAAGTCTGTCCACGTCTGTCCACGTCTGTCCACGTCTGTCCACGTCTGTTTTAGACAGCAAACCTGCGAAAATGGTAAAAACACCAGAGCTGATCATCGACCATGTGTGTGTGTGTGTGTCTGTGTGTGTGTGTCTGTGTGTGTTTGTGTACTTACTGTCCACAAACTCCTTGCACTCCTCCTTGAGTTCGCTCGTGCTGTGGCTCACCTCCGGCTCCAGGACTCTGAGTTTGTTCAGTTCATTGAAATAAAAACCCGCCTCCGCCAAAGGATCCTTCGCCATCGTCCACCACTGAGAGACAGGACAAAAGAGACAAGAGGAACAAGACAGACGAGAGCGAGAGAGAGACGAGAGAGAGACTAGAGAGCGCGAGAGACGAGAGACACAAAAGAGACAAGACAGATGAGAGAAAGAGACGAGAGAGGAGAGAGACACAAAAGAGACAAGACAGATGAGAGAAAGAGAGAAGAGACGAGAGAGAGGAGAGAGACGAGAGAGCGGAAAGAGACATGAGAGAGAGGAGAGAGAGACAGACAAGAGACATGAGAGAGAGAGACAAGAGTGAGGAGAGAGAGAGAGGCGAGACAAGGGAGAAGAGAGAGAAAAGAGTTTATTATAAAAACATCGTTGTAACATCGATGATTTCAGGATGACAGAAAACGCTGTTGTCATTTTCTTCCATATTCAAAACAGAATCATCTTTTAAATGTCGTCGTCCATAAACCGGACGCTGAACCTCAGGGACGTTCAGAACATCAGAACATCAGACCAGAGGCTCCACAGAAGATCCACTCGTCTCTTTGAAAACACAGATTCTCCACATCTCCTGCTTCACAAACGTCTGACATGAAGGAGGTAAACAGCAGCAGCAGGTCAAAGGTCACCGAGTATCGACACAGAACTTTATCTCCAGAGAGCAGAGAACGTCCAGTCACCAACTCCGAGTCCGAGTCAACACCAGAGACACAAACCAGACGATCACGCTGTCCTAATGTCCCTCATCACAAACAGACCTGGAGTTGTGTTTTGTTTCATTCACACAAGTTTAACACACAAACCTGCAGATTTAGAGGAGAGGACAAAGAGAGGGACAAGAGAGAGAAAGAGACAAGAGAAACAAGGAACAACACATCAACCCTGCAGATTTAGGCTGAGTTCTTCTCTCAAACTGAAAACCCTCTGTTCCACCTTGTGATGTCATGTGGTGATACAGGAAGTGCTCCACTGTGTTTTTAAACGCCACACACCTTCACTAGAATCATCTGGATCATTTCAGTCCTGGAATTGCCGAATCTCTACTGAACTAAAGGTAAAAGGAGCTGTTCACTTGAAAACTACCACTTGATGACATCACAAGGTGGAACAGAGCGTTTGGAGCTTTGGAGATGTAGACAGACTAATAATAAAGAGTTCCTCAAACATGTGAATGAAACAAAACACAACTCCAGGTCTGTTTTTGAGGAGGAAACATTAGAACATGAATTAAACCTCAAAAGAGTCCATTTTGTTTGATATTGCACCTTTAAGTTCAAACTCAAAGCAAGAATCTCACATTTGCTTCACTTAAATGTGCACTTGTCTCTATTGAGTTGTCACTGTTTTGCCTGGAATGTTCCACAGTATGGCATTAAACGTATCTATCTCCACAGATAAGCAATAAAATTTAATCGCAATTTGAATGGACGCAGTTTGCAAATCAAAATCTCCCGTCTTATTCTGCAGAAAATTCGCTGACCCTGTAGTTTAGAGCTGATGATTCCTGCGTTTGTTTGTCACTTCAGATTTCTTTTTTTTTGTGTTTAAAATGTGAAACTTTGAACAGAATCCTAGAATTAAAAACAGAAATCACAAGTCTAACCATAATCACAGTTGCCTGGAAATCCAGAAGGATACCTCTCTGTATTTGTAATACAGCTCCATATCCGTCTGGTCCCCATGTCCTCCGCCCTGCTTGAAATGCCCGGTTCGACACGGTCGTGCAATCTGATTCGTTCATTGAAGTGACGCATCCTTTGCCGGCAACGTCACTCTTAGGCGGCGGAAGTTCCCCTCAGTTTTGAATCAAGATGGCGCACTGGAGAGCTGAAAGTTTCTTCCATTCAGCTTTCAAATCTTTAATGGTCTTAAATGACCAAAAACACATAGAGTCATTAAAACCACAGCAGCTGACAGCTCTAGAGGCCTTTCTTTCTTTCTTTTTTTTTTTTTTTAAAGATGTTTTCGCATTGCTTCCTACCGGCTTTGGGAAAAGCTTAATCTGTCAAACGGCTCCATTTGTTGGAACATCCCGTTGTAGTCGCTGTGTCTCCTCTGCACTCATGGAGCAACAGGTAACAGAGTCCTCTAAGCTCGGAGTTATCGCCATGCAGATTGGAGTCAATAGTGATGAGGAGATTTTCAGCGGAAAAGCGGAGTTACTGTTGGGCTGTTAAATGACAAATGGAGGCGCTTGCTGTGTAACATCAAGGAGCTTGTTGGGATTGTGGTGGATGAGGTTCATCTCACATACAAAGGTAAGGTATTACTTTGTTATACAGCGTAACTAACTGCGTTCATGTGGTGCTCGCGTTTCCGAGATGAGACGTTTGGGTTAGCTTATGGCTCGTTTGCATTCGCGTGCTTTTATCTCAGAAAGTCGGGATTTAGACGTCACCGGGTGTCTTAATGTATTTGTGTAGCACATTTAAAAGCACCCACAGTTGACCAAAGTGCTTAACATACAACAATAACCCCAGATGTGGCAGTATGTTTTGTTGTTAGCCTCCTCAAAAGCTAAACCTTATTTGTTTACTTAAACATTAGCTACATATCGTTAACAGCTGCATACAGCATTGTTGTTAGCCTCTTCAAAAGCTAAACGTTATTTGTTTATTTTAACGTGAGCTACTTAACATAAAGAGCTATATCGGTAATTAGCTTCATTATGTTTATACAGTAGTGTGGGTCTTGCGCAGATCTTTTGCTCTTATATGGGCATTGGGTAACTGTCATTAAACCCCTAAATGTAGTAGCGTTTAGTCAAAGTGATTAAGATAAAAAACAAATGATTCTCCATATACTGTGTGACGTAAACACACTGCTATCAACTCAGGAAAAAAACATTTTCCGTGGACCACATGAGCGCAGAAGCTACAAGTTGATGAGTTATGTAATGTAATAAAGTTATGCAGAGTGTATTGATGCTTGGCTACAATTCATTTACTATGCAGATCTGTTGTACTCATGTTTTTTTTTTACTTTTTTCCTACCAGTGGACTGGCTGACAAAGGAAAAAGTGCCTTCAGGGAGGGCTTTGCAAGAGTAGGCAAATTCCAGGCAAAGCAGGTTGGTATTCAATTCATTTTTTACTCTTTCAGAACCTATAATGTTTTGTTTTGATATTTTTGTTTGTGTTGTTTCACAGGTACCCCTATAATGGCCCTAACTGCCTCTGCTGATGTCCAGTCAAGAGACAGAGTGATAAGGCAGCTTCATCTGGAAAAGGCGGTCACTGTGACTGAAAGCCCAAACCGGACCAACATCAGACTTGGACAGATTCCTGTATCAGGACCTCAGCTGGACTGTATGGACTGGATAGTACAGGAAGTCAAAGACATATCTCCAAACATATCTCATGTTGTTATGTACGGTGTTCCAGAGGATGTGCAAGCCATTGTGCAGGAGATGGGTAGGGCAGGCAGAGATGGTAAACACATGCAGTTTTTTATCGCATCAAACAGCACACAAAGGCAGATCAGGTAGTCAAGGAGCTGCTAAATACAAAACGGCTTTGTACAGTCATTTTGACTTGAGTATACCACAGCAATTATACCAGGTCATCTGTGTTGCACCTACTGTCACACAGTATGCCAATGTCACCCAGAAGGTTGTCAGGAGACCACCCCAGTGTATGAACTGCCTCAAAGTGGTGTTTCGGCGCATCTTGTCAGAAGAGAGGTGACATATGAAGACAAGTTGCTCTTACAGAACCTCTTGGAGCAATTTCAGAACACATTAGTTTTGGACACATAACAATTGTACACCAGCAAAACACCTTGTACTAGGATTGGCTTTGAACTAATTGTATTTGTTTGTATGACACTAAAAATAAACAGTGTTTTGAGAAATGCCTTTTACAGATTTTTATTAAATAGCACACCAAGGAGGTACTGTAATCAAAGTAAATAATTATTGTCACTGCAACACATTCAATGCATGAATTACATGTTGCTGCTGTAAAACAGTGTGGTAAATGTGTACATGTCTGTGGAGCGTAGCAACATTTACTCAGAATACTCATGTGGAATGTAATGTACCACAACCCTGGAAAGATGCTTGAAAACCTCAAGATCATATATACCAATGTCCACATGTGGCCTTACATTACTGAGGTGGATATGATCTTCTATGGCGATATGAATTCAGTGAAGGGATTTCTTGTTTATCAGTGAGGACTGCTGGTGTGCCTTCATGAAGAAGTCCATATTATCAAATATCATGGAGTATGTGGATGGCGCCTGAAGCTGTGTGGTAGCATGTGGAACATTCACATCTGCAGCTTCCGAGACAGCAAATGGGCTGAAGATGAAGGAGTCTGCTTTGAGGATTGTCATCTGTAGAATAAAGTATGATCAAGCAAATTACAAATTCATTCACATACAAACAATAAAGTAGTATTTGTTTATTTAGTTTTTTGTCATATTTTAGTGAAATAGTATCTCACCTTCATTCACACTGGGCATGTCCTCAGAGAGCCCTCCTGCCCCAGAGGTCAGGTAAAGTTCAGTGGAGACTTGGAGCTCCTGTAGTCTCTCTCCACACATGGCTACTAACTCCTTTTGTTTGCCGATTGCATGCTGGTATGATGTTTTGATGGCCATTTTGCTTAACCTCTTCAAGGCAGCCTTTTTAGTGCCTCCATGCTGCAGTATACTATTTAGATAATAAGCAAAGGCTGACATCCGAGGCTCTCTCCCTCGTAGTTCTATACAAAGTGCAGTGCAAGCAGCTGGTAGACTTTTGCTGTTGACTGATTGGAAAATGGACAGCAAAAAATGAGACATGTTTTCAAGGTCCACAAGGAGATTCTCTGGTGTAGTTTTCCACAGCATAAATTTTTTGTTTGGGTTTGAGAGGCACTCACTTTCTTCACTAATAATAAGGTGAATCTTTTATTTTATTTAAAGTTCTTTATGAGCTGAAATCAAGTTGGATGCAGTTTTCAACTTTTTATTAGTTATGTTCTGAATGATCCCAGCTTCAGACGGAGAAGAAACCTTGACAACAGTTTTGCTTGTGTTCTCAGTAATGACCTGTGAAATAGAAGACACAATGTTCATAAATGTTAAAGAATATAGGATGTGACAATTAATAACCATTTGTTAAAAAGACCATCTACTGATGCATCAAGGCTGTGGGGGGTGGGGGAGAAGATACATCTTTCAACTCAGTCAATACCCGTATCATCCTAATTTTCTCTTTATTACTGTGCAAATAGATCGGGAATGTGTTATAACACATCGATTAACAGCAATGTATGTGTCAACTTGTAAACGAGCGGGCATTTAAAAAAGCACAACGTCGTTTTATAGGTTAATTACTTTAATTCTACAGAGTGACAAATGCCTTGATCCGTAAGAAGTAACACATTAGTGAATTGGGTTCTTCCATGTCTCTAATGTTTACTTAGATACAGCCTACAGACTTAGCACTCAGTAAAGTGTTTAGCAATAGCACGCTTACCTGTGTGATGCTTCGCCTTGTTGCGGACTGAGTGGGGGGAGGACTACGCCGGATCTTCTTCAGTGCTCTTGGAGTTTTAGAAGGAGTTGAGCGTTTTCGTTTGTCACCAGGTCCAGATGAATCCTCTGTTATTGTTTCAGTAGTGAGAGTTTCCACGTCTTGTTGCCATTTGCGAAAAATGGTTAGGTCCCATTCCAAGCGCCCGACAAGGCTTACACAAGGCTTGCACACTCTAATCGATCTATTTAACTCAAGTCTTAATGCAAGACCCAAGTTCACAAGTCGTTGCAACAACGGTGAGCTTCGTGACTTATAAAAGTTTCCAGTTACACCACGTCTCATGTTTTTACCGCAACAGCGACACACGTCATTTACAACGATCTCTGTAGCGCTAGCCATGTTGAATTAGCTCTCCGTTCTTTGCTACTGTTTATTTACTTTCCCCCTGTAGATTTTCGTGTCGCGTTGCCGACGTCACGTCCGCCCTTCTCTGATTGGTTCACTTCGCTGCCCGTTAGTTCTTCTCTGATTGGTTTATTTTGCTGTCTGTTTGCTCATTGTTGCCCACCCAGGAAAATTTGCTGGACCACCAGTGACCAGACTCAGCCGCTGGTACAGCGATGAGTCTGGATTTTTCCAGGCAATAATCGCAGTCCTTTTCCCAATAAAAATATACGCAACTCAATTATTGCAAGGCATATAGCCTGTGTTTAAATGCCATACATTGGAACACTGTGACATCTCCATGGAGACCAGTAGGTGTGGATCTCTCGGCAGTAAAGTTCCACAGTGAGTGCGTCTTTAAACTGGCATAAACCTTGGCATTTTCTGTTCTCTTTTACACTATTTTCAGACTGTTATCCTGAATTATGTTCATGACACAGCCGTGCACGAAGGAAGGGCATCCGACATAAAAATAAAAAATTAAAATTAAATAAAAAACAATTGGATTTTTACATCTTAAATAATAATAATTAAAAGCAAACCAGTAATAGGTATTTTGATTATATTTTACATTTTAAAGTTCCATTCTTCCATATGTTTACGAACTTTACATTTTCACAACACGATGTGCATCACAAATATCAACGCAACAAACTTATATTTTTGCATTTAAGTTAATCTAAATAAAAAGTAAATGTCTAACCCAAGTACAGATCGAATAGATGTTGCAGACTTTAATGTAAAATCACAGATAAATGCGGTTTACTATTTGAGCTAAACAGATTATCATTTAACGGCTAGCTTTGCACCGTAAACATAGCATCGTGCAGGTTTTCCGCTGTTTTAAATGAAATCGTGACTAGTTCTGGTTTCTGTCTTAAGAATTAGACTCGCGTTCAGTGAAAGAGTGAAAATTACCCGAGGAAAAAGGTGTCAGATCGCAGAAATGTGAAGTTTCTTGTCCGTGTTTTGTCCGTGGCAGCGGTGACTCCAGAGATTAGTGATGGCAGTTTTGAAACACGCTTTTCGACACTGCTTCGAAGCCTCGAAGCAGGTCCGAGCGGCCGGGAGGGATGATCCGCGATGACTTTATGTGCCTCTTCGACACTGCCAACCCACTTCCTGACCCCGCTGGACAGCGTCAGGTGGAGGCGAGCCGGGTAGAGTAGAGCAGGCTTCAAACCCCGTTTATAAAGCTCCGCCATTACTTCTCTGTATTGTGCACGCTGAGACATAACTTCGGCACTGTAATCCTCCACGATGCGGATCTTTTGGCCCCGGTAGTCAAACGTACCTTTGCGTCGAGCTTCTCTGATCAGCAAGTCCTTAGTCTGGTACCGGTGCAGGCGGACGATGACTGGCCGCGGCCGCGCACCTGGGCCCGGCCTTACGGCACCTATGCGGTGGGCTCTGTCAATCTCCGGCGGGGATGGCAATGTGTCCTTCCCGAACACGTCTTGAAGCAGCTGAGCAAAAAACTCCGTAGGGCGGCCCGTCTCCGTAGATTCCGCCAGAGAAAGGACGCGGAGATTTGAACGTCTCCCTCTGTCTTCTAATTCTACCACTTTGGCCTTAAGTTTTGTGTTGTCAGCTCGGAGAGAGGATATGGTGTCCTCCAACTCGCTAACACGTTGCCCGAGGTCATCCGACGCTAGCTCTAGGGAGGATATACGTTGATCGTGGTCATCCACCATCAGCTTGTGTTGATCAAATTTGGTTTCGAGCCCAGCCAACGAAGTCTTAAAATCGGCAGACAGCGACTCACGGTGTTTCTCTAAAAGCGCAGAGATAGCATCCATGGACAGGCTAGCGCTAGCTGCGCTAGCATCTTCCCTCTCGGCTGCTGTTTTCTGGGTCTTAGGTGGCATTTTGGGAGAGTTTTTGGTCCCGGTTGCGTAAAACTGAACGCAGGAATGTTTTCAAACAACAGACACCAACAATCGGCCTGTAAGGGCACGATGAAAAGGGTAACTTTGAAATTTTTGCCGGAGCACGCTCACCGCACGTCTAATCCATGCGAGCTACCAGTCGGAAGTCCCCATATATGATGATTTTAATGGTAGATTTCAAAGATGTAATGAATATAGATTTCTCTTACTCCAGTTTTGTCACAGAGTCGTAGCGTGTTGAAGGAGCCCATGGCAAACACCTCTCCATCGGGAGCCCAGGACAAAGAGGTGACTGGATAGTCATGAGGAGATGATGTGTAAAGCAACCGACCAAAGCTGTCCCACACCTATCAGAAAAGCAGGATTTTAGAAAATGCATGCTCAACTGCAAAACTTATCAAAAGGATTACTTACCTTATATTTACAATCTTCCCCCCCGATATTATCAAGTCATTGACTGAATTCCAATCAGCTTTTAAAATAAGGCCGTCATGAGCTTTCCACTACAAAAAGTATATAAAAATCAGAAGTGAAAAGAAATAAAAGTCAAGCAGATTCCATTAGTTCCATTGCTTCCAAGATCATCTATATTCAAATGGAGATTTTTCAGTGGACGGTCTGAATCATTTCGACTCTGTTGTAAAATGTTCAGGTTGGTCAAATGTAATACACATTTTAAACAGAATCTTGTTAAAGGCAAATGTCAAAGTACCTTATTTTCATCATCGTCCTCTTCATCATCCAAACCAGGTGAATTTAAAGCCACTCTTTCTTCATGTCTCATGCCCAAAACACTGGACACACCACTGCTTCGGGGATCCTGGAAACAGCAGACATTTAATTACTCTTACTACTCTTATATACTCCTACTATTACTCCTCGCAACTTCTTTCTGATAAAATAAGGAAAATAAATTGTCACTGCTTTGAAATATTGTAGGTGTATTAGAAAAAAATATTTTTATACAGATGTCTGGTGAATAACAAGACAAAATGATTTATTACAACAATGTATGTAATGTTTTGCAAATGTAGAAAAGCAGGCCGTGTTGCAAACATTACCCCGAGGGAAGTCTTGAGTGGCTCTAGCCCCCCTGCACTCCCCAGAGGCCGTCTCAGAGGCGGGACAGACCCCAACGGTCCGAGTCCCGGAGCATCTAGACCCCGGAGAGGAGGCAGCCTCCCGAGTGGAGACGTGAGGGGTCTCAAAGCAGAGCCCAAAGAATCCTCCTTCTTCTTCTTCTCTTTCTTCTCCTTCACTTTCTCTTTCTTTTTCTTTTTGTCCTTTTTGGCTCCTCCTGAACTCGCTGCCTGTTTACACCTCTCTCGTTCCTGGATCACTAGATTGCGGTAGTTTTCGTCACCTGGATGTTCCCATGACGACTGTCCCGTGGAGAAGTTGAAATAGTAAATGTCCCCAGTTACATTTTGGCTGTAGAAATATGCAAACAGATGTTGATGTGGATATATATATCACACCTTTCAAGTCACTACAGGTATTTTGCTATTAGCAAAATTATTAATTTGTGTATATAAATGAGCATTTAAAATGAGTTAAAATAATATCGTGGATTAACAGAAAAACTGGGCTTGATCAATAAATAGGCATCACCTTCACACAACCCAAGTAATATAGCATGATACAAAAATCTATTGTGCCAATTACTCTATCCACAGCTGTAAGGAATGAATAAAATCTCTAATTGCATGATAATCTCAACTTTATGTTTGTATAATAAGAAACTGCTTTGTCAACACAGCTTTAACTTCACTGCAGCTGACATATTCCTGGGGCTGTTGTCGAGGAAACCCCCCTCAAGTGTCATATGTCAAAACCACATGTTAAGTGTTAAGTGACTAGGACAAAACAAACAGACACGGATTAGTTTTTATTTCTCACCATGGTTTCCAGCCGCTGGGCAGAGGGGCGATAACTCCTTCGCGGGCCAACCACATAAGCTCTGGCTCAGTGTCTGGGTCAATGCCAATCTCTTTAGCATAATCTCGAACCTCTGCGGTAAAAAACGTTTATGAGAAAGAAAACTAACTTTAAAACTTTTATTAATGTAACTATTATCACAGGCTAGTTGAATAGTCTGTGATGCATACCTTGTTCAGAGGGAATATAGTCATCGTCATATCGAAGAATGAGCTGATCTCCTACAAGAACAGCTCCAGACGTGTTCACTGAAAAAAACAATGTCAATGAAAAAAAAATATATAACATCCTATACATTATATATTTCTGGTGTTTTATTTGTATGGTGATCTATTAAAATAATGATTAGTGATTTGTTGGATGAATGCAGCAGGGTAATGGACTCTCACTGCCACTAATATAAATGGATAATTCAGATAGTAAGCACATCCTTTTTTGCAGATCAGAATCAACATTTGTGGATATAAGATAAGATAAGATAAGATAATCCTTTATTTGTCCCACAATGGGGAAATTGCAGTGTCACAACGCAAGTTACAGAAACAGTAGGAAAATAAGAGCATCAAAATCAAGATAAATAATAATAAGTATTTACAATCAACTAAAAAACACAACACTGTAAGCTAAGCTAAAAAGGCACAGGAACATTGCACAATAAGTGTTTTTGATTCTGAGATGATTGTGTACAGTGCAGTGATGGACAGTGGTGGGTAAATAAATAAGTAGCAGGTAGTGACTTTAAATAATATTGCACATTGTTATTATTACTATGGAGATGACACATGGTTGCTATGGGGATGACACATGACTAGCATTGATATATTTTGAAACTATAACTATAAGATTTGTGATCAAGCTGACTGTGTAAAATAAAATTACAGTAATAGTAAACCCTAACAATCAAATCCACGACTTCATTTACAAACTGGTGTACCTAATAGGATTAAGTTACAGTATTAGTCCCACAGCGAGTGTGACTGTGCTCTAGTGCGAGACTTTTGAGCTCCTCAGTTAACTCAAATATCAGATTAGCTCCATCACTGATTGTCTTTGCGCCGTGGATACGAATAGTTAACGATATACACGAAAAAGCTTTTTTGTTATAGCAGGCAATTTTTTGTTATATCAGGAAATTTACCTCATATGTCTTTTAATCGGAGACTTTTCCCGTGTAGTTTTAACTCCAATCAGTTCTCGTTCGGGACGTTACAAATAACGCATCTCCAAGAACAGTCATCTATGAGGAGCAGTTGCCTTCATCCTCTAGTGACTTGAGCTTGTCACCCCTCAGGTGGTCAGTGACGAGTTCGTACAAGTCAGTGTCACCTAACCCTTCAATGTTGGCTGTGCTACTGCCGTCATCGATGGAGCTGCCGATGGCTTGTAGCTGGCTTGTGTTTAGACTGGAAAGTCGTCTCTGGATCTGGACTACTAGCGCCCGCCGTGGTGCTTTGGTTGCCATGACGTCTTGATAGTGGTGGACACTCTCTGGATGACACACGTAGTATGAGCCCTCCCTGAAGTCCCCAGACACATCAAATGGTACAGCTGCACTCTTCACCAGGCGGTTGCTCTCTCTGCATCCCGGACGAGCCCCCAATTGTTACCGGCGCCAGCCCTAGGGGAAAGCTGTGCGGTAGCAAGTGGCACACAGCTAAGGTTAGACTGTGTAGCCTAAAGGTGTGGTGTTGCTGTGGATAGAAGAAGAGGAGACATGTTAGTCTGGCCACAGCTTGTTTAATTCTGGAAGTCATTCAGTTATTTACTACTTATTAAATTCAATTCAATTGACTCATTCTCTCAAAAATCATAATTAATAAAATAATAATTGACAATAAATAAATACTTAGTAATGGACAATAAAATAATACATAAATTCACTCAAACATAAATTTACAAAAATAAACCATAAAATGCAAATACATACATATAGTTATACATAAAACAATAAACATACATTTATACATCACTCTCTTTACCATAGCTGTTATTATTGCATTACTGCAGTGCATCAACTACACTCTTACTCAACTCTGTCTGCGTCTCTCCTGCGTCTCTCTCGGTCACATACACACTCAAGCGGGTCGGCCACATAAAAGGAAAAGCGCCTGCGCATGGCGGCAAAACTAACTCGGCTTAAACTACACGAGAAATACAAATGGCGGTTGCCTTACACTTGGATTTGAGCAGAATGTATTCTCCAAAATGGTATAAACTCCCTTTAGCATATTACAAAGCACTTCAGCCAATGACGTTGCTTAACTATAGCTTGAAATATATTGCTACTACTTAATACTGAACATGGCGGACGTTAGAAATGGAACTGCATGAAGTAGTACAAAAATACATTGCTAACGTTCACTAAACTCTTTGAAACTTTCACAGCTGGTTTAAAACCTTTACACAATTAACTAAAATGTGTTCGGACCAAGTCTGAGTTAGTATACGAACTTTTTAATCATACCTGTGGATAGACGAAGAGGAGACATGTTAGTCTGGCCACAGCTTGTTTAATTCTGGAGCTGCGCCTGCGCTGTGTCCCTCTAGTCCCCACAGTAGCGCTAACAGCACCATCTATTGGTCGGAATGTGTATTACACCCAAAATAAAAGACACGTTAGAAATAATACCAAAAAATAGAGGGGGTGTCTGTTTCTCCACAAAACTTTAAATATCGTGTTTTTCAACCTGCTACATAAACACAGACGATGCAGAGGGCCGATCGAGGGCCATAGACTGGTGCTCAGTACAGTGAATAATTGAAATATTCAGGTTTAACACATTAGAATGAGCGATCAGTCCCTTATTCATGCTAAGATCCACAAAACCACACAATAAATATTAAATATTGTCTTATCAATTTAGATTTTCAAAAAACTTGCAGTCAAAACTACTGCTCAAGGTAATTTGGGCCAATTCACCTGGAAGCCTGAGGGCCAAAAAAAATTTGTCTGAGGGCCGCATTTGGCCCACGGGCCATAGTTTGGACATGCCTGGTCTAAATCAACAAAAGTTTATTCCCTGGAGATTACAATTCTAATGTAGTTGTGCAGATCTATCCCTGACACGTGCACGGAGACCCCACAGGTGCTCTGTGTAGGTCTGGGGTCTATCCCCTTGCGCTTCACACAAGATACAACACTTCATGAATATGCAAATAGAGGGCGTAGATCAGTCTCTTCCTCCTTAGTACTTTCCCACTAGTCTTCTTCGCAGGCTCTGCGCGTCACATGCACAGGCGCTCCCGTTATCTCACATGTTCCGGACAGACCTCGCTACAATGGATCATAATGAAACAAAAGATTTCCAATAGAGCAAGGATGAGGTGTGATAGCATGTGCGTGTGGAGTCTTCAACCCCCCCAATATTTCTGCAATCATAAAACATTGATTAATAAGTTCACACAAGCATATTATTTATTTATTCCAACAAAGGTAAATTAACCTAAAAAACGGTTATTAACCTAAAAAACTTTCTGACTGTGAGTGGGCTCGTCTCTTCACAGACTGACATGTAACATGGCCCTGTGGCGTCTCTGTAGACTTAAATGCCATACTATGGTACAATCCATACATACGGACTCTCCACTGGAAAAGTTACACAGTTGACCTTTAACAAACTGTGGACTAAGGTTAACGCTGGATAGTATGGTCCAGAGGGACGGTCTGCGATGATTGGTCATTCAAAGCAATGAAGTTTAGGAACAGGGTTGTAATTTAGATTAGGAAGTGGTCATGATTAGGGGTAAGAGCCCAGTCACGAAACCTCCTTATCTTCTAGTAGACAGAGTTTAATCCCATAATGTGGGACATCTCCATGGAAACACGCAGGTGGCACATGTCCCACATAGAGCTGTCGTACAAATCATCACATTCTTCAACAAGGTAAAAATGAAATTATATCTTATTTCAGTGAATGCTATGAATGGGTTTCAGCTTTGTTATGAAACATTTTGAGGACTTTTTGCCATTGTAAAGATAATATATTTTGTTTAAATTTGCTAATAGCTATGGGAACGGTCCAAATTTATCATCATTCTGAAACACATGAATTAATTAAAGGGCCCATATTACGCTTTTGTCTAATCTATGTTATAATGTTTGTTTCATTCACACATGTTTAACACACAAACCATGCATATTTATTTCTTCTCTCAAACAGAAAACACTCTGTTTCTCCTTGTGATGTCATGTGGTAGTACAGAAAGTGCTCCACTGTGTTTTTAAACCCCACACCTTCACGAGAATCATTTGAATGATTTCAGCCCTGGAAGTTCCAGTCTCTAGTAAACAAAGGGTAAAAGCTATCTGTTAACTTGACAACTACCGCTTCACGACATCACGAATGGAACAGAGCATTCTGAGCTTTGGCAATGCAGACATACTAATAATAAAAAGTTTACCCAGAAGTGTATGAATGAAGCAAAACACAACTCGAGGCATGTTTTTGATGAGCTGACAACATTCTAACATGGATTAAAGTGGTCCAAAATGTATTTGGTCTACATACTGGTATACGTCAATCACATTTCACCCACATATCCAGTGCAGTAAATAGACAGCTTTTGTTGTTTGTCTAATTGGTATCATGTGACCTCTGCCATGTGACTGCTTGCCAGTCTATTTAAAAACACCTTTTATTCTTGTATGCCCTGAATTAGGCCCCATGCAGCCGAAATGTGTAGGCTAGTCCTGTTTTTTACATTAAAGGACTTTTTATGCAGTGCCTCTGATTTTTGCTCTTAACTGTCTGTAACTTATGATTTTCCACTGTGATCCTGATCAGCACATGACCTGATACTTAACTATTTTCAATCTCTTATAGCCTGTGTTTGCTAATGTGTGCATTGTGTCGCCACGGTAACTTCTAAACATTCCAGCAATGATGTCACAGTGTGATGTCACTGCATAGTATAAATTGGTAGTTTTCAGTAGAATGTGATCATGTCATAGTCTCAGGAGCCAGATTAACCCTATTGATGACACTGTACTTTGCCATGATACATCCAAAAGGTAAAGTCACAAATTTTGGATCTGATTCCTATTAGTGACTAAGCCCAAGAATTCACTGTATTACAACAGAAAACAGAATTTTAACAATATACATTTTATCTGCCCGCTGCGCCCCATCTGGAGTAAAACACTTTGAGGGAATGAACCATTTCATCACCGACCAAAACAACAGAGCGGTGAAGAATTAGGCCTTTCCTGTTGTGTTTACCTGGCTCCCCCTGGACAAAATTAACATATATACATTCATATGTATATGTTTAATTGATTCGTTTTCTGTATTACAAAATACACATGGGTCACATTTACAATAATTATTAATTTTTAGATCAAATGTAGAATTTTAAAATAAACCTCTGTGTTATAAACCCAAATTTTATCCCAGTCAATATTTGAAAAAATTTTATCCCAATAAAATTTGCACAGAGGAGTTATTTTATTTATTACTATTTGTCTCAGAAATGTGTTATTACATTTGTCATTTTAATCTTTGTTATCTTAATATTAATTCCATCTAAATATATGATTGAACTGGACACCGGCTGGTTATTTGGATTTCGGTCACCTGCAGGATACTTGGATAACTTGTGGGTATTGCATCAAATACACTATACAATATTCACATGGAGTGACAGGTAGGTAACAGAATGTAGAAAGGAATTTAGCCTATGGTACAAGGTGTCCATTTTCATCTATTAATTGTGAAACTAATATTATGTTATTTTTGACTCCATCTGGGAGTATTACATCATCACATTCTAGAATCTGAAAACCACCAATAAAGCCTGATGAATGCAGTGTGTCGCCATGGTAACTTCTAATGGAATCCATGGTCATGTGACCACGGTCATGTGACCACGGTCATGTGACCATGTTCTAGTCATGTGACTAGAACGTGGTCATGTGACCACGTTCTAGTCATGTGACTAGAACACTTCAAAGTTCAAAGAAAGCTTTGAAGTGCTTTGGCTCAAAGCACCAGAATTTGTAAGTGCGCCTTGTAGACACAAGCACACAACATTATATGATTACAAACATGTATCCGTCAAGCAGATATACACAAGACATGAAGTCACAGCCGACTGAACCGACAATGGACGGTATGACAAGAGCTCAGCGGGTGCTGCATAAGTTTATGACCACTTGGGATGATGACGACTACGGGGAAGACATTGCTGGTGGAAAAGAAACACCAAACTTCAAACCAAATCATCAAGACATGAAGTCACAGCCGACTGTCAATAACATTGACATATTGACACTGACCATGGCACCAACTCCTGTCAGAAGGCCTCCGGTTAGTAAAATTGACATGATGATCGATTTTCCCCCAGGGTATGTCCGGTTTACTAACCGGAGACGACTTCAATCCATAAGGGAAGACCCGTCCTATATGGGAATAAGTCCTGTCAGAAACCCTTCTTACAGGGTTTCTCCGGTTAGTAAAATTGACATGATGATCGAAAATCTCCCGTTGAGACGACGACTTCAATCCATAAGGGAAGACCTGTCCTATATGGGACCAACTTCTGTCAGAAACCCTAAAACACCAGCCCCCTGCCAAGTTGCTGGTGGTAAAGAAACACCAAACTTCAAACCAAATCATCAAGACATGAAGTCACAGCCGACTGAACCCACACAGAAGAGTCACTCTGTTAGAAATCTGCCTGACCAAAGTAGATCTACACAAGTGACCACTGGGCTGGTTCACAATACCAGCACAAACACACCCAAAACTGCTGTGGTGAGACCTCCGAATTCTAATCCAGAGACACTGGACGGTATGACAAGAGCTCAACGGGTGCTGCATAAGTTTATGACCACTTGGGATGATGACGACTACGGGGAAGACATTGCTGGTGGAAAAGAAACACCAAACTTCAAACCAAATCATCAAGACATGAAGTCACAGCCGACTGTCAATAACATTGACATATTGACACTGACCATGGCACCAACTCCTGTCAGAAGGCCTCCGGTTAGTAAAATTGACATGATGATCGATTTTCCCCCAGGGTATGTCCGGTTTACTAACCGGAGACGACTTCAATCCATAAGGGAAGACCCGTCCTATATGGGAATAAGTCCTGTCAGAAACCCTTCTTACAGGGTTTCTCCGGTTAGTAAAATTGACATGATGATCGAAAATCTCCCGTTGAGACGACGACTTCAATCCATAAGGGAAGACCCGTCCTATATGGGACCAACTTCTGTCAGAAACCCTAAAACACCAGCCCCCTGCCAAGTTGCTGGTGGTAAAGAAACACCAAACTTCAAACCAAATCATCAAGACATGAAGTCACAGCCGACTGAACCCACACAGAAGAGTCACTCTGTTAGAAATCTGCCTGACCAAAGTAGATCTACACAAGTGACCACTGGGCTGGTTCACAATACCAGCACAAACACACCCAAAACTGCAACCCCAGATAATGAAGTAACGACACCAGTACAGGTTCATAGGCCGACCTCACCAGCCTCAGTTTCTAATACGAAGACACCAGCCCCTGTCTCAAGTAAGCCTCCTGTTTCTATGGAGAAGACCGCCCCCCTAGGTTGGGCAGTACAAACACCAGAGGAGGTTTATATCCCTCTTTGTCAGAAGCCCCCGGTTTGTCCACAGGCCCCTGACTCAAATAAGCCTCCTGTTTCTGTGGAGAAGACCACCCCCCCAGATTGTGCAGACCCACTTGGCAAAGTGGTGATCAATAAGATGCCATCCCTCAGTAGTGACGATGAGAGTGAAGACGATGACGATGAAAAAAGAAAGGAATACCAATGGAACCTAGAGCTCTTCACGGTAATGGCATCCACTACAGTAGACAGTAGGCAGACTGAAAGCCTCTGGGACACTGGATCTTCAGAAGATTTGGAAATGGACGATTCACTCGCTGACTTATTAGCTAGGTGCCGTCAACAAAAGTACAAAAAATGTGGTAATTTGACTGTAGCGTCACTGGTGACAGAGACAAACACCTCCTTAGCAACACAAAAGACCACACTCCCCAAGAAAACGAAACCACTCAGTGCCAGGGACTGGGACTCAATACTACCTAAGTACTCTTCCTACTCCAATGGATGGCACTCGACTAATAAGGGAGATTATTTATTGACAGACAGAAGAAAGACTCAGGTCAACACTAAACTTGTGGTTGAGTCCCAAAAGGAGATCAAGACTCAAACATCCCAAATGATATATGAAGAGCCTCCTATTCCAGAGTCCCCAGACTGTCCTAGGTCCCCTGACTATCCAAAACCACAAGGCCTGGTCTCAAGGAGGCTTTGTTTTTCTATAGAGGAGCCCACCCCTCCACACTGTGAAGTAACGGCACCAGTACAGGTTTGTCGGAAGCCCCCGGTTTGTCCACAGGCCCCTGACTCAAATAAGCCTCCTGTTTCTGTGGAGAAGACCACCCCCCCACATTGTGCAGATAATAAGGTGACCACACCAGAACTGGTTTCTAAGAAGATGCCTGCCCCTTTCTCAATCCCACTTGGCAAAGTGGTGATCAATAAGATGCCATCCCTCAGTAGTGACGGTGAGAGTGAAGAGAGTGACGATGAAGAAAGAAAGGAATACCAATGGAACCTAGAGCTCTTCACGGTAATGGCATCCACTATAGTAGACACGGTGGAGAGATATAACAAGAAGTATCAGAAGTACAACCTGGATAAGAAATACTTCAAAACCCAGACCAAGTCCTTAGCAGCAGACCTGGCTGCTAACCTCAGCGGATGGCACATTGCTGTGGTACCATCTGTTGACAACGCTCTGAAAGTAGCCAATGACGTGATGAAGGAACTGCAAAAGAAGTACTCAAAGAAAGATATGTGTACTTATTTTGTAGAAGGTGATTTTACACCTATTCTCGTGTATGTGACTAAAGAGCGTCTAGTCTCAGGTACAGGCATGATACATAAGGTGTACAAATGGGAGAAAGAGGACTTCATAAAATTGACCACCAGGCTGATCACTAAACTGTGTAAAGAGGAGCAGGTGGATATTCCAACCATCTCCTGCTTTATAGCTGAGCAGTTAATGGAGGAGCTCCAAGATTGTCCCATTTTTATCAAGCCAAAAGAGATTTATATGAAAAAGTTGGTTCGGTCTGTGGTCAAGAGGATTAAGAAGTACTACCCCAAAGAAGCCTTCATCCTCTGCCTTCAGGACGGAGCAATGGACCGGATCATCTTGGAGAAGCTGAAGAAAAAGATGTGTACACCTCAGACAGGGGTCAGGACTTTTTTCAAAGACATAGTCAAAAGGATCGCAGGTTAAAACACTCTACAGCCCAACAGAGACAGAGCTCTCTGTTGGGCCATAAGGTCCTGATGGGCTTGTCCTAATGCACTGAGAGGAGCTTCTCAGCAGCGAGCATCTCAAAGGCTCGATGAGGAGAAGCGGACAGAAGCAGCAGTGTAGGACAAACCCACACACTGAACAACACCTCAGGACCACCGCTGACCACCAACCCCCCAGCCCTACAAACACCTGACAACCCCACTAACCCCCCACCCCATAACACCTGCCCACCTGAGCCCAGTCCTCCTCATCGAGCAGTTCGAACTGCTCGATGAGGAGGAGCGGATGGGAGCAGCAAGTCCTCAGCACCGAGCAGTTCAAAGGCTCGATGAGGAGGAGCGGATGGGAGCAGCAGTGTAGGGCAAAAAATCAAATACACTTTCAACAACATATTTGTCAACAACTTTATTTGTTGACAAATATGAATTTTTACAAAAGAAATGTTGTGACCCATTCAGTATTCACAAAAACCCTGTGGGGTTTTTGTGAATACTCTCCAAACCATTGACAAAACCACGGCTTTTTTCCTTACAGGTAAAACTGGGAAACAAGTAACTCCAGGGCAAAAATATTGCCCTTCCTGTAGGAAGCAAGCCAATTCATTATCCACAGAAAGTGAAATGGATAGTGACTGTGACTCCTCCCTAGAAACTTTGAAATTGATCCAGAAAATGAGGATGTGAAAGTGAATTTCATGCATCCTGGTCCTACCACATTGTTTACATGGCCAAGGAGGGAAGACTTGTGCTGGGTACCTTCACAAAATATTCTTTGCAAAATTCCCCCTCCTGAGGCTACTACATTGGGTAGAAAGTATACTATTAGTAATACCACTACAAATATAATCCAAGACAAGTTCAACCAGCAGTAGTACTCCAGTTTAATCAGTACCAGTAATCAAATTGGCCATTCAGAGTTAAACCAGTTCTAATGATTAGTATGCAAATTTTCCAAAGTACAAGTTTTAAACTGTCAGAAACAAAAATAAAAAAAAACAAAAATTATATGACAAATGATAGCTGTTTCAATTAAAATATGTATAAATTCACTTTATAATGGGCTGCATGCAAGATACGTGAACAAAATTTCAAACATGTTTTTTTCTTGTTACCTGAAATTTCACATTTTGTTTCATGTTAGGATGGGTTTATTGCACCAAGACAGGATATTTAATGGGGATAATTAGTATAAGGTTTTATATTTAGAATGTAAGAGTATTCTTCTAAAATCAAAGAAAAAAAAAAAAAAACACACACACACAAAAAAAACAAAAAAAACAAAACCTTGGAACTCTAGCTGGCCTTGACGTGGCTCCGGGGCTTATGGGGCATTTGTTCCCAAACTAACAAGCTAGGCACCTTTTGAAAGTTTCAGATGTGTTAGTAATATAACTATTGTAATCATCCTACTTTCTCTCTTGTTTATAGTGAAAAAAATGCTCAGATACCTTCAAATTTCATGCTTGATATCCATCAGATAGATCTGTTTTGAAAGCTGACAGTAATTTTTAGTGTTTTAAGGATTTTGTTTCTGCATGTTAGGAGAAAGACACCATTATGATACTTAGGGGTTTTGTAGACCAAAAGTAGTTTTATTCAGTGGTTGCATTATATTCTTGATATACTTTGACACACATTGTCAAAAATGGGGTCAAAAATGAGACAAAATCTAAAATTCTAGGCTTTTTACTTCACCACTGCCAGAAAATAAAATTTCAAACTTGGAATAATATCACCCACTTAACCTAAGCAGGTCCTTTAGAGAACATTTGTAACATATTTGGCTGTAATTACTTCATTTTCTAGTTTGTATGAACATTTTATTGCCAGGCGGAAAGTAATTTTTTTTCATTATTTTTCCAATTTTCAGCAGTCTCTGGGGGAAAAAAAATTTTGTTCTTCTAAATTGTATTTCTTGCACCATAACCACCACCCAAAGTTGTGTACATTCTGTTAGTTTCATTGCTATGGGAATATTGGTTCAAAAGTTATAACCCTCCAAACTACCCTCCAGAATCAGAGTGACTCAATTTATCAGCTGCCCCTACCCCTTTATATGGGCTCTAGTCAGGAAAACATGGATGTTTTCCACCTACTAATGGCATTTTAGTGCCAAGAGGGTCCAAATGCATATTTTAGGAGAGTTTTGTAAACATGGTGCTGCTGGAGGCATTTGTTGAGTTGACATGGACAGACCCAATTTGCTTAACTAACACAAATATAATTTTTGAGCTGAAAGAATGTTGAACTGACTGTACATCATATTCAGTGAAAAAAAAACTAATACAAGAATATACGTAGGTTACATGGCCATATTCTGGTAGTAAAACCAAAATGCTCTATAAATAAAAAAGCAGGTGAAAGTTAGAATAAAGTGAATAAAAAAAGCAGTAGCCTATGAAGTGTGCGTGTGCACGTAACACAGTAAATGAACCAATGACGTCATCTTCACAAAAGCGAGGCCTCACATTCACAGGTCACGTGTTTTAGCAAACTGAAGCGTCAAGTATCTTCTTATTAATGTAATTTCGTCCCATAGATAATTATGTGATAAAGTTGATGATATTCATTTTCCATTGATTACTTAAACACATATAGATTTCCCAGTCTTCTGTACTGCGTCATGTCATCACGACGTAGCCTATAGTTGTCTGTATCATGTAATTAAGATACGGTATAACAAATCTTAAGGTCCTGTTGTGATATATTTATAACATTTTACTGACATTGGAGAAGCGTCATGAATTGTTGTAGGCTATAGAATTTTATCGTGTGCTCTAACATGACTCCATAAGCAGACCAATATTCAATACAGCGGTAAATGGAGCCTTGCTTCTTCTCCGTAAACACTCACGTCACTCACTGGAATGCTCAGCAGAGCAATTAGAAGTTACTACAATAACTTTTCCTCATTTGATCACTACATACTATGTGGGAGAGTAGAGTAAGCCTACTCAAAACAACACTTACATGCGGAAAATGATCGCATGACAGAAGCAAACTATAAATGAAACGGCCTCTTTTAACAATATTCAACATGATTCAACTCACTTGCTGCTAGTTTTTGCTTATTGATTCTTGTTTTTTTTTCATGGATTCTCAAAGAAACATTTATTGTAACTTATATCAAGTCTTGTCTTAACTGATTAACTGATTGATGATGAAGAATCAATATATCTATATAAAGTTTATTATGATGAAGGTAAGTGTGTGCTTTTGAGTGAGGAGTGAGGGGATACAGTGCTTGTGAAGGGACACCTGGTGAGGGGCTGGTTTAATGGTTTTTATTTAAAAACAGAATTTTCTTAATGGTGTCAGGCTTCATTCGACTTCTTTTTTTGCTGACAACATCACCAGCTTTTGAAAAAATCCTCTCACAAGGAACAGAGGAAGCAGGAACACACAGAAACCAGTGTGCCATCTCATATAGGTTGGGATACACATGTTTGTTGTTTTTCCAGTAAACCAATGGATCTTCATTGCGGTTAATGTTCATTTCTGATAGATATCGATCCACTTCAACTATGGCATCTGTTGTTGCATTAGACCTTCGCCTTCTTTCGTCAACTGACTTGTCCAACAGTGACCACAAGCCACCTGGAAAAAAGAAAAGAAAATGACATGTATTACATACACACATATGCGGGATACAGTATAAACCATATAAATACCTGAGTTGCTGGTGGTGCTTCTGGTGGTGGATGAGCAGCTGTGGCTCTTTGTTTTTCTATCAAAAGGGCACATTCTGCTTTCAGTCTTTTATTAGCCTCTTGTGCTTTGTTTGAGCTGATAAACCCCAGAGTTTTGAATCGCCTTAAAGCCAGAAAATTGGTCACCTACTTAAGAAGCAGCACAACAGCCAAAGAAAAACTTGGAAAAACTGCCTGCCTGTCTTGTCTCCATTTTACCAAGCAACAGAGGAACTTTCAGAAGAAAAAAGGGTGTCAGTATCAAAGGTCATTCCTATGCTTAAAATGTTGCATCATACGGTTTCACAATGGTCAACAGGTATACATTTATTTTGAATTAATTTTAATCATTTAATTAAAATGCTGCATCTTACTGTTTGTCAACGGTCGACAGGCATAAACAATGCAGTCGCTCAGCAGCTGTCTGAAAATCTACTTGGGCGTTTAAGGGAAACTGTGGCCAACCATGAGACAACAGCATCATGACACTGTCTACATTGTTGGAGCCGCGATTCAAAACTCTGGGGTTTAAAACTCATTTACCTTTCAGTCCTGTTCAAAAAAGTAGTGGAGTTGAAAGTACAGATATACCTGCTCTCAAATGTAGGTTGATACTTTTACTTGCTTATTTATTTTGTTTTTTCTCCAGTATCTGTACTTTCACTTAAATACAAAATTGTGTACCCAGGTAGAACACAGAAACAAAGCGCATGTTTTGACAAGGCACTGAGTGAGACAAGCCAGACACACAACCACAGAACACACACAATACCGCCTTAAAGCCATTCACACCAATCTGGGCACCTTTACTACACACAGTACGGTAATGAATATGCAATTAAACTAGGCACCTTTAGAAATAAATCAAAGGCCCATTGTGTAACTTTTCCTGGAAGGTCCGTCACCTGCTTGTCTTTATGGATGTCTTTTTTTTTTTTTGCCTTAAATGTTCCACAGTATGACATTTAACCTCTATCTGTATCCATGACGACAGGCCTTTGACACCATCCTATCTGTGGATAGGCAAGCCCACTCACAGTGAGAATGCATGTTTTTATTGATCTGTTTGAGTTATAAAAACATACGTAATTGTAGAAATGAAAGATAAGTTTAACGGCATATTGTGGAACATTAGTAGCAAAACAATTACATTTCCATGGAGACAAGCGGGTGACAGAAAATATCTGATTTTTTTCCCATGTATTTGAGCAAAATTGTCTCCTGTACAGATACATTGTATAAGCAGGTCTTGAGACCAGAATAAATCTGCTGTGTACTGTCTGCATCTAATTATCAAGCATTTTATTGATAGATAATCAGGAAGTACACATTAGCATGCTGGTTGTTAGCTTTACTCTCCTCTCTGGTCTGAAAGCTGTCAAAAGCGTTTATAAATTCATCATGGTGAATAATTAGGATATTCTGAATACATAAGGTAAGTGAGGAATAACTTTGGACCACTGCAAACTGTTTAAAATGAACGAGTTCTGCTTTACAAGTCCTGTACAGCACATTTAAGTTTTTATCTGTTAAATGTACTTCAGTGCTATTACTATAACTACTGCAAATACTACAGCAAATATTACAAAACTGAATGCAAAGATACACTCACACAATTCTAATGCACGTCTACTACACACTGTATGGTAATAAATACAAGGTTTTATATTGGCTTTAAACTGATTCCAGGAGTGAAATATGTTATATAGGGCTTTCCAGGACGGATGAAACAATTGCATGTTGACACTAAAAGGTACAGGGAAAACGTAGCAGTACTGCCAAAAGTCTGGGTCGAGAAAATTGATCGTAAACTGCAAACCGCGGTTTAGGATTTATCAAATGTTGAAGAGTTAAAGTTTAAGCCTTAAAACACGCTCTGCTCTCAGTTAGAAAAATAAAAAGAGAATTGGGGTGAAATGATCCAAGGGAGAGAAGGGGAATTCTGGATCTGGGAATTGACAAAAAGAATGAAAAATGTAAGTTTTGGGTTTTTTTGTAGTCACAGCTGCCCTGCCCTAGGACTATGTAGATGTGGCTGCCAGTGAGTACAGTGTCCCCAATCATCAAATTATCAATGAAAAAAATACACTGCCTTATTTACAACAGTTAGAGTTAATAAGTATAATATTATTAAGGATTGTAGAGACACGGCAGATGAAATGTCTTTCTTTCATCTTACAGTGACATCACACACCGGGGATGTGTGTCTATGGTGGAATGTTCAGCAGTTACCATGGTGACACTATGCACACATTGTAAACACTGACAAAAAGTTTTATTCTAAAAATGCAAACACATTTTCAGGAGCCTGTGATCAATATGCTCATTCACGGTCCTGTTTAGGGGTTTGATTTTCAATCAAAAAGGTGAAAGTGACTAACTGAAAAACTGTTGGCTGATGTTAGCTAGCTTATAGCTGTAATGTTATTTGAGAGGGTTTGTTTAATGGCACAAATCATCTCACCTGTTGTAGCTTCAGCTAAGTTTTTTATTTATTTATTTATTTTTTGGTTATTGTTTTAAAAGAAAGCTCAGATTAAAGTTCAGACAAAGCAGTGCCTACAGTTTGCATCACACCCCCAGAGAATGCTGATGACATCAGCTGCAAATTATCAGTAGCATTTTTGCAAGATAAACAGCTACAACTTACACATTAAACAAAGACCTAAAAAAAGCGCTGTGTAACTATGTGGGGGGTTGGTCACCTGCTCGTCTCCAGATGTAATTGCTTTGCCTGGAATCTTCCACAGTGTGGCATTAAACTTATATGTTTCCATGTTACAGGTCATGTTACTGATCAGATCTCAAATCTATAATTCAAGTTATTTAATTGTTATACAGGAGTATTTGTTTAATCAAAGCAAAGTGTGGGGGATTAGTGGAACATCATAAACACCTCCCTCACCCATCCTGTGTGGGTCTCCTCCTGCAGAGAGGATGTCCTGATGACACCCTGATGACACCCAGGGGTGCTCCAGAACTGAGGGCCTATTATTACAGGACAGACGCACACACGAGCAGCAGCAACGTGAATCATTTTGAGAAGAAACACAATCTGTTAAACACATGAGACAATGGTGTAATGTTAAAACCTGCCAGCTACAGACCTTTCAACATGAACTCAGGTTTTGGAGATTTTTCACCAGTTTTATTTAATAACTCTCTTTTCACCAGGGGAATAGCTGAATTTATTTGGAATATTTCGAAGCCATATTTTTATCACAAAGACCTATTCAAATCGCGACTCAAAACTTATCTCTTCAGACAGTCCTACCCCACAACCGCTCACACCATCATCCAGTTTTGTATGGTATGGTATGTATGGTGTTTTTATTCACCTATTTTATGTTTTTAACTTGTCCCGCAGTGTCCAGTGTACCAGTCATTTATGTTTTGATCTGACAGCAAGCAATACTTTATTTATTTACTAACCTTTATTTAACCAGGTGAAAAACCTATTGAGATTGAGCTCTTTTTCAAGGGTGACCTGAGCCAAAGTGAAACTGCACATCATGAAAAACATTTACATATTCGCTCTGAAATAGAAACAGAATGTTCACATATAGGATTCTCACACTTTTTTTTTTTTAAATAGAGGGAAAATTCCAAAATGCTAAAAAGTTATTTAAACAAATTTTAAGTAGTACTGATATTTTTGTATGAGAATTAAAACCTCAGTCAGTATCCATATATCAATTTGGTACTGATCCATCCATCACAAGCAAAAATCAGTAAATCAGTTGTTGTGATACTCATATGTTTTTCATTTCGCTGTGGTCACACTCATTCATAGAAGAATATGGTGTATTTTATCTAGTATATTGTGGCCATAGATATACACATGCTTCCCATTCCCCTGTACTTACCCCCTTGTTTGGGATCATTTGAGTGTGTGGGGGCAGAGGTTTCACAGAGGACACACCGGAGGAGGGACAGCACATGTGGAGAAGATATTAGACCCCCGATGTCCGGCTACTGAGGCCCAGCTCACACGGACCTAACCCAAAAACAACCAAACACAACAGTCATTAGAGCAGGAAGCACACAGATCTGTACTCAAACAATAAAAGAATGTAGAATGTGTGTGGGCTAAGGGGAACGGGTAAGTATGTACAGTATGTGCTTATGTGTTTGACTGTATGTTGCTTTAAGAACAGTAGAATTTAAGAAGAGTAGAATAGAATAATTTAGTAGAATTTTAGTGGAAAATAGTGAATCCATACTTTCCGTATTTCCACCAACCTGCTCAGAGACTACAGGTGTTAATTAGCATTCACGTTATAACCTGGCACCAGCATCTTTCCTATGATTTTTGTTGTGGTTAATGCATTGTTGCACTGTCCCTGTACAAATAAAAGAGAGAGAAAGAGAGAGATAGATACTTTATTGATGTTGAGGGAAATTCAAGTTTTGCTGCAGCAAACTGTTGCAGTTGATGTTACTACAACATTTCCACTGCGCATCTCAGTCGCCTTTGTGTCTCAGTCAAAGGTCTCAGTAGAGTTTAACAGGAGGACTGGTCAGGTAGGGTCAGCAGATCCTGTGAAAGAGCCAAAAGTGTCCCTCCTCTGTGAACACAACATGAATCAAATGCAGTCATCTTGCATTTACTTAATAACATGTTTTTTATTGACCTAAAAAAAACTTTACTGTGAGTGGTCTTGCCTCTTCACAGATCTGACACGTAACATGGCCCTATGGCGTCAACTGCTGTCTCCGTAGACTTAAATGCCATACTATGGAACAATCCAAAACTTTCAAGACACCTGAAGCGCTTTACAGTTCATTGTTCATTCACACCACACTCAGTGGTAGTAAGCTACTATTGCAGCCACAGCTGCCCTGGTGCAGACTGACGAAAGCGAGGCTGCCAATCTGATTGGATAGTATGGTCTGGATAGTAAGGGACGGTCTGCTATGATTGGTCATTCAAAGGAATGAAGTTTAGGAACAGGGTTGTAATTAGATTAGGAAGTGGTCATGATTAGGGTTAGTTACTAGCCTTATCTCATCTTACATCATAAAAAATGTAAACCTGACACATGTATGACAGGCCTATTCATAGCTTCACAAGTTTACACACTACCATGGCAACCAGGGATACATCTAATTTCTATATGACATTACATTTATCTTGCATTCCTGAACCAGCCAAGGTTCAGGAAGGACGTCTGTTTCAAATGCGGGCCTTTCTGGACCAAATGTCTCACTAGGTGCGCAGGCAGACACAGCTCAGTTCAGAGCGCTCTGGGGAGGATCCACAGACTGGTCTTTAGAATGTCCGGTCCCTGCCAGACCACACCAAGACCCCAGCTCACAAACGAGGAGCCAGCCTTCCTCCTTCCTCATCCCCATGAGCCAGTGCCCCTCCTGTTTTCAGCCCCAGGAGCTTCTTCAGTCCAAGCAGTATGGGCCTCCCCTTCAGTCCACTAAACAGAACTATAGAGTGGCTCCAGAAGTGCCGCTCTATCTTCAGGATTTTCAGCCCCTTTTGGAGCATGTGTTGCCCTCAGGGAGAGTGGCTGAATGTCCAGTGCCCGCTCCACCTACCTCTGAGAAGCTGGACCCCTGCCCATGCTGTGGAGCAGAGATGACTGCATCTTGCTGGTCTATGAGGTCGTCTTGAAGATCTTCCAGACAGAACTGGACCCTCTCAGTGTCCGTCTGTCCCGGGATGTGGCGGCACAGCTGGAGGACTGATCAGATCAGTCAGAGTGTTCTGGTGAAGCCGAGCAGATACAAAGAAGTGGCTTCAGCTGTGTGCAAAGGAAAAGAAAGCTCCATGTGCACCACGCTCCTCTGGCCCAGAGAGGCTTCAGCTCCACTGTCCTGGACGCCATCAACTGGAAGCTGGTGAGGCCCTTGAAGAGGAAACGCACACTGGGCTCTTTTCTGCGCTCAGTGTGCAGTGTCTTACTTATTTATATATTTAGTTTATTTATCAAATCCGGAACCTTCTTGCTGTGAAGCATGAGTGCTAGCCACTCAGCCACCGTGCCGCCTTCTCCAGGCGCTAAACCAGGGGACCTGGGATCTGATGGACTGAGAGGAGCTCCTCAACACTAAGCAACTCAAAGGCTCAGTGAGGAGGAGTGGACAGGAGCAGGAGTGTAGGACAAACCCTCACACTGAACAACACCTCAGGACCACAGCTGACCATCAACTCCCTTCCCACCCCCCACAAACACATGACAAGCCCACCAACTCACTCCTAGTCTAAATGTATTAAATTTAAGATAAAGATAAGTCAAATTTAAAGGGCCCATCTTATACTATTTTCTAGGGATGGAACAAGATCTCGTGTCACAAAATCTTGCAAGACAAAATTACCACAAGATTGTGCACACAGGAGAAAAAATATCTTTCCATGTTTTTACAATAGGATTGAATAAAAAATGGAGTTAAGTACTGGTAAGTTACATTTTACGTTACATTTACAATTTCTCAAAATTTCGTCTTGTTAAAATCTCGTTTTGTCTCGTTCTCATAGATCCAATCTCGTGTCTCATCTCGTTTTGTGGAAATTTTATCCGACTGTAGCGAGAACAGTATCAACAGCCCATTTCAGTCCTACAGAGTGTAGTGTCCCTCTCATCTGTTTTCATGCATTTAGGTTGTGCTTGTTTTGCCCTGTCTGCAGTTTCAGCTCTGCTCTGAACAAACACAGCCCTGAAAACTCATTCGTCAACCTCTCAGCTCCCTCTGAATTCTCTCTCTCTTTAGTTTGGATTGGATCAAATCAGCTGAAGTCAAATACACATACAGTATCTGACGGTGAGGAGATCAGGGCAACACAACACGCGTCCCTCTGGCTTTCCTTGGAGAAAGAGGAGGAAAGAGAGGGAGAGGGAGAGAAGAAAAGAGTGAGAGTGAAGGGGAGAGAGGTAAGAGAGAAAGAAGAGAGGAAGTTGAGCGAGAGCAGTGAGAGGGAGGGAGGGAGGGAGAGAGGGAAAAGAGAGGGGGAGAGTAAGGAAAGGAGAGAGTGGGTGAGAGAGGGGTAATGGAGGGAGGCAGAGAAAAGGATGCAATTGTTTCACCAAAGCAAAGTGGAGAAATGGGAGCTGGACTGGATGGAGCGTCTGGTGTTTTGTAATCTGATTTATTCTTAGTGATAACATTTCCAGACTTGAACACAGTATTAGGCTGAGTTTTACTGCACAAAATGTCAGTCACTTTAAATGTCCAACAAGTAAGACGGATTGTGCGAATTTTTCATAAAAGAAGAAGGTAGGATAGCCTGGGTAACGGGTCAGGCATAAGGTTAGATTTAAAGGTGCACTATGTAACTTTTTGGTGGGGGGTCCGTCACCTGCTTGTTGCTATAGATATGTCATTGATCTACCTGGAATGTTCCACAGTATGACATTACACAGTTCTACCTTAAATTTTATTAAAGTACTGGTGGTTTAACAGCTCAAAAGTACCTAGAAAAGCAGGCATTCTGACTGTGAGCGGGGTTGCCTCTCTGCAGATGTGACCTGTAATTTGGTCTGGTTTGTTCTCCAAGATGACAGAAAGGTCAAATATCATACTGGGAAACATTCCAAAGCAATAAAGCAATAAAGCAATAACATCCCCACGGAGAAAAGCATTTGACGAACCCTTCAACAGAAAAATTACATGATGCACTTTTAAGGTTCACCTTTATTGTCCTGTAGGGGAATCTGTCCTCTACGTTTGACCTATCCTTCAGTGCCGCTGGGGCAAACTGTGGACCCATCGACAGATCTTGGTCTAAACTTGGTCAGGATTACCCTAGCTGGAGCATTTGACCCATTGTGCATGTTTCTGTTGATGGGGGGAAATAAGAAGGCTTGGAAGAAACTCACTCAGACATATGACCCGTGTCTCATTTCGGGGTCTGCAGCCTCAAAGGCCGAGTGCCTCGAAGGCTGTGAAGGCTGCAGCCTTCGAACCAGCCTCCGCGGACAGCATGGCCGTTGGCGAAATGGGACAGGTCCAGCCTACGGCGCGTGCGTCAACAGGTGTCTCTGATCTTACGTTAACACACCGTCGCCTAGCAACCGTTACAGCGGCTGACAAATCTATTCATTTGTGCTCACAAATTAGCAAAGTTGCGGTGAAATTGAGCCCGAAGTGCTTACAGTCATATTTATGGTTATATATTTGTTTTTACAAAAGGACTCAATTTATCGCCGTGCCAGGCGCCCAGTCCTTTTTAGATTGAACGGAGTAAGTCATTAATCTGTCCTTTTGAATATTAACCTAATAGGCAAATATAACCATGAAACGTTATCATGGACAAGTAACCAATATCATTTTTATATTTATAGTTTGGTGAACAGTTGTCAGCTACATATACAACAACAGTGGGATATTAAATACGTATATTGTATGTTTTGGGCCAGGTTTAATACTACCTGTGGCTAAACTACTTTGTTACCACTAGAGGGCACAGTTTACCTTCTATGCCATGCCACTTCATCCACTATTATATAATAATGTATTTATGTAGGTAGTATTACTAGTAATTGTAATAATAATAATAATAATTTATTCTAATAATTTATTATTAATATTATTGTATGGAAATAACTGCATATTAATGTATTCAATGTACCTCCCCCCATCCCCAAACCAGCCAGTGAGAAGATACTGCAAAATAAACCTGAATGTGCCAGTGCTGGACAGGTTTTTCAACAACCAAGACACACGGCCTGACTTTCGGCTGAGCAGGGAGTCCCTGGCAGTCCTAATGAACCTACTAAACCAGGACCGAAGACACGGATGGGGTGCTGAGATTGAGGTCCTGGTCTTCCTCTTCTGGCTGGCATGTGGGACATCATACAGGGTGGTGTCCAGAGTATTTGGGATACCCCGCTCCACTGTCCACCGCATCGTCCACAGGATCACCGGGGAGGTGGTGGCCCTTCGTCATAAAGTCATCCACCTCCCCAACACTGCAGAAGACCTTGAGGCTGTGAGCCGTGGGTTTGCAGTGCTGGCAAGGCACAGGGCCTTTGCAAGAGCATCCGGGGCAATAGATGGCTGCCACGTCAGAATCAGGCCACCCAGTGGCCCTGATGATCAGTGCTATAGGAATAGGAAGCTCTTTCCCAGCATAATCCTGCAGGCTGTCTCTGACCATCAGGGCCACTTCATAGACACCTATGTAGGTTGGCCTGGTTCTGTACACGATGCTAGGGTCCTTCGCCACAGTATCTGTATCCTCCTCCAGGGCACTTCATCCTTGCAGATGGCGGGTACCCCTGTCTTCAGCGTACACTCCCCCTCATCACTCCCTACAAGCGGCCTGTGCACGGTGTGGGAGCCCAGCGCTTTAACAGCCATCATTCCAGGGCACGCTCCATTATTGAGCGTGTCTTTGGAATGATGAAAACAAGATTTAGGGCAATCTTTTTCCATGCACTGGAGGTCCACCACACCTTTGCACCACATGTAAGTGAAATGTGAATTATTGTGATATCATGTAATATGTAATTTGTGATTATGAAAGACTAAATCATCAAGATTATTACTGTCTTTTTTTCTTTTCCAGGTCATCACTGCCTGTGCCGTCCTCCACAACATTTGTCTTGGGGCAGGAGACACTGTGGCCCCGGAGGACGAGCCAGTGCAAAATGTAGTGGAGGATGAGGGGGAGAACGAAGTGGAGGATGTCGCTGGAGCACAGTGGCGTGACCAGCTGTCTGCTGAGGTGTCTGCCCTGGAGGAGGTTCCGAGGGACCATGATTATGTCTAGGTATAGTTTCCTAATTGCAGTTTCAAATTCTTATTAAAAGTGTTTGTGAGTGATTACAGGTAAACAGATGCAATATGTAGTAGTACTATCAGTATTCTTTCTCATGTTTGTAGTCTCATGGCAGTCATCTATTGCCCCAGCCAGCCCTGCAAACCCAGCCCATGGATGATGCGGTGGACAGTGGAACAGCACCCGGTTCTGAGAGCCCCACGTACCAGCCAGAAGACAAAGACCAGGACCTCAATCTCAGCCAGAGGTTCATTAGCCAGGGCCCCTGCTCAGTAGAAATGTGGTCGTGTGTCTAACACTGGCACATTAGGTAGGTTTAGTTCTCCATTGTGGTATTACTACATTACTACACATGATAGTACTACATTGTGTAGTATACTTTTCAGATCACCAGCTTCCCGGCCATCATTTAGTAATCACAGAAGTACAGGCTGTGGAGAACATAGGAAATAAATGGGGAAACCCAGGTTAATTCACAACTACTCACATATGTACAAATTAAAAAGGCTTTCAAATGGCAGTAATGCCAGCGCTGATATAGTTTTCATGGCTGATGTTATATTATCTAACAGGAGTATATAACACTGTTTTAATACTTACCTCCAAGCCACGTTCACGGAGAATTTAGCCCCGGTGAACAGGTGGTCGTTCTCCCGCCTCAGCTCAGTTAGTCGGGTGGTCTGCTCCTTGTTCCCTGAAGACAAAAATATTCTTACATACTGGAGAATATCCAACATTACAACAGCTAAGCTAATAAACAAGTGTAAGGGATAACGCTACTAACCGCTAATACAACAATATCCGTAGACTAAGCCATAACAACTACCTTCATACATATGTTTAACTTAACATCTTAAGTTAAACTTAAGTGAACTTGTTTATGAACAGTTTCATGTAGCGAGTAACTTAGAATTAATTGTACGTGAGGTAAACCAGTACTTGCATTGAAAAGTAAACTTGAAATTGGCCGCAGACTCCATTTTTTCCCGTAGAAGAAGTAGCGTGCGGTGCATGCTGGGAAATATAAGGCCATGAAGGATACATTTTCACGGCCTTCGTTCACGGCCTGATCTCCATGGAAACGAGGCCGGTTTTCAGGCTGCATCCTCAGAGGCTGCATGAAATGGAACAGGCCTTGTCGCGCCGGACGTGGCGTATGCGGCCTGAAAACCAGCCTCGGAAGATGCAGACCCTGAAATGAGACACGGGTTTATACACAGTAACACACTCTTTGGTTTGAGGTTTCATCTGGCACACACACTTTAGCTCAAATCACTACCTGTCAAAGAGAGGTAGAGGGGAGAGAGAAGAGAGAGGAGAAGTGAGAGATGAGAGACAGGAGTTACTCACATCAGTGCCAGTCTCTCTCCAGTCCCAGGCTCTGCTCCCCCCGGGCCACACCTTACAGTCCTTATAGGAGCTGGAGACGCCCTGCACCTTCATGTGACCCCAGGACAGGGACGCAATCTGAGGGGACGTCATGTCTGCAAGAACAGAGGCACCCGAGGGTCACACTCAGCTCCACAGCACCTAAGAGTCACACTGAGCTCTGCTGTACAAACACAAACACTTTAATAAGAGAGCAGAGCGGACAGTTATTTTGGTACCAGACTCGCTCCAGATCATGTGTCCTGGGTCCACACTTATTCAGCACTTATTCAACCATAAACCACTTCAAACAGCATTATTTAACAAATGAGTGCATGAAACATCTAACTGTGAAATGTAATGGTGTATTATGTGACACATTTGTGCAGTTGCACTTAAAGCATTGATATAATTTGGATTTTAAATGCAATAAACAAGACCTGTGCCACCAGATATAAGGTAAACATGTTCAAATCAAATGAATCAAATCCAATCAGAAAGCAGAATGAGTCTCTCATTTAGACTGAAGTTTCAATGCTGAAGTTGGTTTAAACCTGAAAGGACTCTCTTTGATCTGAATGGTCACTACTTAAACATATAAAAATCATTTAAAAACACCATAGAAAATTAAAACAATGAAGAGGACCACCTGTAATGAAATATGTGACACTGAGGAGACATGACAGCCTTATACTGCCATTGTGTCCTGGAGCAAGTGTTGGACCTAAGCATGAAATTGGCACCTCACAGCACTGCCCTGTAATATGGTGCTGTGGCTACAGCTGGTGCCAACAGCGGTGTAGCACCAGAAAAAAGTAGACTAAGCACCAACGCTGCCGAGAGCGCCCTGTGCCCCGACGGAGAGCACCCTGTCTGGGTTCAACAGGCGGAAATATAAGGAGAAAAAGTCATGAGAAGTGCCCCAGATATGACCACTTTAGGCAGAACACAGATTACCCATGTGCTGCTTGTTTGTAGCATCTTTAGCATCATTGATACGCGCATGACTAATGTGTACATTAATGTATTACGCCGAACAAAGCACTAGGTTAGTCTTATAATGAAATGCAAGATGGAATATAAACGGAGGGAAACTTAGAAGTACCCAAAAGATGGCCACTTTATGTAGAAGGCAGATTAGCCATGCGCTATTTGTCTTTAGCATCTTTGGCACAACATTGGCGCACACACACACACACACACACACACACATATAGGGCATGCTCATCTATGGCAGACAGAGGACTAGGGTCGTTTTATAACGAAATACAGGTGGGATATAGACGAATAAATCTCACGAGAAGTGCCCAGCGATGGCCATTTTACGCACAACGCAGATTAGCCACCCGCTCCTTGTTTTTAGCATCACGGAGCACAACAGTGGCGCACGCAGGACAAGATAATGCAAAACACAGACAGAAAGCAAAGTTGCAAGGTTAAAAAGTGCAGCTCACCTATTTTATCCGCTCTGTATTGGGTCCCTCTGCACCTTAGCTGTGCCTGTGTTGACGCTGATCCTGGCTGGGACGCACGGAGCTAGTGATGGTCATTTGAAGCCGAGGCACCGAGGCTTGTACCGAGTAAAAGGGGGCGTGTCGAGTGAAGCCCCGATTCGAGGCTTGTGTCAGATTGCCAAAAACCACGTGACCGGCATAAAGTGAAGCCTCACTTCCCACCGGTCACGTGACTGGTTTAGTCTATGTGTCACTTTTCAAAATAAAAGCGCGTAGTATTGCATAAGTACCTGGTCCAATGCACACTCCTCTACTTTAAAACCAGTGGAGTCGTTATATAAGCAAACTATAAAAATTTTGGACAAAAAACCACTACGCTACCATCATTGTACAATTCTGCAAAAATACAAGCTCCTAAGTTGGGAAAACATGGTTAAATACTCCCACTTGTGTTTAATGTTCAAAGTTGTTAATGGATTGTCCTCCCCTCCACTGGAACAATTTGTAACAATAAGAACTGCTTCATACGGTCGCACTCGAGCTGCAGGACGAGGGGACTGTATTGTTCCACTCCGGAGAAGCACATTTGGTCAGATGTCATTCTCTGTTACAGCTACTCAAAACTGGAACACTGTCCCCGCAAACATCAGGGAAATAACATCATATCACTTGTTCAAAAATCACTTGAGAAAGTGGTTGATAAACAATCAGATCTGCAGCATTAATGTTTGGCTCCACCTCCTCCTGACCCGGTAAAGCCATCTTGTTTACATGTGTATGTATTTTAATGTGTATGGCTTGTACTGTTTACTTAATTGTTTTTAATGTTTTTAATTGTTTTTTAATGTTTAATGTTGTAAGGATAATTGTTTTTAGGATGACTATTTAAGATCTGTCCAGGGACTACAGATGAAAAATAGCCGCATGGCTAAATCTGGTACATTTACAGAAATGTTAATTAATGTACGCTGTCCCTGCTAAATAAACTAATAATAAATTAAAAAAATAGTACCTCGCGGCACCTCGTGGGTGTCGTAGGTTGGTTGTCGTTTGAGAGAGAGTCAGTGTCAGTGATAAGTGCTAGAAAAAAGTTAAGGTTTTGTATTTGAGGTTTGTATTTGAGGTTTGTATTCAGGTTTAGTTAGGCCTAATTTAGCTAAACTAGGCTAGTTAGAATGGCACCCAAAACACAAAAAAGAAAAACCCTTTGAAATGGCTGCACCAAACAAGGTTATCTGAAATGATCATTATTATCTTTTGAACATTGCCTCTCAAAAATGCCTATATTTTTTTCTTTGAGTTCAAATAAGCCCCACATACGCAAAATTTACCACTTAACTTTTTAATTACATATAACATAACTAGAATATTACAATGAATATGTTCAAATTGTATTTCAAGCATTGTACTTCCTTGTCTTAAGGTTAGATGTGATAGAGAGCTTGTGCATAATGGCAACACCTCTGCAATGCTCAGACATTATAGAGCATTACATGTTGTTGCAGAACCTGAAAATGCTCTAGTGGGGCCGGTTAAGTGGGTATTTCAAGGAAATCGTGCACTTGGTGGTACAAGCACGGATGTTCCTTAGGATATCCTCTTTCAGAAATGCACATTAGCCACGTGAAAAATCCAATATGGCGGACGATTTTCAAGATGGCCGACATGCACTCGATTATGAAAATGTATTGTTGTTCTATTTGATTGTTGGTCTATTTGCCACATATCAATTACACTTAATATTAGTTATCTAACCCAAGTTTTTTTCCAAATTGCATTCTTGTGAAATATTTATCTATTAGTATATTTTGTATATAACCTGTAAAATATGTATTTAAATCTGTAAAGCTATCTCGTATTTATAGTTAATAGTTGTAATGGAAAGGTGCAAAATATTGGAGTATTAAAATTTATAATTTACTCAAGTACTTTTTGAATGTATTTATTTTAGTATGCATATAATGTATATACAATATTGCTTGGTAATTAGAGTGATGTTAATGCACAACCAGGGCACACTGGTGACATCACTGCTGTGAAACTCAGCATGGGGTTCAGTGTCGGCTATGTAGTGTTACTAACCGTAGTTGCTTTTAGTTGTAACATATGTAGTGTCCCAAATGCTGTCTAACTTGCCCCTCTAATACAACAAATTACTTAGTTATAGTCATACTAACCTTAGTTGTAGAATAGTTAGATAGCCGCACCTGAATTGACAGGATGTGCCAGCGCGGGAGAGCCGAGCCAAGGGTAACGGGACTGTAGTTACCTAGATGGTGTACAGATCGCACGGGACTTAATTGGCACTGGATGAACGATCGGGCTAGGTGTAGAGCATGAAAACAATGTAGCTTGAACCTAGTTGAATCCCATATCTTAATGTGCAATGACTCAGTAATAAGGTGGTAAAAGGATAAACCCTCGACCTTATTCATTATAGCAAATACAGATGGCAGAGAGTAACCCTTTGAGCTTGCCTTGTCAAACTGACTGGACCAAATGTTGTCTGTGTCAAACTGACAAAAAGGAAGACTTGAAAGCTCCTCAAACAAGATACAGCTCAGATAATAGTGGTTATCACATGATAGCCACAAATGTTCCAATATTCAAGTCAATAAATCAGATGCCAATAAAACTAGATGTATCCAGATTAGATGATGGTTGCGGTATAAAAGAAACACTGATAAAAAACAATGCAAAGTATCATCAAAGCTGCCGTTTACTTTTTAGCAATAGTAAGTTGGAACGGGCGAAGAAACGTTCAGCAGTTAAAGATGATGACACTGAGGAGACAACATCAAAACTTAGAAGAATATCACAAACACAACAACAGTGTTTCTTGTGTGACAAGATTGAACCTTCTACAGAACTAAGAAAGGCCATGACCATGCAAATTAATGATCGGCTAAATGAATGTGCACGTAATCTCAATGATGGAAAACTGTTGGCTGTATTGAGTGGGGGTGATGTTGCACAAGAATTACAATATCACTTTTCTTGCTTAACATCACTGTACAACAGGGAGCGATCACTATTAGCTGCAAATAAAAATAAACAGGAAGCTGAACAAGACATACAGCCATTAGTATTTTCAGAACTGATGACATACATGACTGAAACTAGAAATAGCAGCAAAGAGCCTGTGGTTTTTAGACTGGCTGATCTTGTAAGTTTGTACAATCAACGATTGGAGCAGAGTGGTGTTGATACACCTCAGACACATCCTACTCGCCTTAAGGAAAAGATACTTGCAGAATTGCCAGATTTAGAAGCCCACAAATCAGGACGAGATATGCTCTTGGCATTTAAGAAAGATATTGGTCCAGTCTTAGCAGAAACCAACAGCTATTCTTTCAAGCCGCATATGTATGGGGTCAATCAACTACTTGTCATATGGAAGAAGAATCTCCAGCCAATTGGGGCTGGTATGAAAAGGAATCCAAGTGGCATGTTCTTTGGTCTCTTTTGGCACCAATCAGTGAAAGCTGCCAGTTGACAAAGTGCGGTTGTAAAGTATCAGATTGTCGTGGGAGATGCAAATGTTTCCGGGTTGGACTAAAATGCACACAACTTTGTGGGTGCAAATGTAATGATTAAATTAGTGTTTGTTTGAGTTAAGATGCTTCAAAAATACATTTGTTTAGTTAAGTTGTTAAAACATGAATATGTATATTAAGATGTTTTTGCCAAGAATATAGGCATTTGATGTACAATGATTCTGTCAGAAGGTATTTAAGTGAACAGTTTGAAAACTACAAAACAAAAAAAAACAAAAAAAAAACCCAAACTATTTTCTTATATATATGTTAGTTGTAAGCATAATATATGTATATATTGAATATATACTTGTTCCATTTGTTATTTGTGTGGGTTATTAAAATGGTAGAGAATCCACTGTAAGATGAGAAAAATATTACCCTATGTTATAGTTAAGCACACTTCATGATGAACATATTTGAATTATATATGTATATATGTATTATAATTCCCATATGGATAATCAATAAAACTATAAATCACGTAAAAGCAGTCATTTAGAGTGTAAATAATTGATCAGATACCAAAGAAAAGACCTACTGAAGTCACATTTATGTGAAAATGTGATGTTTTTGGCGGCCATCTTGAAAAATGGCCGCCATCTTGGATTTTTGCGTGGCTAACATGCATTTCTGAAAGAGGACATCCTAAGCTACAATCATGCCAATTTTGGTGCTTATACCACCAAATGCACGATTCTTTCAATAACCTGCCCCACTACTGCTGCACTGTCAGGAGTTATTGACAGTGGAAATGCATGCATTGGAGGAAAGGCTTGAGGCCGCTGGTAAGGACCGTGTACAGCTGCTGGCTCAGCAAAAGGAGAAAGAAGAACAGATAAAGACACTAAATGAAGAGCTAAAACAGAGAAAGAAGGTCATTCGCACACAGCAGAGGATACTTGCACCAAGCATCGTCAACAGCCACAAGGTATTTCATTTAATACAATTGCCATCTGAATTCATTTACGCCTCTGTCATTGTTCTATTGATCTATTCATAGCTTGCTTTGTGCTGCTTGAAACTAAAATGTCACAACCTTATTCCAAAGCACAACTTATCTTTTTTGTAGGTCTTAAGTCTGAACAAATATATTCATGTGTGTTATTATTACAGGTTTTATTTTTTTTATTAAAATTTCCATGTTTAATAACTATGAGAAACATCACCTGTAAACTGTACACATTCATGTTATGTTGTTGGCATGGCTTTAATAAGCTTTAAACTTGAGGTAAAGGATTAAAAGGGGCAGAGCAGATGGTGTCATTAGGTTATAATTATTCGTAAAATCCACTTATTAAAGCAAGACAAAACTCCATTTAGAGTGGCATCTTATTGTCTTTGTATGTGATTGATTTAGTTTTAAAGAAATCCAGTTTCTTTAATATCATTTGCTGTCATCTTGGTGTAGACTTTGACATCTAACCTAGCCAAGCAGTTGCCTTGTTGTCTTGACAGCATGTGGTTGCTAGGTGTGTGCTAGCAGCTCCGCTAACACAAGTGGCTCAATAATTGATAGAGAAGCCATGTGTCCTCTTAAGACTTGCACTGTTTGCCCTCAGTAAATATATTAGCTCTACTTTCACCTACAAGAGGCCTCAGTGTATTTGATTTGATTTAGCGTCAGGCTCCTCAGTTTGAAACTGTTGTTTATACTTAAATCCTTGCCATATGGTGCAACAAGATATCACTATCAGCCCGATTAACATTGAATGAAGTCACAGCGTTGTGAGCTGTAGAGTTAAATGTAGCGTGTGATGTGTCTGTGTTTATGGCGGGGAGAGCATGTGAGTGTAGCATCTCCTGCCTAAGGGAGTAGAGCAGCATTACTTGGTCTGTCTATAGTTTGGATATGATGCCATGCTTTCAAATCCACAACAACCCTCTATGTTTGAAGACTCATTCAGAATTAGATTTGTTTTCTGGTTACCAGCTTCTGTAAAGTATGAACATAAAATCATTATTGATTTTATGTTCATGGAGACACCACTTAACTAAGGCTTTTTGTGCTTTTAGCATTGTAATATTAACAGAGTTATTCTTTGTTTTTTGTTTTTCTAGTGTCTGCATTGTGAAAAATCCTTTCTAAATGCTGCTTTTCTCCAAAATCATATGCAGAGACGCCATCCAGAGGAGTATGATGCCAGTAAGTTAAATAAAATGCTTCATGTTAAATTTCCCTCTGTCTGTTGTTAATTGTAATACTTTTATTTCTCAGAATTGCAGTCAGATGGTGAAAGGAAGTCAGAGATCGACAGCCTCAAATCAGAGTTTACTGCTTTAAAGGAGCAGATTGTTCAACAGCAATTGACCCTACAATGCAAAATAGCCCAGGTACAAGTTAATTCCAATTCATGAATATATTAATAGGTAAAGCTTATTTGTTAAATCATGTGTTGCCTTTTTGTTTCAGGAAAAAGAGCAGGAGTCCTTGCACAGAGACCTAACAAGGGAGTTGGATCGTTTTAAGGCAGAGGAGATGGCTCGAATGGACCAAAAGATTGAGGGTTGTAGAGACGGTATACGGCGGGAGATGGAATTTCTGTACACTCGTGAATATTCAAGCTCTTAATGTACGCACAGTTTGATTTAACCTTTACCGTCTATGTGTAATGTCATATAGTAAGGCATTAATTTATCTAATAACAATTATTAGGAAGCAAATCAGCAGCTGTCAACAAAACCAGGAAAGTCCAGTCCTGTGCAAATGGAATTTGCAACGTGGTACAGAACCCCATCTCTTATAGTCAGTTTCTCCCAGTTCCTCAGAATCCTCAATACCCCAGCAGATTCCTTAGCACGCTCTCTCCTAGATGGTCTCCATCCTCTTTCTACGAAGAAAATCACTCTGTTCAACTCCATGTCATTTCTTTGTTTGTCCTTTAACTCACTGTGGGAGAGAACCGCAGAGTCAATACTCGGAGGCACCAGGACTGTTTGGGGAAACTGGGGCAAAAGCAAAGCGTGTGTGCACAACCCAGAGCCGCCGTCACCACATAGACTGAGCACAGCAGCCACCTCCTGAGATGAAACTGAACCAGACTGGGCTACCGCAGTACATTGTGTAACGACAGGTCGGCCACACACGGATGTCACATCAGGTGGGTTAGCAGACCACCGAAAAGCATCCTGGACACCTGCGGTGCCCACTGCAGCTGCCTCTGCGAGTAGCTTGACATATGGCACTCTGGTCAACCGATGAGATGCACTGGCCTGCACAAAAGGCTCTCTGCTTAAGGCGTCAGCGACCACATTTCGGGGACCCGGGATGTATTTGATACTGAACTGGAAAGGCGCAAGCTTAGTGATCCACCTCTGTTCACATGCATCTAAACGAGCTTTGGACAATATATAAGTTAATAGATTATTGTCCGTCCACACGGTGAACTGATGACCACGCAACCAGTGGTGGAACTTATCGCACACTGCCCACTTGAGTGCGAAAAACTCCAGTCTGTGCGCGGGATATTTTGACTGAGCATAACTGAGGGACTTGCTAGCAAACGCTATTGGCCTGGCTGTTGTGCCTCCAGAAGGAACTTGCGATAAGACTGCACCTAACCCGTCTGTAGAGGCATCGACTGAAAGCAAAAAAGGGTCATCGAAGTTAGGGTGAGCAAGAATGACCTGGTCTAACAGAGCTTGTTTTAGTTTACTGAATGCCAATCTACATTCATCAGTCCAGTTGCCAGCACTAAGCTTTTTACGAACCTGGCGCTTTCTACCAGCTCCGCGAGGACCTGCAGGCCCTGATGTGAGTCTAAACAGTGGCTTGGCAATGGCAGAACAGCCCTCAATAAACTGCTGGTAATATACCACCATACCAAGAAATGAACGGACTTTGCGCTGAGAAGGGCCATTTGTGCCATCCTCCATAAGATCTGATTCTGCTAAGGAGGTAATGGCCGCAACTTTATCCGGGTCGGACTGGATGCCATCGGCACTAATGACATGGCCGAGGAACTTAACTGACCGTCTAAGAAAGTTGCATTTCTTCGGCGCAAGTTTGAGGTTGTGTGACTGGAGCCTCTGAAAAACCATTTGCAAACGTTCAAGGGCCAGACGTTCAGTAGGGGCGAACACTAAAACATCGTCCAGATAGCACAATAGACTGAGAAAGTTCTGATCGCCAAAGATGCTTAACATCATCCTCATGAACGTTGCTGGACTGTTACAAAGGCCCTGCGGCATTCTGTTGTACTCATACAATCCGAATGGTGATGCAAATGCCGTATATTTCCTGTCCTCCTCGTGGACTTCCACATTGTAGTAACCCGAGGTCAGATCCATTGTTGAGAAAAAGGCATTACCACCCAAGGCTGACAAGGCGTCCGCAGGATGAGGGAGGGGTGCGCGTCCTTGACGGTTCGTGCATTGAGCCAGCGGAAATCATTGCATATTCTCAAGTCACCAGTTTTTTTCGAGACTATTACAAGGGGAGACGCGAACTCACTGCTGGACTTCCTTATGATCTCAGGCTCCTCCATGTCATCCAGGGCCTCTCTCAATTTCCCATACTGTGTTGGTGGTATGCGCCTGCACGGGAGTCTGAAGGGCTTGTTATCAAAAAATGACCGTGAAATTTACATAAAAACTCTGTAAAACACCTACAGAAATGCATGGTAAAATGAAAAACATATGATTTTTGTATGAATCACAGGAAACCTTTGTAAACTACAAAACAGAATGTTAATGTTGTATTTACAAAAATAATATGTGATTATAATCAAATTTATTTGTTAAAATTACCATTTGCTGTAATTAAAACGTAGAAACACTGTAATACTTACAACAAGATATTTTTGTTAATCAGACATTCAAATATTGTAAAAAAAAATATGATTTTTGACCGTTTTATTTGAAAATACAAAAAATATCAGTAACTCACTTTACAACTTTATGCTGTATTTTTAAACAGAATATTAATGTTATATTTACAAAAAAAAGTGATTATAATCAAATGTATTTGTTAAAATTACCAATTCCTGTAACAAAAACATAAAAACACTGTAATACTCATAACTACGCATTTTTGTTACTTAGAAATTCAAATATTGTAAAAACTATGATTTTTTGGCAGTTTTTATTTGAAAATAATATCAGTAACTTACTTTACAACCCTATGCTGTACTTGCAACATGATTAACAAAACAATGCAAATTGAGGTAATACTGAGGCTCGTCTCTGATTGGATAATGACGAGAGCGCAGATCCGAGGTTCGTCTCTGATTGGATAATAATGAGGGGGCGGGAAGAGCGGGATAAGCTCGAGCTCCACGTTCACGGCTGAAGCTGACGTCACTAACGAGCGAGAGCGCGCTACGGCATCTGAACGCGCACAACTCCAGAGCAGAGCGCAGAGATCTAGCTTTTGACTACTTTGTCGTTTTAGGCCAGTTCTTCTTCTGGATGTTGAATCGGAACATTTCGTGTTTACACGGTAAGCTTCATTTTTACATTTTACTGGCGATAAAAAGGAAAAGGAGTAGCACATGGTGTAAGCTAGCGCCAGTCCTTATTTAGAGCAGTAGATCAGGGCGTGATAGTTTAGCACAATTTAAAACAAAAAAGTCAGGTTTGAGATTTTCAAGATGATCACTTGCGTTTTTTGTAAAAAGCAATTGGAAACATTAAGAGGCTGTGTGTTACACTGCAGAGTGCATAGGAAGGAGCCTCATTGTCTTTTCAAATGTGTTGGCGCCAACTGTAGTCAGACGTTTACCACTTCCTCCGCTTTTAAGGGACATTTTTATCGTGTGCACTCTGCACCTGCTCCGTGTGCTGCTCCTACCACTGTTGTTTCGGATTTGAAATGTGCAGTTTCGTTGTGTGCGCGCCGTTTTCACAGAGTGAAGGAGTTAGTGGCTCATTTAAATGACCATATTGAAGAGGGCAGGTCTGTGGTGTGTCCTGTAACTGGTTGTAAGCACGTGTTTACCAAAAAGTCATCATTTACTTCCCACATGTGTAGGAAACATGAAGCATGCTCCCCTGCTTCTATTAATGACATGTACAGAGAAACTGGGCCACTGCCCACACACGTTATTGTCTGTGCAGGTGACTGAGAAAAGGCACCTGAGGCCATGGCCACAGCTAATGCAGCTATGCCAGAAACAGATAGTGAGTCCTATCTCAGAAACATGTGTCTCTTTTACCTTAACCTGCAAGGACAGCTGCTTATTCCTGCCTCTACTATACAGACTATAGTGGAGGAAATGCTAAATGTTCACGAGTTAGGTCAAGCTAACACGATAACCAAAGTAAGTGCAGTATTAAAAACTGATGCAAGCCTGTCAGATGAAGCAGTCACTAAAGTCTGTGACTGCATTCAAGAGTCACAGGAGGAAAGACAGATGTTGTGAGCTCCAAACCTGAACAACATCTGTTTGAATACCGCAGGGAGGTTAGATTCAAATTCAGTTACCTACTATTCATGAACTTTCTATTGTGTTTAGTTCTTTTAATTGACCTGAATGTTTGTGTCAAAGCTGTCGGACGTGCTCCAGGAAGTGAGAGAGGAGGAGGAGCGAGCGCACCGGAGGAAGCTGGAGCAGCTGAAGGAGGCGCACAGGAGAGAGATCGACGACATCAGGGAGAAATACAGGAATGAGGTAACTGGCACAATAACAGAGGCTGTCTACTGTATATGGAAAAACAGCCACAAAGATGCATTTGCCAAAACAATATTAAAGTGTATTATAAAGTTAACAAAACATGGTTTACAACTGGCAAATACTTTGTGTAATCCCTCAGTCGTGCAGGTAGGATCCATTGCAAAGGAGAAGTTCAATTCTGTCAACTGGACAAACAGTTTTTTTGACGCTCATCCAAGCTGCTTCTTCAGTTCGCAGCTTAGATGAGCGAAATGTATTCAATCAAACAAACATTTGTCCAGTTGACAGAATTGAATTTCTCCTTTTGATACTGGCAAATACATTCATCAGTGTATTCAGGAGTTTCAGAGTAATGCACCATTGTCAAAGCATCTTTTGAATGGTCAGAAGTCCTCAAAATGTCACCTCAAAGCAGCAAGCTGAATCCCATGAATAGTGTTTGAAATGAATACTTTTTTAATGCTAACCCTTATTGTTGGCATCTCCATTGGTTTATTATTTAGCTAAACTTTAGATATTCAAAAGGAAAATCCACAAATATTGAATCAGAATCATTTATCTGTGATCAGGTCCATAATCTCAGAATACAGCACCCACAATGTTCACAGTAAGACACCGATTTAAATGATCTGGTTCCATATTTGTGTTTTTTCCTTTGGGCTATTGCTTATACTATACCAAAATACCATGTAGTCATTCATGCAGTGATGCATTCTAGCTTCTTTGTCTCACATGAAAGTATGACATTATAAAATCAAATCTACTCTTTCAGGAGAGCCTTGAGAGGGAGCGTATGATGATCAGACTTAAAGACGAAATACACCAGCTGGAGGCCTCTCATGGGCTTGAACTGGAGAAAATCAGAATACAGCACAACGTTCAGATTGAGAGAATACAATTGGAAAACACACGCAAGGTCATACCAGCAGAAAGTTATTTTTATTCATGAATATGTTGTGTGAATTGACCAAGTGAACATAAACAAAACACTATCCTTATATTTACATTTCTTTTTAGGAGAATGAACTCAGAGACTTGTCAAATGAGTTAGAGCTACGGACCGGCCGACTGCAGAGCCAGGAGGCTGTGCTGCAGTCCAAGGTAATAGCAGCAGTAACTGTAGTAGTATTTTTCTACTTCACAACAGTTTAAGGTTTCTAAATTATTGTGCTGATTTTTCAGGAAGAAGATTTGAACAGAAGGAGGAAAAGTTTGGGAGTGGAGGAACAGGAAGTGGACAGACAGATAGAGGTAGAAACATAGTACATATATAAACAACAATTATATGTTTTATTTAATTTGCATTTGAATTACAGAAAACATGAATTAAAGTCTTTCAAACGTTGCATTTTAACACACAAACATTTAATTTAGTGTTGGAAGCATATTTTTAAATATATGTATAAAGTTGAGTCTTTCTTGCAAAGTTCTTATTGTGTATATGTAAAACCAAATGCCACAAAATATTTACATAATTCAAATGAACTTCTGTATAGTGCTGCAGTAGAAATCAAAATCCCAATTTCAATGGACTCAATTAGCAAATAACAAAGTACGATCAGTTACACAAACAACAAAATATCCTATCTTATTCTGCATAAAAATAGTAACCCGGTAGTTTACTGTGTACAAACATGTTCTCTAATGTGATTCTTGTATTAGTTTGTCAGTTCATACTTTTTATACTCCTTTTATAATTACTTCTGAATGCGTGAACTTTGAACAGAAATCCGACTGTAATGCCTGAAAAATCGCAATTAGATATTTTTCCCAAATCGTTCAGCCCTACTTCTGTGTGTGTTTAGTCCCTGCCTCGTCTGATCCACGAGCGTGACGTCCTGAAAGAGGAGCTGGAGAGGGAGCGGGAGGAGAAGCGACAGGTGCGGGAGCTGATGAGGATCTCACAAGAGGAGCGCGACAAAGCCAAAAATACAGAGGCCAGACTGAGAGAGGAGCGGGACAGAGCCAGAGAGGAGCAGAGGAGGAGCCAAGAAGAGCAGAGGAGGAGCAGGGAGGAGCAGGAGAGACTGGAGAGGAGGGTCCAGCTGCTCCAGGAGAGGTGTGAGCGCCTCAGTCTCAGGGACAGGTGGGTACTATGTAGGGACACTATTGTGTCAAACAACACTACTATCAAACTATATCTATACCAGGGAATAGACTCGATACTCAATACCGATTTCTATACCACAACGCAAATTAAAAACACTCTTTATTTAGATCATCGAATGTTATTTTGTACATTAAATCCTACTACTTTCTTTTATATTACCATGAGGCCTTATGTAATCCCTCAGTCGTCTAAGTAGTGGTTCATACTAGTCTATATGGTCTTGTACTTAGAATGGTACAAAAGCTATTCAAAAAAGGTTAATTTCTGTTTTGTGAATGTGACTTTTTTAGTATCGATACCTGCTCAAACGTGTATCTAGTTTTGATACTAGTTTTAGTATTGATTGATATTGGTGATTAGTAATTATAGTTATTAAAGCGGCACTATGTAATTCTAAAGTGGTGCGTCCAAAACCCTCTGGTCCCCATGGAGATGTTGTGCCTGGAATCTTCCACAAAACAATATAAAACTTAGCAATTTCCATGCAATGTACTATGGGATATTCCAGACAATACAATTTTCATGAGACAAGCAGGTGACAGACATAATTAAATCCCCAAATGACAAAACACAAACCAGTTAACACTGGCTTTTAATAGCCGGATTTCAAATAATTTTTACTGTTTGCCATAATGCTATGAACATTTTCTTTTCATAACCTTAGATTTGTTTAAAGTTTATTTTGAGGAGTACATATTAGTACACATATAAGTAGAAGACTTTAACTGTGTAAAATTATGTTTATGTTGTTGTTATGTAGTGAGATTGGAGGAGGTGCTGAGGCGAGTACGTCCAAACTGGACCCAAAATCAGACCTAAAGTCCCCAGACACTCCTGGTGCAGTGGGAGATACTCCTCTGCTCATGGATGAGCTCAACCCCCCACTGTCTCCTGCTGCCGACAGCCACAGCAGCATCAGCGAGTAAGACTACAGGCTTTTTGTCGTTTACTGAGTGGTTTATAAATATATCCATCTAAACAGCTTCCACATTGATAGTCAAAAATTAAACTACAGTTTTAGTCTATGATACATCATATTTTCAGTGGTCTTGCAGGGCTTCAAAAAGTATGTATAATGTAAATGTAACTGTCCCAGAGCGCCCCCTGTCTGTAGGCCCACCTTCTCAGCAAGGAAAAACTTTTAAAAACCCAGTGGTAAGAAGAGAAAACTTGACAACACTGAAGGAGATATGTACTCCCATTGACAGACAGGCTGCAAATGTGTCCAGGACTGATGTGAACATATTGTATTTGACCCATGCTTCCAATAAATCAATTCTGAAGCTCATTTGCAAGAACTTTTGGTAGTTCTGATTATGATTTTTTTTTTCCAATTTGTGAATACACATATTGGTTTCTGAATGTCACATTTGTAAACAAGTAAACAAAACTCTAGTATTATAAGTGAAAGAACAAATGATTCTACTTGCCTGTATCCGTGCAGTGTCAAGAGGTACATCATATCACATGGAGACTCCATCCAGAAAACCAAGGTGTTCCTGGAGAGCGAGAGCAGGAAACTGATCGAGCGAGAGGCGGCTTTAAGAGCAGCTCAGACAAACCCAGGTCTGGAGAGTGGAGCTACAGAGGACATCATACACAATCTACAGCAGGTAAAGGAATCATGGGAACGCCGCGTTTTGTATTAAGGTATAGGGAAAGCAAAATTACTACTTTTGATAAGCTCCCCTTTCACCCTTATATTCTTATATCATTCTCTACATTTGTGGATTATTCTTCTGGATATTTATTATTAAAATGTTTTCAAATCAAAATGATCTTCTGTAATACTAGGCCCTGCCCTTCCATCTGAAACGGTAACATAATGAAACAATAAAAGGGTTCATTAGCATACAACAATAGGCATATGGTTAAAACAAGCATGAATAGCTTTTATGCCCTCCTATTTTTTTTTTTTTCAGGAAGCCAAAATTGTGGGTGATCTGCAGCAGACAGTTCAAAAAGGTATCTCACTTCTACAGAGAAAAGAGGAGAAACTTCAGCATCTGGAGAGCTCTGTGACCGATAAGGTACAGCCATCACTACTTGATAAAGTTTTAGTTTGAGTTGTTACATATTGTCCTATATTCTTGTTGACAAGGACGTTAGATCTATTAAACTGAACTTGTTTTCTTTCTACAGCCATTGTTTGAAAATATTTCTCGAATACCTGAAAGAACTGTGACTTTTGATGTGAGTGAATCAGATGTGAGCAGCACTGTGGACCCACCTTTCAGCAGAGGTAAAAATATACTTTTAGGGGCAATAATTGATGAGTTTATAGAGCGCACTAACTGAAATGATGCTGGTTTTGATTCCTCCTACTAACGATGCATATTGTGAAATTCCAAATCAGATGTTTTTGATTTGTCTAAGATGCATTCACCTGTTGTCCTTCTACATGTGCAAATGGTAATTGTTGCATGCAAACAAGACATTTTATTGTTAGATAGGTTCAAATGTGCCTGTTTCACCGTTGCTTCAAAGCGTTAAATAATTACCTTAAATTGTTATTTTCCAGATGTTTTTCATTTCTTTAAACTACAATCAGGGCAGCCCTGATAGGAACGTTCCAATGAGGACGTTCCTATCAGCACTCGTAATGTCACCGTTATTACAACATGAGTGCCAGTGGGAGCCCAGCAGGCAGCCATTATAACATTAACATCCAAAACGAATTTGATTTTTTACATTAATACAAGGCTATGTACCAAACTTAATTATGTTGAGTACAAGCAAAGACTTTCAGTGCTATTATAATGTCGCAGACGTGTAGGTTTCTTCATGTCTGTGCAAGTGAGTAGCTCAGTGATACTGCGCTCTGTCTGCCATTCGACATTGGATACGTTTCAGAATGACAGCGATTATTGGCCCTCGCCAGGGACAAAGTCAATGGGAGGGGTATTGTTCTTGCTCGGTTTCTTATTGGCCCTCGCCAGTGACTTTAGTCAATGGCGAGGGCTATTGTTCTTCGTTTGTGTTATTATTTTTCCTTGCAAACGATCGCGATTTTGAAGGCCTGAACATCGACGAAAAGTCCCACATGGGGGTATCAGATCGACCGGTCCGGCGAAAAATTTGATAAAATGGGCATCGCCACAATGCCCAAAGTGACCCCACTCGGCAGCGCCCCCTTGAAAATGCAAAATTTCAACATGAATGGGCAGCTGAAAAGAATATTTTGGCGTAGGCTGACAAAATTCGGAACAGTGATAGAGCTCAGGGAGACAAACAAAAAAGTCACTCATAACACTGCCCTATGACGAACAGGAAGTCGGCCATACTGGATCAAAAATTCGGCGCCGTTTTGACTTGGGTGTGTGCAAAAAGATTCAAGTCCCTTGTGTTTAGTCCAAATGAGCTCAGATTTCACATGTCACATCTACAGACATGGGTTCACAAAAGTGTGCATTGTTTTTTCTTAACTCTTTACGGTTTGCCCGTAGCACGCCGGCAAAAAACGCCTTCATTTCCTGTTTCTTTGATGACCTCTCACGGCCACAGGCATTGGCCTAGAGAGCTCAAATTCAAATCACAACTGCGTGACCCCGGCCCGAATGTAATGAAATATGAAATATAATAAAAGTGAACACTATAGCGCCCCCTAGAATAGACGTGAAACGTCAACATTATCAGATCTGGACCAAATTCGGGGATTAAATTCTATGCAGGATTACAAGCAAATAAATGTATTATGGACATGGGGCAATTTTCACGGTTGGCCAGCAGGGGCGCAAATACACCTCAAAAAAATATATTACACGCACATGCTTTGTCCTATAGCGCTGAAATTTTAATCACTAATGTTTGATTTCAACTTGATTATAAAACAATATAAAGTATATGAAAAGTGAACACTATAGCGCCCCCTACCATAGACATAAAACAACTACATTATCTGATCTGAACCAAACTCGGGGAATAAATTCTATGCATGATTACAAGCAGATAAATAAATACCCCATGTCTGTAATATTTCACGGTTGGCCAGTAGGGGCGCACGGACTCCCTCAAAACCATTTAAAGGTGCATAAAGTAAATTCCTGATGGAGGATCTGTGCAAATTTGGGGATGAAATTCTACGAATGATTACAAGAAAAACAAATTTTGGACATGCGGCATTTTTCATGGTACGCCAGCAGGGGTGCACTGACTCCTACAATATATTTAAAGGTGCATATTTAAAGGTGCATTATGTAATTTTTCCTGCGGACGAGCTGGCGGCCTGGCCGGCTCTCGGGAGGAGCGAGTGGCGAGCCGGAGCGGTCGTGGGTCCCCCGCGGCTGCGCAGGGGGGTGTGCGAACCGGGGCGAGGGCCACCATAGCCGCGCGCGGCTTTAATTATTCTTTTTCCCCACCTTAAATCGCATTTTTGACCCCCTGAACATGGACGAAAAGTCCCACATGGGGGTATAGAATCGATCGGCCCGGTGAAAAATTCGATAAATTGGGCATCGCGACAATGCCCGAAGCGAATTGACTCAACAGCGCCGCCTAGAATCGGACCCCTATGGGAGTGGGAACAGGCAAAGTTTGTCGCAGACAAATGAAATTTGGTACTGTGATAGAGAACAATGAGACTAGACAAAAAATGAATTGGAGCACGCCCCTATGACGTACAGGAAGTCGGCCATATTGGATCAAAAATTCGCCGCCGTTTTGACTTGGGTGTGTGAAAAAAGAATGAAATCCCTTGTGTTTAGTCCAAATGAGCTCAGATTTGACATGTCACATCTACAGACATGGGTTCACAAAAGTGTGCATTGTTTTTTCTTAACTCTTTACGGTTTGACCGTAGCACGCCGGCGAAAAACACCTTCATTTCCTGTTTCTTTGACGACCTCTCACGGCCACAGGCATTGGCCTAGAGAGCTCAAATTCAAATCACAACTGCGTGACCCTGGCCCCAATGTAATGAAATATGAAATATAATAAAAGTGAACACTATAGCGCCCCCTAGCATAGGCATAAAATGTCAACGTTATTGGATCTGGACCAAATTCAGGGATTAAATACTATGAATGATTACAAGCAAATAAATGTATTACAGACATGGGGCAATTTTCATGGTTGGCCAGCAGGGGCGCAAATACTCCCCAAAAAAATAGTTTAAAATATCTTACACGCACATGCTTTGTCCTATAGCACTGAAATTTGAATCACTGATGTTTGATTTCGACCTCATTATAAAACACTATAAAGTTTATGAAAAGTGAACACTATAGCGCCCCCTAGCGTAGACAAAAATCATTAGCATTATCGGATTTGGACAAAATTCGGGGAATAAATTCTATGCATGATTATAAGCAAATAAATGTATTACGAACATGGGGCCATTTTCACGGTTGGCCAGTAGGGGCGCAAATACTCCCCAAAAAAATAGTTTAAAAATTATTTCAAGCACATGCTTTGTCCTATCGTGCTGAAATTTTAATCACTAATGCGTGATCTCAGCCTGAATATAATACACTATAAAGTATATGAAAAGTGAACACTATAGCGCCCCCTAGCATAGACAAAAAACGTCAGCATTATCGGATTTGGACCAAATTCAGGGATTAAATTCTATACATGATTCCAAGCAAATAAATATATTACAGACATGGGGTATTTTTCACGGTTGGCCAGTAGGGGCGCACGGACTCCCTCAAAACCATTTAAAGGTGCATAATGTAAATTCCTGATGGAGGATTTGCGCAAATTTGGGGATGAAAGTCTATGAACGATTACAAGAAAAACATATTTTGGACATGTGGCACTTTTTATGGTCCACCAGCAGGGGCGCACTGACTCCTACGATATATTTAAAGGTGCATATTTAAAGGGGCATTATATAATTTTTTGGGCGGACGAGCTGGCGGCCTGGGCCACTGTCGGGAAGAGCAAGTGGCGAGCTGGAGCGGTCGTGGGTCCCCGGCACCTGCGCTGGGGGGCGTGCGAACCGGGGCGAGGGCCACCATAGCCATAGCGGCTTTAATTTTTGGTTATTATTGATCTTGTACTGTGATGTAATGTGATTTCATGTCATGACACACACAACTGAAGACACACTAAATGAGCACAATCTTTTTATTGACTTTGAGCTTTCACGGTACTTTATTTGCTCCAAATAGGCGTATTAATATATCAAGTAAACTGCTGTTACTCTGTACGGTGCACCGTTTCATATGCTAGCAGTGAGGGTGTTGAAAAGAAGCGCGCCCACAGCTTCAGAAGGAGCTGGTGATTGCGAGTGGAGGCAGGCTTGACGGCAGTGGTATAGTCCTGGTTTAGTCCAAGGTTTTAGTCCCGGTATAGTCCTGGTTTAGTACCAGAAATCAACCCATTATAGTCCTTGTTTAGTCCCTGAATTAGTCCTGGTTTAGTTCAGGTTTAGTCCCCGAATTCTTCCAATTTTAGTAGTCTTTGTTTTAGTCCTGGTTAGGTCCTGGTTTAGTCCTGGTTTAGTCCACTGACAGGACACAGAAGTTTGTTCTAAATTATCTAAACAAATTCACCTAATTTTTTCACCTACACGTGCTGTCCCCGTAAAAAATAATTTTAGCCTTTATTTCAAGTTTTTAGAGAATATCCACAGATGGATTTGTCCTTACATGACATCTCACTGATTTTAACCCGTTTTTCTAACATAAAATTGGCTTTTTAGCGTCTTTTTAACACAAAAGTTTTAACTAAATCAGTGTCAGAGTCTAACCGGAGCGAAATAAAATGATAAACTTACCGTTTCCAGTCAAATTCTGGAAAAATATCAGAAAATTTAAAGTTATAAAACTACAGGCGCCATGACAGGAAGTGCGTCATCACGAGGAGAGACTGTGGCCACAGCGCCGCCTGCTGGAGGAGAAGGGAACTGACGCATAGTAGTAGTAATAATAATAATAATAATAATAATAATAATAATAATAATATGTAATAAACATAATAAATATGTAAATAATATATAATTTTATTGTTAGAGCATTTATATTGTATAGAAGATATACTTCATACTTCAATAAAATACACATAACTTATTGCAAAGACACAACCAAACTCCATCCGTCCATTTTCTTCCGCTTATCCGGGGCCGGGTCGCGGGGGCAACAGTTTAAACAGGGACTCCCAGACTTCCTTCACCCCGGACACTTCCTCCAGCTCCTCCGGGGGGACCCCAAGGTGTTCCCAGGCCAGCCGAGAGACATAGTCCCTCCAGCGTGTCCTGGGTCTTCCCCGGGGCCTCCTCCCGGTGGGACATGCCCGGAACACCTCCTGAGGGAGGCATCCGGAACAGATGCCCTCCCCTCAGCTGCTCCTCTCGATGTGGAGGAGCAGCGGCTCTACTCCGAGCTCCTCCCATGTGACTGAGGAGCACAACAAAACGATTAGTGATAATAGTTACCAGGACTAAAGGGGAGAGTGAGGGGCAAGGGGGGGTATGTCTACTGTCCACCTTGTGATGTCATCAAGTGTTAGTTTTCAAGTGAACAGCTCCTTTTACCTTTAGTTCAGTCGAGATCGGCAGGGCTGAAGTTTAAAAGTTTAAAGAAGTTTAAAAACACAGTGGAGCACTTCCTGTATTACCACATGTTCAGTTTGAGTTTTGTGTGTCAAACATGTGAATGAAACAAAACTCCAGGTGTTTGTGACGAGGAAACGTTAGAACAAAGATCAGAGATCAGAGTGAAACGTCGTTTTATTATTCAAGTATTTCTGTCCGACATTCTGCCTGGACATTTGAACACTTTAGACAAAATACAGTTTATAACATCTGAATTGAGGAGAATTACACAAAAAAGGAATAAGTCAAGTTATTGTGTGTTTGTTGGAATCACATTTGTATTTACAGAGACGGGCACGTGCAGATCCCGTTTCACACAACTGTCGTATAAATAATTTTATAAATAGATTTTTACATAAAAAAGCTCCAAAGATTCTCCAGATGACGAACAATTAAAGTTTCTGAAAAAGTCTGAACAATGTGCAGAGATACAATTTTTTTTTCAATTTTCAATTTCAATATTTATTTCATTCATTAAAACAAAACAAATTAATGCAGCATATCTGCATACAGTATTACAGAATGAAAGGGCACAGAAAGAAGCAAAAGCTTATAATATCTGCCCCTTATCAACTCTGACTCTTATTCACTTCCAGTGTGTTGCGCTGTTACATTATACAAAATCAAACATAGATGTACAGCTGCTTTACAAAAAAACAAAACACAAAATCATCCTGTCACATAACAGTTATATACTTTCTTAATAATAATGATTTCAAGCTTTTCTTGAACATATAAATGGACTTGGATTCTTTAATATTACTTTCAAGACTGTTCCAAAGACTGACTCCCTTGATTGAAATACATCTTTCCTTTGGTTTTGTTCTAAACTCTGGTTTAGAAAATAAATCAGTTCCTCTTAGTTGATATCTACTTTCTCTCTTTAGAAATCTATTTTGCAACTTCTCTGGTAATACTTTTTTATGAGCTTTGTACATGGTTTTGAGAATGCTATATTCCACCAATTCGTTAAATTTCAAAGTTTCTAATTGAATAAAAATTGGATTAGTATGTGCTCTATAACCACTTCCATTGATAATTCTAATAGCACGCTTCTGTAAAAGAAAAACTGGTTCAATGTAGGTTTTACAAGCACTTCCCCACACTTCAATGCAATATGTCAAATATGGAACAATCAATGTGTTATACAATAAGAACAATGCATCTTTGTTGAGAGACTCTTTCACCTTGTGTAATACAGCTATGGTTTGTGATACTTTTGACCTTACTTGCTCTATGTGGGATTTCCACGTCAGCTGTTCATCAATCATAACTCCTAAAAAACGAAATGTACTTGTTCTTTCTATCTCTAATCCTTGTGTGAATAATCTTACCTCTAAATCTTTCTTTTTACAGCTAAAGACCATAAATTTAGTTTTACTAATGTTTATAGATAGTTTGTTACCATTGAACCATTTTAATATTTTTTGAAACTCATCTTCTACATTTTTTATAACCTCATTTATGTTTTTTCCTGAGTAAAATAATGTGGTATCATCAGCAAACAAGATGCAATTTAGTAATTTTGATACAGACATAATATCATTCACATAAAGGAGAAAAAGTACTGGCCCCAAGACCGAACCTTGGGGTACCCCACACGTTACTTGACGATATTCTGATTTTATGTTGTTAATTTCCACAAATTGATAACGGTTCGTTAAGTAACTTGTGACCCATTTGTGTGGTACACCTCGTATACCGTACTTGTATAATTTCTGTAATAATATTTCATGATCTAGAGTATCAAATGCTTTTTGAAGATCGACAAAGATACTAACTAAATATTGTTTCTTGTCCATGGCATTGGTGATTTCTTCAGCCAGGTCCATTAATGCTGTGGCGGTTGAATGATTGGAACGAAATCCATATTGGCTCTTACTTAAAATTTTGTATTTTTCAATAAATTTATTTAATCTGCTAACAAATAGTTTCTCTAAAATTTTTGAGAACTGCGAAAGCAGTGATACAGGTCTATAATTTGAGAAATCATTTTTATTTCCTTTTTTAAAAAGTGGAATAACTCTAGCCACTTTCATGTGATCTGGAAATATTCCTGTGCTGAATGAAAGGTTACATATATATGTGAAAGGCTCAATAACGACGTTTATCACTTTCTTGATCAATAACATATTAATATCAGTATAATCATTAGATTTTTTATTTGGACAATTTTGAACCATTGTCAAGACTTCATTTGCTTGCACGCTCTCCAAAAACATACTGTTCACATTATCAGCTATTGTTCCATCATTGTTGCTTTCTTTTGGAATATTTTTTGATAAATTTGGGCCAATGTTAGAAAAGTAATTATTGAATTCGTTAACAATTTGTTCTTTCCCAAAAATATCTACATTATTTTTTGTAAAATAGTTTGGAATATTTGAAGTTACCTTACCTTTTTGCAAGACCGTGTTTATTATACCCCATGTATTTTTTATATTGTTTTTGTTCTCATCCAATTATTTGGTGTAGTAATCTTTTTTTTGTCTTCTCATAATTGATACAAGTTTGTTTTTATATTTTTTATACCTAACTTCTGAATCTTTTGTTCTCAATTTGAGAAACCTTCTGTAAAGACAATTTTTCTTCCTGCATGCATTTTTCAATCCGTTTGTCATCCATGGGTTATGAATATTTTTCTTATCGTGAACACAAATTTTTATAATTTTGCAGTTTTTGTCATATAAATTGAGAAACGTTGTCATGAAAGCGTTATAAGCACTATTTAGATTATTTGTATATACATGATTCCAATTTTGTTTTCCAAGGTCTTCTCTGAAGGCCTCCAGAGCTTTACTAGATTTGTCTCTTATTAGAATTGCCGTTTCATCTTGCACAAGTTCATCAAAACACAATTTTTCATAGATAATAAATACAGGAAGGTGATCACTCACATCTGCCATAAAGATACCACTGATAATTTCACCATGTATATTTGTGTATATATTGTCAATGATAGTCGCACTATGACTAGTAATACGAGTTGGTTTAGTTATCATCGGGCATAGACCAACTGTTTCCATATAATTCCGAAAGACATTTGTTGCTGCTTGATTTCCCAGGTCTATGTTGAAATCACCACACAAAATAACTGATTTGTTAACGTTCTCAAACATTCCAAGGATCTGATCTGTAAATAAGTCAACACCAGCCCCAGGCGGTCTATACACACAACTAATTAATACGTTTTTCCCTTTATCATTAATGATTTCTATGGTAAGGATTTCCATCAAGTCACTCCCAGTTATTGTTTTTTGTTCAACCAGTTTACATTGTAGATTTACATCCACATAGAGGGCAACACCGCCTCCTTTTTTATTAACCCTGTTTATATAAAACATGTTATAGCCATCAATCTGTACTTTATCAATATGTATGTCCTTTAACCAACTTTCAGTAATTGCAATTACTTTAAAGGCGTGTTTAAGATCCCTGAACAGCTCTTTAATTTTATCCAACTTACATTTCAAACTTTGACTATTGAGGTGAATGATGGAAAGTGCTTTATCTGAGACCTTGTCTGTTCTAGCGTTAAACTGTTGAACTGTAAAATAATTACATTCTCCAGGTGTTAATAACTTATGTGCGACATCAGATTCAATATCATAGATTTTATCTTCCTCATTTGTGTCCATATTAATGTCCATATAACTATTTAGTGTGTTTTAAGTCCGTAACTGTGTGTATCCAACCTTACTTCTCCTTTGGTCCATGTTGACAGTCCTTCTCGGCCGTTATCTTCCTCTTTCAGTGTCCATTTTTATACTTCTCAAGTTCTTTCAAGTCCCTGATCATCCTTGATGCTCCATCGTTGTCTCTTATCCACACATTGCCATTGCGTGTCCATGTCCCAGTTATTTTCCTCTGCTTTCTCAACAGTCTTGCTTCCCTCGCGATGCCTCCATTTTTCTTCGTAAGATGTTCGTTTATAAACACATTTGTGCCCTTCAGTTTCCTAGCCTGTATTAAGACATCGTTTTTCATGTTCCTGCTAATGAACCGTATTACAATAGCAGGTCTTATTTTCTCTGACTTTCTGGGTAGTGTGTGACAAATCGAAATAGCTTCTTTACAGATGTTGATACTCTTACTGTTCAAAAAATCCACCACCTCTTGCTCCAGCGACAGCAGCTCTCCTCTCGGCGCGTCCTCTGAAGTGTCGGCGTTAGCTGCCGCCCGTGCGTAGGTCCGGTGTCGAGTCTCCAGCCCTGAGATGATCAAGTCCTCCCTCCGTGTGTATTGCTCCAGTTCGTCGACTCGCTGTTCAAAGAAAGTAATCCTTTTGTCCTTTTCCCTCATCATAGTTTTCAGGGTAGCTACTTCATCCACGAGTTTGAGCAGCCGCTCCTGTTGTGATGTTAACTTTGCCAGCTCTCCAGACATAAAGTTCAATGATCGCTTTATCTCCTCCATATCGTCTGCCTTTGGCATGTTCTTGTCGTCTTGTTAAATTCTTTTCCAACACTTTGTCTCCGCGCAGTTTTGTGTTCAGAATAGTGCTAGCACCGGTTAGCCCAGACGTGGCTAAGCTTGTAGCTTGAGTTAGCATACAGCCTCGCAGCTCGCTCCAGGTAACAACTGGACAGTCTCTCGTGCCCCAACCGCTTACTCCGTGAGGTATCTGGACCAGCACTCCTACCGATCCACATCCAAACTTCTTCAGCAGAAGGGAACTGAATATTGACAAAATTGCTGCGTTGTTTACACCGCGCTGCACCGCTACACCGCGCTGTACTTTATGTCTGTCTGGGTGTCTCCAGAATATTTAGAAACCAGGACTGAACCAGGACTAAAACAGGACTAAACCAGGACTGAACCAGGACTAAACCAGGACTGAACCAGGACTGAAACAGGACTGAACCTGGACTAAAACAAGTCTAACCCAGGACTAAACCAGGCAGAATCAAGAACTGGTTCAGTCTTAGTGTAGTCCTGGTGTAGTCCTGGTTTAGTCCTGCTTTAGTCCTGGTTCAGTCCTGGTTTAGTCCTGGTTCAGTCCCGGTTCAGTCCTGGTTTAGTCTTGTCTTTTAAACCCTGTCTGACGTTCCTTTAAAAACACTGGAATGTTCTGGAGCTTTTGTGGCGTCTGCAGCAGATTCTCAGGAGGCACTCGTTTGGTTCGGTGACGTTTGGTGAAGTTTTGGTTATTTCTGTAAAATAAACTGATCTATAAACTCATTCTGCTCAGACTCCACTTTGGACAAGGACTCATACTCGATCCTGTACCTGAAAGAGACGAAGAGACGGAGATAAAGATTAAAGCGACGTACAGCTCTGACCCCTGACCCCTGACCTCTGACCCCTGACCAAAGAAGTCTAACTCGTTTTCTATTGGCTGTTTGGGTCGTCAATCAAACTGCACGTTTAAAGCTTTACTGGAACATTCCGAGACAAAGCAAGAAGGTTGTTCTACAGTTGTAGGGAGTATTATCTGTGACATAAGGGTGAGTTGTTCTACAGTTGTAGGGAGTATTATCTGTGACATAAGGGTGAGTTGTTCTACAGTTGTAGGGAGTATTATCTGTGACATAAGGGTGAGTTGTTCTACAGTTGTAGGGAGTATTATCTGTTACATAAGGGTGAGTTGTACAGTTGTAGGGAGTATTATCTGGTACCTCTCCAGCTGCATCTTCTTCTCTGTGATCAGGGCCTGGAGCTGCTGCTGTTGAGCCTCGCGCTGTTTGGCCACAGACTTCAGGAGGTTACGAGCTCCTATGGCCTTTGAACGCACCACAGACACATATTTACGTGATATAAAAGGTCTTTGGACGCACCACAGACACATGTTTACGTGATATAAAAGGCCTTTGAACGCACCACAGACACATGTTTACGTAATATAAAAGGTCTTTGAACGCACCACAGACACATATTTACGTGATATAAAAGGTCTTTGAACGCACCACAGACACACCTACACACACAGATAAACACAGGTGTTACCTTCATCATTTCCGTCTCTACCTCTTTGGCGAGTTCGTCCACCAGATCGATGAGACCGCCCACCGTCTTCTGGAACTGACCGATTTCTGAAAAACAAAACAAACATAAACAAATCACGAGGGAACATCTCCCCGCGTTTAGTCCGGACTCCCCGCGTTTAGTCCGGACTCCCCGCGTTTAGTCCGGACTCCCCGCGTTTAGTCCGGACTCTGGGCACCAGCAGGAGGCCGGGACTAAAGCAGAACATGTGCTCAAACTTCCTGCTTCGAGTCAGGACCCGAGCTGCAGCGTTCTGGATGTTCTGCAGGTGCCTCATAGTGAGACGCCGTTACAGGAGTCTGACCTACTGGAGACAAACACATGCAGAAGTCTGTCCACGTCTGTCCACGTCTGTCCACGTCTGTCCACGTCTGTCCACGTCTGTCCACGTCTGTTTTAGACAGCAAACCTGCGAAAATGGTAAAAACACCAGAGCTGATCATCGACCATGTGTGTGTGTGTGTGTCTGTGTGTGTTTGTGTACTTACTGTCCACAAACTCCTTGCACTCCTCCTTGAGTTCGCTCGTGCTGTGGCTCACCTCCGGCTCCAGGACTCTGAGTTTGTTCAGTTCATTGAAATAAAAACCCGCCTCCGCCAAAGGATCCTTCGCCATCGTCCACCACTGAGAGACAGGACAAAAGAGACAAGAGGAACAAGACAGACGAGAGCGAGAGAGAGACGAGAGAGAGACTAGAGAGCGCGAGAGACGAGAGACACAAAAGAGACAAGACAGATGAGAGAAAGAGACGAGAGAGGAGAGAGACACAAAAGAGACAAGACAGATGAGAGAAAGAGAGAAGAGACGAGAGAGAGGAGAGAGACGAGAGAGCGGAAAGAGACATGAGAGAGAGGAGAGAGAGACAGACAAGAGACATGAGAGAGAGAGACAAGAGTGAGGAGAGAGAGAGAGGCGAGACAAGGGAGAAGAGAGAGAAAAGAGTTTATTATAAAAACATCGTTGTAACATCGATGATTTCAGGATGACAGAAAACGCTGTTGTCATTTTCTTCCATATTCAAAACAGAATCATCTTTTAAATGTCGTCGTCCATAAACCGGACGCTGAACCTCAGGGACGTTCAGAACATCAGAACATCAGACCAGAGGCTCCACAGAAGATCCACTCGTCTCTTTGAAAACACAGATTCTCCACATCTCCTGCTTCACAAACGTCTGACATGAAGGAGGTAAACAGCAGCAGCAGGTCAAAGGTCACCGAGTATCGACACAGAACTTTATCTCCAGAGAGCAGAGAACGTCCAGTCACCAACTCCGAGTCCGAGTCAACACCAGAGACACAAACCAGACGATCACGCTGTCCTAATGTCCCTCATCACAAACAGACCTGGAGTTGTGTTTTGTTTCATTCACACAAGTTTAACACACAAACCTGCAGATTTAGAGGAGAGGACAAAGAGAGGGACAAGAGAGAGAAAGAGACAAGAGAAACAAGGAACAACACATCAACCCTGCAGATTTAGGCTGAGTTCTTCTCTCAAACTGAAAACCCTCTGTTCCACCTTGTGATGTCATGTGGTGATACAGGAAGTGCTCCACTGTGTTTTTAAACGCCACACACCTTCACTAGAATCATCTGGATCATTTCAGTCCTGGAATTGCCGAATCTCTACTGAACTAAAGGTAAAAGGAGCTGTTCACTTGAAAACTACCACTTGATGACATCACAAGGTGGAACAGAGCGTTTGGAGCTTTGGAGATGTAGACAGACTAATAATAAAGAGTTCCTCAAACATGTGAATGAAACAAAACACAACTCCAGGTCTGTTTTTGAGGAGGAAACATTAGAACATGAATTAAACCTCAAAAGAGTCCATTTTGTTTGATATTGCACCTTTAAGTTCAAACTCAAAGCAAGAATCTCACATTTGCTTCACTTAAATGTGCACTTGTCTCTATTGAGTTGTCACTGTTTTGCCTGGAATGTTCCACAGTATGGCATTAAACGTATCTATCTCCACAGATAAGCAATAAAATTTAATCGCAATTTGAATGGACGCAGTTTGCAAATCAAAATCTCCCGTCTTATTCTGCAGAAAATTCGCTGACCCTGTAGTTTAGAGCTGATGATTCCTGCGTTTGTTTGTCACTTCAGATTTCTTTTTTTTTGTGTTTAAAATGTGAAACTTTGAACAGAATCCTAGAATTAAAAACAGAAATCACAAGTCTAACCATAATCACAGTTGCCTGGAAATCCAGAAGGATACCTCTCTGTATTTGTAATACAGCTCCATATCCGTCTGGTCCCCATGTCCTCCGCCCTGCTTGAAATGCCCGGTTCGACACGGTCGTGCAATCTGATTCGTTCATTGAAGTGACGCATCCTTTGCCGGCAACGTCACTCTTAGGCGGCGGAAGTTCCCCTCAGTTTTGAATCAAGATGGCGCACTGGAGAGCTGAAAGTTTCTTCCATTCAGCTTTCAAATCTTTAATGGTCTTAAATGACCAAAAACACATAGAGTCATTAAAACCACAGCAGCTGACAGCTCTAGAGGCCTTTCTTTCTTTCTTTTTTTTTTTTTTTAAAGATGTTTTCGCATTGCTTCCTACCGGCTTTGGGAAAAGCTTAATCTGTCAAACGGCTCCATTTGTTGGAACATCCCGTTGTAGTCGCTGTGTCTCCTCTGCACTCATGGAGCAACAGGTAACAGAGTCCTCTAAGCTCGGAGTTATCGCCATGCAGATTGGAGTCAATAGTGATGAGGAGATTTTCAGCGGAAAAGCGGAGTTACTGTTGGGCTGTTAAATGACAAATGGAGGCGCTTGCTGTGTAACATCAAGGAGCTTGTTGGGATTGTGGTGGATGAGGTTCATCTCACATACAAAGGTAAGGTATTACTTTGTTATACAGCGTAACTAACTGCGTTCATGTGGTGCTCGCGTTTCCGAGATGAGACGTTTGGGTTAGCTTATGGCTCGTTTGCATTCGCGTGCTTTTATCTCAGAAAGTCGGGATTTAGACGTCACCGGGTGTCTTAATGTATTTGTGTAGCACATTTAAAAGCACCCACAGTTGACCAAAGTGCTTAACATACAACAATAACCCCAGATGTGGCAGTATGTTTTGTTGTTAGCCTCCTCAAAAGCTAAACCTTATTTGTTTACTTAAACATTAGCTACATATCGTTAACAGCTGCATACAGCATTGTTGTTAGCCTCTTCAAAAGCTAAACGTTATTTGTTTATTTTAACGTGAGCTACTTAACATAAAGAGCTATATCGGTAATTAGCTTCATTATGTTTATACAGTAGTGTGGGTCTTGCGCAGATCTTTTGCTCTTATATGGGCATTGGGTAACTGTCATTAAACCCCTAAATGTAGTAGCGTTTAGTCAAAGTGATTAAGATAAAAAACAAATGATTCTCCATATACTGTGTGACGTAAACACACTGCTATCAACTCAGGAAAAAAACATTTTCCGTGGACCACATGAGCGCAGAAGCTACAAGTTGATGAGTTATGTAATGTAATAAAGTTATGCAGAGTGTATTGATGCTTGGCTACAATTCATTTACTATGCAGATCTGTTGTACTCATGTTTTTTTTTTACTTTTTTCCTACCAGTGGACTGGCTGACAAAGGAAAAAGTGCCTTCAGGGAGGGCTTTGCAAGAGTAGGCAAATTCCAGGCAAAGCAGGTTGGTATTCAATTCATTTTTTACTCTTTCAGAACCTATAATGTTTTGTTTTGATATTTTTGTTTGTGTTGTTTCACAGGTACCCCTATAATGGCCCTAACTGCCTCTGCTGATGTCCAGTCAAGAGACAGAGTGATAAGGCAGCTTCATCTGGAAAAGGCGGTCACTGTGACTGAAAGCCCAAACCGGACCAACATCAGACTTGGACAGATTCCTGTATCAGGACCTCAGCTGGACTGTATGGACTGGATAGTACAGGAAGTCAAAGACATATCTCCAAACATATCTCATGTTGTTATGTACGGTGTTCCAGAGGATGTGCAAGCCATTGTGCAGGAGATGGGTAGGGCAGGCAGAGATGGTAAACACATGCAGTTTTTTATCGCATCAAACAGCACACAAAGGCAGATCAGGTAGTCAAGGAGCTGCTAAATACAAAACGGCTTTGTACAGTCATTTTGACTTGAGTATACCACAGCAATTATACCAGGTCATCTGTGTTGCACCTACTGTCACACAGTATGCCAATGTCACCCAGAAGGTTGTCAGGAGACCACCCCAGTGTATGAACTGCCTCAAAGTGGTGTTTCGGCGCATCTTGTCAGAAGAGAGGTGACATATGAAGACAAGTTGCTCTTACAGAACCTCTTGGAGCAATTTCAGAACACATTAGTTTTGGACACATAACAATTGTACACCAGCAAAACACCTTGTACTAGGATTGGCTTTGAACTAATTGTATTTGTTTGTATGACACTAAAAATAAACAGTGTTTTGAGAAATGCCTTTTACAGATTTTTATTAAATAGCACACCAAGGAGGTACTGTAATCAAAGTAAATAATTATTGTCACTGCAACACATTCAATGCATGAATTACATGTTGCTGCTGTAAAACAGTGTGGTAAATGTGTACATGTCTGTGGAGCGTAGCAACATTTACTCAGAATACTCATGTGGAATGTAATGTACCACAACCCTGGAAAGATGCTTGAAAACCTCAAGATCATATATACCAATGTCCACATGTGGCCTTACATTACTGAGGTGGATATGATCTTCTATGGCGATATGAATTCAGTGAAGGGATTTCTTGTTTATCAGTGAGGACTGCTGGTGTGCCTTCATGAAGAAGTCCATATTATCAAATATCATGGAGTATGTGGATGGCGCCTGAAGCTGTGTGGTAGCATGTGGAACATTCACATCTGCAGCTTCCGAGACAGCAAATGGGCTGAAGATGAAGGAGTCTGCTTTGAGGATTGTCATCTGTAGAATAAAGTATGATCAAGCAAATTACAAATTCATTCACATACAAACAATAAAGTAGTATTTGTTTATTTAGTTTTTTGTCATATTTTAGTGAAATAGTATCTCACCTTCATTCACACTGGGCATGTCCTCAGAGAGCCCTCCTGCCCCAGAGGTCAGGTAAAGTTCAGTGGAGACTTGGAGCTCCTGTAGTCTCTCTCCACACATGGCTACTAACTCCTTTTGTTTGCCGATTGCATGCTGGTATGATGTTTTGATGGCCATTTTGCTTAACCTCTTCAAGGCAGCCTTTTTAGTGCCTCCATGCTGCAGTATACTATTTAGATAATAAGCAAAGGCTGACATCCGAGGCTCTCTCCCTCGTAGTTCTATACAAAGTGCAGTGCAAGCAGCTGGTAGACTTTTGCTGTTGACTGATTGGAAAATGGACAGCAAAAAATGAGACATGTTTTCAAGGTCCACAAGGAGATTCTCTGGTGTAGTTTTCCACAGCATAAATTTTTTGTTTGGGTTTGAGAGGCACTCACTTTCTTCACTAATAATAAGGTGAATCTTTTATTTTATTTAAAGTTCTTTATGAGCTGAAATCAAGTTGGATGCAGTTTTCAACTTTTTATTAGTTATGTTCTGAATGATCCCAGCTTCAGACGGAGAAGAAACCTTGACAACAGTTTTGCTTGTGTTCTCAGTAATGACCTGTGAAATAGAAGACACAATGTTCATAAATGTTAAAGAATATAGGATGTGACAATTAATAACCATTTGTTAAAAAGACCATCTACTGATGCATCAAGGCTGTGGGGGGTGGGGGAGAAGATACATCTTTCAACTCAGTCAATACCCGTATCATCCTAATTTTCTCTTTATTACTGTGCAAATAGATCGGGAATGTGTTATAACACATCGATTAACAGCAATGTATGTGTCAACTTGTAAACGAGCGGGCATTTAAAAAAGCACAACGTCGTTTTATAGGTTAATTACTTTAATTCTACAGAGTGACAAATGCCTTGATCCGTAAGAAGTAACACATTAGTGAATTGGGTTCTTCCATGTCTCTAATGTTTACTTAGATACAGCCTACAGACTTAGCACTCAGTAAAGTGTTTAGCAATAGCACGCTTACCTGTGTGATGCTTCGCCTTGTTGCGGACTGAGTGGGGGGAGGACTACGCCGGATCTTCTTCAGTGCTCTTGGAGTTTTAGAAGGAGTTGAGCGTTTTCGTTTGTCACCAGGTCCAGATGAATCCTCTGTTATTGTTTCAGTAGTGAGAGTTTCCACGTCTTGTTGCCATTTGCGAAAAATGGTTAGGTCCCATTCCAAGCGCCCGACAAGGCTTACACAAGGCTTGCACACTCTAATCGATCTATTTAACTCAAGTCTTAATGCAAGACCCAAGTTCACAAGTCGTTGCAACAACGGTGAGCTTCGTGACTTATAAAAGTTTCCAGTTACACCACGTCTCATGTTTTTACCGCAACAGCGACACACGTCATTTACAACGATCTCTGTAGCGCTAGCCATGTTGAATTAGCTCTCCGTTCTTTGCTACTGTTTATTTACTTTCCCCCTGTAGATTTTCGTGTCGCGTTGCCGACGTCACGTCCGCCCTTCTCTGATTGGTTCACTTCGCTGCCCGTTAGTTCTTCTCTGATTGGTTTATTTTGCTGTCTGTTTGCTCATTGTTGCCCACCCAGGAAAATTTGCTGGACCACCAGTGACCAGACTCAGCCGCTGGTACAGCGATGAGTCTGGATTTTTCCAGGCAATAATCGCAGTCCTTTTCCCAATAAAAATATACGCAACTCAATTATTGCAAGGCATATAGCCTGTGTTTAAATGCCATACATTGGAACACTGTGACATCTCCATGGAGACCAGTAGGTGTGGATCTCTCGGCAGTAAAGTTCCACAGTGAGTGCGTCTTTAAACTGGCATAAACCTTGGCATTTTCTGTTCTCTTTTACACTATTTTCAGACTGTTATCCTGAATTATGTTCATGACACAGCCGTGCACGAAGGAAGGGCATCCGACATAAAAATAAAAAATTAAAATTAAATAAAAAACAATTGGATTTTTACATCTTAAATAATAATAATTAAAAGCAAACCAGTAATAGGTATTTTGATTATATTTTACATTTTAAAGTTCCATTCTTCCATATGTTTACGAACTTTACATTTTCACAACACGATGTGCATCACAAATATCAACGCAACAAACTTATATTTTTGCATTTAAGTTAATCTAAATAAAAAGTAAATGTCTAACCCAAGTACAGATCGAATAGATGTTGCAGACTTTAATGTAAAATCACAGATAAATGCGGTTTACTATTTGAGCTAAACAGATTATCATTTAACGGCTAGCTTTGCACCGTAAACATAGCATCGTGCAGGTTTTCCGCTGTTTTAAATGAAATCGTGACTAGTTCTGGTTTCTGTCTTAAGAATTAGACTCGCGTTCAGTGAAAGAGTGAAAATTACCCGAGGAAAAAGGTGTCAGATCGCAGAAATGTGAAGTTTCTTGTCCGTGTTTTGTCCGTGGCAGCGGTGACTCCAGAGATTAGTGATGGCAGTTTTGAAACACGCTTTTCGACACTGCTTCGAAGCCTCGAAGCAGGTCCGAGCGGCCGGGAGGGATGATCCGCGATGACTTTATGTGCCTCTTCGACATTGCCAACCCACTTCCTGACCCCGCTGGACAGCGTCAGGCGGAGGCGAGCCGGGTAGAGTAGAGCAGGCTTCAAACCCCGTTTATAAAGCTCCGCCATTACTTCTCTGTATTGTGCACGCTGAGACATAACTTCGGCACTGTAATCCTCCACGATGCGGATCTTTTGGCCCCGGTAGTCAAACGTACCTTTGCGTCGAGCTTCTCTGATCAGCAAGTCCTTAGTCTGGTACCGGTGCAGGCGGACGATGACTGGCCGCGGCCGCGCACCTGGGCCCGGCCTTACGGCACCTATGCGGTGGGCTCTGTCAATCTCCGGCGGGGATGGCAATGTGTCCTTCCCGAACACGTCTTGAAGCAGCTGAGCAAAAAACTCCGTAGGGCGGCCCGTCTCCGTAGATTCCGCCAGAGAAAGGACGCGGAGATTTGAACGTCTCCCTCTGTCTTCTAATTCTACCACTTTGGCCTTAAGTTTTGTGTTGTCAGCTCGGAGAGAGGATATGGTGTCCTCCAACTCGCTAACACGTTGCCCGAGGTCATCCGACGCTAGCTCTAGGGAGGATATACGTTGATCGTGGTCATCCACCATCAGCTTGTGTTGATCAAATTTGGTTTCGAGCCCAGCCAACGAAGTCTTAAAATCGGCAGACAGCGACTCACGGTGTTTCTCTAAAAGCGCAGAGATAGCATCCATGGACAGGCTAGCGCTAGCTGCGCTAGCATCTTCCCTCTCGGCTGCTGTTTTCTGGGTCTTAGGTGGCATTTTGGGAGAGTTTTTGGTCCCGGTTGCGTAAAACTGAACGCAGGAATGTTTTCAAACAACAGACACCAACAATCGGCCTGTAAGGGCACGATGAAAAGGGTAACTTTGAAATTTTTGCCGGAGCACGCTCACCGCACGTCTAATCCATGCGAGCTACCAGTCGGAAGTCCCCATATATGATGATTTTAATGGTAGATTTCAAAGATGTAATGAATATAGATTTCTCTTACTCCAGTTTTGTCACAGAGTCGTAGCGTGTTGAAGGAGCCCATGGCAAACACCTCTCCATCGGGAGCCCAGGACAAAGAGGTGACTGGATAGTCATGAGGAGATGATGTGTAAAGCAACCGACCAAAGCTGTCCCACACCTATCAGAAAAGCAGGATTTTAGAAAATGCATGCTCAACTGCAAAACTTATCAAAAGGATTACTTACCTTATATTTACAATCTTCCCCCCCGATATTATCAAGTCATTGACTGAATTCCAATCAGCTTTTAAAATAAGGCCGTCATGAGCTTTCCACTACAAAAAGTATATAAAAATCAAAAGTGAAAAGAAATAAAAGTCAAGCAGATTCCATTAGTTCCATTGCTTCCAAGATCATCTATATTCAAATGGAGATTTTTCAGTGGACGGTCTGAATCATTTCGACTCTGTTGTAAAATGTTCAGGTTGGTCAAATGTAATACACATTTTAAACAGAATCTTGTTAAAGGCAAATGTCAAAGTACCTTATTTTCATCATCGTCCTCTTCATCATCCAAACCAGGTGAATTTAAAGCCACTCTTTCTTCATGTCTCATGCCCAAAACACTGGACACACCACTGCTTCGGGGATCCTGGAAACAGCAGACATTTAATTACTCTTACTACTCTTATATACTCCTACTATTACTCCTCGCAACTTCTTTCTGATAAAATAAGGAAAATAAATTGTCACTGCTTTGAAATATTGTAGGTGTATTAGAAAAAAATATTTTTATACAGATGTCTGGTGAATAACAAGACAAAATGATTTATTACAACAATGTATGTAATGTTTTGCAAATGTAGAAAAGCAGGCCGTGTTGCAAACATTACCCCGAGGGAAGTCTTGAGTGGCTCTAGCCCCCCTGCACTCCCCAGAGGCCGTCTCAGAGGCGGGACAGACCCCAACGGTCCGAGTCCCGGAGCATCTAGACCCCGGAGAGGAGGCAGCCTCCCGAGTGGAGACGTGAGGGGTCTCAAAGCAGAGCCCAAAGAATCCTCCTTCTTCTTCTTCTCTTTCTTCTCCTTCACTTTCTCTTTCTTTTTCTTTTTGTCCTTTTTGGCTCCTCCTGAACTCGCTGCCTGTTTACACCTCTCTCGTTCCTGGATCACTAGATTGCGGTAGTTTTCGTCACCTGGATGTTCCCATGACGACTGTCCCGTGGAGAAGTTGAAATAGTAAATGTCCCCAGTTACATTTTGGCTGTAGAAATATGCAAACAGATGTTGATGTGGATATATATATCACACCTTTCAAGTCACTACAGGTATTTTGCTATTAGCAAAATTATTAATTTGTGTATATAAATGAGCATTTAAAATGAGTTAAAATAATATCGTGGATTAACAGAAAAACTGGGCTTGATCAATAAATAGGCATCACCTTCACACAACCCAAGTAATATAGCATGATACAAAAATCTATTGTGCCAATTACTCTATCCACAGCTGTAAGGAATGAATAAAATCTCTAATTGCATGATAATCTCAACTTTATGTTTGTATAATAAGAAACTGCTTTGTCAACACAGCTTTAACTTCACTGCAGCTGACATATTCCTGGGGCTGTTGTCGAGGAAACCCCCCTCAAGTGTCATATGTCAAAACCACATGTTAAGTGTTAAGTGACTAGGACAAAACAAACAGACACGGATTAGTTTTTATTTCTCACCATGGTTTCCAGCCGCTGGGCAGAGGGGCGATAACTCCTTCGCGGGCCAACCACATAAGCTCTGGCTCAGTGTCTGGGTCAATGCCAATCTCTTTAGCATAATCTCGAACCTCTGCGGTAAAAAACGTTTATGAGAAAGAAAACTAACTTTAAAACTTTTATTAATGTAACTATTATCACAGGCTAGTTGAATAGTCTGTGATGCATACCTTGTTCAGAGGGAATATAGTCATCGTCATATCGAAGAATGAGCTGATCTCCTACAAGAACAGCTCCAGACGTGTTCACTGAAAAAAACAATGTCAATGAAAAAAAAATATATAACATCCTATACATTATATATTTCTGGTGTTTTATTTGTATGGTGATCTATTAAAATAATGATTAGTGATTTGTTGGATGAATGCAGCAGGGTAATGGACTCTCACTGCCACTAATATAAATGGATAATTCAGATAGTAAGCACATCCTTTTTTGCAGATCAGAATCAACATTTGTGGATATAAGATAAGATAAGATAAGATAATCCTTTATTTGTCCCACAATGGGGAAATTGCAGTGTCACAACGCAAGTTACAGAAACAGTAGGAAAATAAGAGCATCAAAATCAAGATAAATAATAATAAGTATTTACAATCAACTAAAAAACACAACACTGTAAGCTAAGCTAAAAAGGCACAGGAACATTGCACAATAAGTGTTTTTGATTCTGAGATGATTGTGTACAGTGCAGTGATGGACAGTGGTGGGTAAATAAATAAGTAGCAGGTAGTGACTTTAAATAATATTGCACATTGTTATTATTACTATGGAGATGACACATGGTTGCTATGGGGATGACACATGACTAGCATTGATATATTTTGAAACTATAACTATAAGATTTGTGATCAAGCTGACTGTGTAAAATAAAATTACAGTAATAGTAAACCCTAACAATCAAATCCACGACTTCATTTACAAACTGGTGTACCTAATAGGATTAAGTTACAGTATTAGTCCCACAGCGAGTGTGACTGTGCTCTAGTGCGAGACTTTTGAGCTCCTCAGTTAACTCAAATATCAGATTAGCTCCATCACTGATTGTCTTTGCGCCGTGGATACGAATAGTTAACGATATACACGAAAAAGCTTTTTTGTTATAGCAGGCAATTTTTTGTTATATCAGGAAATTTACCTCATATGTCTTTTAATCGGAGACTTTTCCCGTGTAGTTTTAACTCCAATCAGTTCTCGTTCGGGACGTTACAAATAACGCATCTCCAAGAACAGTCATCTATGAGGAGCAGTTGCCTTCATCCTCTAGTGACTTGAGCTTGTCACCCCTCAGGTGGTCAGTGACGAGTTCGTACAAGTCAGTGTCACCTAACCCTTCAATGTTGGCTGTGCTACTGCCGTCATCGATGGAGCTGCCGATGGCTTGTAGCTGGCTTGTGTTTAGACTGGAAAGTCGTCTCTGGATCTGGACTACTAGCGCCCGCCGTGGTGCTTTGGTTGCCATGACGTCTTGATAGTGGTGGACACTCTCTGGATGACACACGTAGTATGAGCCCTCCCTGAAGTCCCCAGACACATCAAATGGTACAGCTGCACTCTTCACCAGGCGGTTGCTCTCTCTGCATCCCGGACGAGCCCCCAATTGTTACCGGCGCCAGCCCTAGGGGAAAGCTGTGCGGTAGCAAGTGGCACACAGCTAAGGTTAGACTGTGTAGCCTAAAGGTGTGGTGTTGCTGTGGATAGAAGAAGAGGAGACATGTTAGTCTGGCCACAGCTTGTTTAATTCTGGAAGTCATTCAGTTATTTACTACTTATTAAATTCAATTCAATTGACTCATTCTCTCAAAAATCATAATTAATAAAATAATAATTGACAATAAATAAATACTTAGTAATGGACAATAAAATAATACATAAATTCACTCAAACATAAATTTACAAAAATAAACCATAAAATGCAAATACATACATATAGTTATACATAAAACAATAAACATACATTTATACATCACTCTCTTTACCATAGCTGTTATTATTGCATTACTGCAGTGCATCAACTACACTCTTACTCAACTCTGTCTGCGTCTCTCCTGCGTCTCTCTCGGTCACATACACACTCAAGCGGGTCGGCCACATAAAAGGAAAAGCGCCTGCGCATGGCGGCAAAACTAACTCGGCTTAAACTACACGAGAAATACAAATGGCGGTTGCCTTACACTTGGATTTGAGCAGAATGTATTCTCCAAAATGGTATAAACTCCCTTTAGCATATTACAAAGCACTTCAGCCAATGACGTTGCTTAACTATAGCTTGAAATATATTGCTACTACTTAATACTGAACATGGCGGACGTTAGAAATGGAACTGCATGAAGTAGTACAAAAATACATTGCTAACGTTCACTAAACTCTTTGAAACTTTCACAGCTGGTTTAAAACCTTTACACAATTAACTAAAATGTGTTCGGACCAAGTCTGAGTTAGTATACGAACTTTTTAATCATACCTGTGGATAGACGAAGAGGAGACATGTTAGTCTGGCCACAGCTTGTTTAATTCTGGAGCTGCGCCTGCGCTGTGTCCCTCTAGTCCCCACAGTAGCGCTAACAGCACCATCTATTGGTCGGAATGTGTATTACACCCAAAATAAAAGACACGTTAGAAATAATACCAAAAAATAGAGGGGGTGTCTGTTTCTCCACAAAACTTTAAATATCGTGTTTTTCAACCTGCTACATAAACACAGACGATGCAGAGGGCCGATCGAGGGCCATAGACTGGTGCTCAGTACAGTGAATAATTGAAATATTCAGGTTTAACACATTAGAATGAGCGATCAGTCCCTTATTCATGCTAAGATCCACAAAACCACACAATAAATATTAAATATTGTCTTATCAATTTAGATTTTCAAAAAACTTGCAGTCAAAACTACTGCTCAAGGTAATTTGGGCCAATTCACCTGGAAGCCTGAGGGCCAAAAAAAATTTGTCTGAGGGCCGCATTTGGCCCACGGGCCATAGTTTGGACATGCCTGGTCTAAATCAACAAAAGTTTATTCCCTGGAGATTACAATTCTAATGTAGTTGTGCAGATCTATCCCTGACACGTGCACGGAGACCCCACAGGTGCTCTGTGTAGGTCTGGGGTCTATCCCCTTGCGCTTCACACAAGATACAACACTTCATGAATATGCAAATAGAGGGCGTAGATCAGTCTCTTCCTCCTTAGTACTTTCCCACTAGTCTTCTTCGCAGGCTCTGCGCGTCACATGCACAGGCGCTCCCGTTATCTCACATGTTCCGGACAGACCTCGCTACAATGGATCATAATGAAACAAAAGATTTCCAATAGAGCAAGGATGAGGTGTGATAGCATGTGCGTGTGGAGTCTTCAACCCCCCCAATATTTCTGCAATCATAAAACATTGATTAATAAGTTCACACAAGCATATTATTTATTTATTCCAACAAAGGTAAATTAACCTAAAAAACGGTTATTAACCTAAAAAACTTTCTGACTGTGAGTGGGCTCGTCTCTTCACAGACTGACATGTAACATGGCCCTGTGGCGTCTCTGTAGACTTAAATGCCATACTATGGTACAATCCATACATACGGACTCTCCACTGGAAAAGTTACACAGTTGACCTTTAACAAACTGTGGACTAAGGTTAACGCTGGATAGTATGGTCCAGAGGGACGGTCTGCGATGATTGGTCATTCAAAGCAATGAAGTTTAGGAACAGGGTTGTAATTTAGATTAGGAAGTGGTCATGATTAGGGGTAAGAGCCCAGTCACGAAACCTCCTTATCTTCTAGTAGACAGAGTTTAATCCCATAATGTGGGACATCTCCATGGAAACACGCAGGTGGCACATGTCCCACATAGAGCTGTCGTACAAATCATCACATTCTTCAACAAGGTAAAAATGAAATTATATCTTATTTCAGTGAATGCTATGAATGGGTTTCAGCTTTGTTATGAAACATTTTGAGGACTTTTTGCCATTGTAAAGATAATATATTTTGTTTAAATTTGCTAATAGCTATGGGAACGGTCCAAATTTATCATCATTCTGAAACACATGAATTAATTAAAGGGCCCATATTACGCTTTTGTCTAATCTATGTTATAATGTTTGTTTCATTCACACATGTTTAACACACAAACCATGCATATTTATTTCTTCTCTCAAACAGAAAACACTCTGTTTCTCCTTGTGATGTCATGTGGTAGTACAGAAAGTGCTCCACTGTGTTTTTAAACCCCACACCTTCACGAGAATCATTTGAATGATTTCAGCCCTGGAAGTTCCAGTCTCTAGTAAACAAAGGGTAAAAGCTATCTGTTAACTTGACAACTACCGCTTCACGACATCACGAATGGAACAGAGCATTCTGAGCTTTGGCAATGCAGACATACTAATAATAAAAAGTTTACCCAGAAGTGTATGAATGAAGCAAAACACAACTCGAGGCATGTTTTTGATGAGCTGACAACATTCTAACATGGATTAAAGTGGTCCAAAATGTATTTGGTCTACATACTGGTATACGTCAATCACATTTCACCCACATATCCAGTGCAGTAAATAGACAGCTTTTGTTGTTTGTCTAATTGGTATCATGTGACCTCTGCCATGTGACTGCTTGCCAGTCTATTTAAAAACACCTTTTATTCTTGTATGCCCTGAATTAGGCCCCATGCAGCCGAAATGTGTAGGCTAGTCCTGTTTTTTACATTAAAGGACTTTTTATGCAGTGCCTCTGATTTTTGCTCTTAACTGTCTGTAACTTATGATTTTCCACTGTGATCCTGATCAGCACATGACCTGATACTTAACTATTTTCAATCTCTTATAGCCTGTGTTTGCTAATGTGTGCATTGTGTCGCCACGGTAACTTCTAAACATTCCAGCAATGATGTCACAGTGTGATGTCACTGCATAGTATAAATTGGTAGTTTTCAGTAGAATGTGATCATGTCATAGTCTCAGGAGCCAGATTAACCCTATTGATGACACTGTACTTTGCCATGATACATCCAAAAGGTAAAGTCACAAATTTTGGATCTGATTCCTATTAGTGACTAAGCCCAAGAATTCACTGTATTACAACAGAAAACAGAATTTTAACAATATACATTTTATCTGCCCGCTGCGCCCCATCTGGAGTAAAACACTTTGAGGGAATGAACCATTTCATCACCGACCAAAACAACAGAGCGGTGAAGAATTAGGCCTTTCCTGTTGTGTTTACCTGGCTCCCCCTGGACAAAATTAACATATATACATTCATATGTATATGTTTAATTGATTCGTTTTCTGTATTACAAAATACACATGGGTCACATTTACAATAATTATTAATTTTTAGATCAAATGTAGAATTTTAAAATAAACCTCTGTGTTATAAACCCAAATTTTATCCCAGTCAATATTTGAAAAAATTTTATCCCAATAAAATTTGCACAGAGGAGTTATTTTATTTATTACTATTTGTCTCAGAAATGTGTTATTACATTTGTCATTTTAATCTTTGTTATCTTAATATTAATTCCATCTAAATATATGATTGAACTGGACACCGGCTGGTTATTTGGATTTCGGTCACCTGCAGGATACTTGGATAACTTGTGGGTATTGCATCAAATACACTATACAATATTCACATGGAGTGACAGGTAGGTAACAGAATGTAGAAAGGAATTTAGCCTATGGTACAAGGTGTCCATTTTCATCTATTAATTGTGAAACTAATATTATGTTATTTTTGACTCCATCTGGGAGTATTACATCATCACATTCTAGAATCTGAAAACCACCAATAAAGCCTGATGAATGCAGTGTGTCGCCATGGTAACTTCTAATGGAATCCATGGTCATGTGACCACGGTCATGTGACCACGGTCATGTGACCATGTTCTAGTCATGTGACTAGAACGTGGTCATGTGACCACGTTCTAGTCATGTGACTAGAACACTTCAAAGTTCAAAGAAAGCTTTGAAGTGCTTTGGCTCAAAGCACCAGAATTTGTAAGTGCGCCTTGTAGACACAAGCACACAACATTATATGATTACAAACATGTATCCGTCAAGCAGATATACACAAGACATGAAGTCACAGCCGACTGAACCGACAATGGACGGTATGACAAGAGCTCAGCGGGTGCTGCATAAGTTTATGACCACTTGGGATGATGACGACTACGGGGAAGACATTGCTGGTGGAAAAGAAACACCAAACTTCAAACCAAATCATCAAGACATGAAGTCACAGCCGACTGTCAATAACATTGACATATTGACACTGACCATGGCACCAACTCCTGTCAGAAGGCCTCCGGTTAGTAAAATTGACATGATGATCGATTTTCCCCCAGGGTATGTCCGGTTTACTAACCGGAGACGACTTCAATCCATAAGGGAAGACCCGTCCTATATGGGAATAAGTCCTGTCAGAAACCCTTCTTACAGGGTTTCTCCGGTTAGTAAAATTGACATGATGATCGAAAATCTCCCGTTGAGACGACGACTTCAATCCATAAGGGAAGACCTGTCCTATATGGGACCAACTTCTGTCAGAAACCCTAAAACACCAGCCCCCTGCCAAGTTGCTGGTGGTAAAGAAACACCAAACTTCAAACCAAATCATCAAGACATGAAGTCACAGCCGACTGAACCCACACAGAAGAGTCACTCTGTTAGAAATCTGCCTGACCAAAGTAGATCTACACAAGTGACCACTGGGCTGGTTCACAATACCAGCACAAACACACCCAAAACTGCTGTGGTGAGACCTCCGAATTCTAATCCAGAGACACTGGACGGTATGACAAGAGCTCAACGGGTGCTGCATAAGTTTATGACCACTTGGGATGATGACGACTACGGGGAAGACATTGCTGGTGGAAAAGAAACACCAAACTTCAAACCAAATCATCAAGACATGAAGTCACAGCCGACTGTCAATAACATTGACATATTGACACTGACCATGGCACCAACTCCTGTCAGAAGGCCTCCGGTTAGTAAAATTGACATGATGATCGATTTTCCCCCAGGGTATGTCCGGTTTACTAACCGGAGACGACTTCAATCCATAAGGGAAGACCCGTCCTATATGGGAATAAGTCCTGTCAGAAACCCTTCTTACAGGGTTTCTCCGGTTAGTAAAATTGACATGATGATCGAAAATCTCCCGTTGAGACGACGACTTCAATCCATAAGGGAAGACCCGTCCTATATGGGACCAACTTCTGTCAGAAACCCTAAAACACCAGCCCCCTGCCAAGTTGCTGGTGGTAAAGAAACACCAAACTTCAAACCAAATCATCAAGACATGAAGTCACAGCCGACTGAACCCACACAGAAGAGTCACTCTGTTAGAAATCTGCCTGACCAAAGTAGATCTACACAAGTGACCACTGGGCTGGTTCACAATACCAGCACAAACACACCCAAAACTGCAACCCCAGATAATGAAGTAACGACACCAGTACAGGTTCATAGGCCGACCTCACCAGCCTCAGTTTCTAATACGAAGACACCAGCCCCTGTCTCAAGTAAGCCTCCTGTTTCTATGGAGAAGACCGCCCCCCTAGGTTGGGCAGTACAAACACCAGAGGAGGTTTATATCCCTCTTTGTCAGAAGCCCCCGGTTTGTCCACAGGCCCCTGACTCAAATAAGCCTCCTGTTTCTGTGGAGAAGACCACCCCCCCAGATTGTGCAGACCCACTTGGCAAAGTGGTGATCAATAAGATGCCATCCCTCAGTAGTGACGATGAGAGTGAAGACGATGACGATGAAAAAAGAAAGGAATACCAATGGAACCTAGAGCTCTTCACGGTAATGGCATCCACTACAGTAGACAGTAGGCAGACTGAAAGCCTCTGGGACACTGGATCTTCAGAAGATTTGGAAATGGACGATTCACTCGCTGACTTATTAGCTAGGTGCCGTCAACAAAAGTACAAAAAATGTGGTAATTTGACTGTAGCGTCACTGGTGACAGAGACAAACACCTCCTTAGCAACACAAAAGACCACACTCCCCAAGAAAACGAAACCACTCAGTGCCAGGGACTGGGACTCAATACTACCTAAGTACTCTTCCTACTCCAATGGATGGCACTCGACTAATAAGGGAGATTATTTATTGACAGACAGAAGAAAGACTCAGGTCAACACTAAACTTGTGGTTGAGTCCCAAAAGGAGATCAAGACTCAAACATCCCAAATGATATATGAAGAGCCTCCTATTCCAGAGTCCCCAGACTGTCCTAGGTCCCCTGACTATCCAAAACCACAAGGCCTGGTCTCAAGGAGGCTTTGTTTTTCTATAGAGGAGCCCACCCCTCCACACTGTGAAGTAACGGCACCAGTACAGGTTTGTCGGAAGCCCCCGGTTTGTCCACAGGCCCCTGACTCAAATAAGCCTCCTGTTTCTGTGGAGAAGACCACCCCCCCACATTGTGCAGATAATAAGGTGACCACACCAGAACTGGTTTCTAAGAAGATGCCTGCCCCTTTCTCAATCCCACTTGGCAAAGTGGTGATCAATAAGATGCCATCCCTCAGTAGTGACGGTGAGAGTGAAGAGAGTGACGATGAAGAAAGAAAGGAATACCAATGGAACCTAGAGCTCTTCACGGTAATGGCATCCACTATAGTAGACACGGTGGAGAGATATAACAAGAAGTATCAGAAGTACAACCTGGATAAGAAATACTTCAAAACCCAGACCAAGTCCTTAGCAGCAGACCTGGCTGCTAACCTCAGCGGATGGCACATTGCTGTGGTACCATCTGTTGACAACGCTCTGAAAGTAGCCAATGACGTGATGAAGGAACTGCAAAAGAAGTACTCAAAGAAAGATATGTGTACTTATTTTGTAGAAGGTGATTTTACACCTATTCTCGTGTATGTGACTAAAGAGCGTCTAGTCTCAGGTACAGGCATGATACATAAGGTGTACAAATGGGAGAAAGAGGACTTCATAAAATTGACCACCAGGCTGATCACTAAACTGTGTAAAGAGGAGCAGGTGGATATTCCAACCATCTCCTGCTTTATAGCTGAGCAGTTAATGGAGGAGCTCCAAGATTGTCCCATTTTTATCAAGCCAAAAGAGATTTATATGAAAAAGTTGGTTCGGTCTGTGGTCAAGAGGATTAAGAAGTACTACCCCAAAGAAGCCTTCATCCTCTGCCTTCAGGACGGAGCAATGGACCGGATCATCTTGGAGAAGCTGAAGAAAAAGATGTGTACACCTCAGACAGGGGTCAGGACTTTTTTCAAAGACATAGTCAAAAGGATCGCAGGTTAAAACACTCTACAGCCCAACAGAGACAGAGCTCTCTGTTGGGCCATAAGGTCCTGATGGGCTTGTCCTAATGCACTGAGAGGAGCTTCTCAGCAGCGAGCATCTCAAAGGCTCGATGAGGAGAAGCGGACAGAAGCAGCAGTGTAGGACAAACCCACACACTGAACAACACCTCAGGACCACCGCTGACCACCAACCCCCCAGCCCTACAAACACCTGACAACCCCACTAACCCCCCACCCCATAACACCTGCCCACCTGAGCCCAGTCCTCCTCATCGAGCAGTTCGAACTGCTCGATGAGGAGGAGCGGATGGGAGCAGCAAGTCCTCAGCACCGAGCAGTTCAAAGGCTCGATGAGGAGGAGCGGATGGGAGCAGCAGTGTAGGGCAAAAAATCAAATACACTTTCAACAACATATTTGTCAACAACTTTATTTGTTGACAAATATGAATTTTTACAAAAGAAATGTTGTGACCCATTCAGTATTCACAAAAACCCTGTGGGGTTTTTGTGAATACTCTCCAAACCATTGACAAAACCACGGCTTTTTTCCTTACAGGTAAAACTGGGAAACAAGTAACTCCAGGGCAAAAATATTGCCCTTCCTGTAGGAAGCAAGCCAATTCATTATCCACAGAAAGTGAAATGGATAGTGACTGTGACTCCTCCCTAGAAACTTTGAAATTGATCCAGAAAATGAGGATGTGAAAGTGAATTTCATGCATCCTGGTCCTACCACATTGTTTACATGGCCAAGGAGGGAAGACTTGTGCTGGGTACCTTCACAAAATATTCTTTGCAAAATTCCCCCTCCTGAGGCTACTACATTGGGTAGAAAGTATACTATTAGTAATACCACTACAAATATAATCCAAGACAAGTTCAACCAGCAGTAGTACTCCAGTTTAATCAGTACCAGTAATCAAATTGGCCATTCAGAGTTAAACCAGTTCTAATGATTAGTATGCAAATTTTCCAAAGTACAAGTTTTAAACTGTCAGAAACAAAAATAAAAAAAAACAAAAATTATATGACAAATGATAGCTGTTTCAATTAAAATATGTATAAATTCACTTTATAATGGGCTGCATGCAAGATACGTGAACAAAATTTCAAACATGTTTTTTTCTTGTTACCTGAAATTTCACATTTTGTTTCATGTTAGGATGGGTTTATTGCACCAAGACAGGATATTTAATGGGGATAATTAGTATAAGGTTTTATATTTAGAATGTAAGAGTATTCTTCTAAAATCAAAGAAAAAAAAAACAAAACACACACACACAAAAAAAACAAAAAAAACAAAACCTTGGAACTCTAGCTGGCCTTGACGTGGCTCCGGGGCTTATGGGGCATTTGTTCCCAAACTAACAAGCTAGGCACCTTTTGAAAGTTTCAGATGTGTTAGTAATATAACTATTGTAATCATCCTACTTTCTCTCTTGTTTATAGTGAAAAAAATGCTCAGATACCTTCAAATTTCATGCTTGATATCCATCAGATAGATCTGTTTTGAAAGCTGACAGTAATTTTTAGTGTTTTAAGGATTTTGTTTCTGCATGTTAGGAGAAAGACACCATTATGATACTTAGGGGTTTTGTAGACCAAAAGTAGTTTTATTCAGTGGTTGCATTATATTCTTGATATACTTTGACACACATTGTCAAAAATGGGGTCAAAAATGAGACAAAATCTAAAATTCTAGGCTTTTTACTTCACCACTGCCAGAAAATAAAATTTCAAACTTGGAATAATATCACCCACTTAACCTAAGCAGGTCCTTTAGAGAACATTTGTAACATATTTGGCTGTAATTACTTCATTTTCTAGTTTGTATGAACATTTTATTGCCAGGCGGAAAGTAATTTTTTTTCATTATTTTTCCAATTTTCAGCAGTCTCTGGGGGAAAAAAAATTTTGTTCTTCTAAATTGTATTTCTTGCACCATAACCACCACCCAAAGTTGTGTACATTCTGTTAGTTTCATTGCTATGGGAATATTGGTTCAAAAGTTATAACCCTCCAAACTACCCTCCAGAATCAGAGTGACTCAATTTATCAGCTGCCCCTACCCCTTTATATGGGCTCTAGTCAGGAAAACATGGATGTTTTCCACCTACTAATGGCATTTTAGTGCCAAGAGGGTCCAAATGCATATTTTAGGAGAGTTTTGTAAACATGGTGCTGCTGGAGGCATTTGTTGAGTTGACATGGACAGACCCAATTTGCTTAACTAACACAAATATAATTTTTGAGCTGAAAGAATGTTGAACTGACTGTACATCATATTCAGTGAAAAAAAAACTAATACAAGAATATACGTAGGTTACATGGCCATATTCTGGTAGTAAAACCAAAATGCTCTATAAATAAAAAAGCAGGTGAAAGTTAGAATAAAGTGAATAAAAAAAGCAGTAGCCTATGAAGTGTGCGTGTGCACGTAACACAGTAAATGAACCAATGACGTCATCTTCACAAAAGCGAGGCCTCACATTCACAGGTCACGTGTTTTAGCAAACTGAAGCGTCAAGTATCTTCTTATTAATGTAATTTCGTCCCATAGATAATTATGTGATAAAGTTGATGATATTCATTTTCCATTGATTACTTAAACACATATAGATTTCCCAGTCTTCTGTACTGCGTCATGTCATCACGACGTAGCCTATAGTTGTCTGTATCATGTAATTAAGATACGGTATAACAAATCTTAAGGTCCTGTTGTGATATATTTATAACATTTTACTGACATTGGAGAAGCGTCATGAATTGTTGTAGGCTATAGAATTTTATCGTGTGCTCTAACATGACTCCATAAGCAGACCAATATTCAATACAGCGGTAAATGGAGCCTTGCTTCTTCTCCGTAAACACTCACGTCACTCACTGGAATGCTCAGCAGAGCAATTAGAAGTTACTACAATAACTTTTCCTCATTTGATCACTACATACTATGTGGGAGAGTAGAGTAAGCCTACTCAAAACAACACTTACATGCGGAAAATGATCGCATGACAGAAGCAAACTATAAATGAAACGGCCTCTTTTAACAATATTCAACATGATTCAACTCACTTGCTGCTAGTTTTTGCTTATTGATTCTTGTTTTTTTTTCATGGATTCTCAAAGAAACATTTATTGTAACTTATATCAAGTCTTGTCTTAACTGATTAACTGATTGATGATGAAGAATCAATATATCTATATAAAGTTTATTATGATGAAGGTAAGTGTGTGCTTTTGAGTGAGGAGTGAGGGGATACAGTGCTTGTGAAGGGACACCTGGTGAGGGGCTGGTTTAATGGTTTTTATTTAAAAACAGAATTTTCTTAATGGTGTCAGGCTTCATTCGACTTCTTTTTTTGCTGACAACATCACCAGCTTTTGAAAAAATCCTCTCACAAGGAACAGAGGAAGCAGGAACACACAGAAACCAGTGTGCCATCTCATATAGGTTGGGATACACATGTTTGTTGTTTTTCCAGTAAACCAATGGATCTTCATTGCGGTTAATGTTCATTTCTGATAGATATCGATCCACTTCAACTATGGCATCTGTTGTTGCATTAGACCTTCGCCTTCTTTCGTCAACTGACTTGTCCAACAGTGACCACAAGCCACCTGGAAAAAAGAAAAGAAAATGACATGTATTACATACACACATATGCGGGATACAGTATAAACCATATAAATACCTGAGTTGCTGGTGGTGCTTCTGGTGGTGGATGAGCAGCTGTGGCTCTTTGTTTTTCTATCAAAAGGGCACATTCTGCTTTCAGTCTTTTATTAGCCTCTTGTGCTTTGTTTGAGCTGATAAACCCCAGAGTTTTGAATCGCCTTAAAGCCAGAAAATTGGTCACCTACTTAAGAAGCAGCACAACAGCCAAAGAAAAACTTGGAAAAACTGCCTGCCTGTCTTGTCTCCATTTTACCAAGCAACAGAGGAACTTTCAGAAGAAAAAAGGGTGTCAGTATCAAAGGTCATTCCTATGCTTAAAATGTTGCATCATACGGTTTCACAATGGTCAACAGGTATACATTTATTTTGAATTAATTTTAATCATTTAATTAAAATGCTGCATCTTACTGTTTGTCAACGGTCGACAGGCATAAACAATGCAGTCGCTCAGCAGCTGTCTGAAAATCTACTTGGGCGTTTAAGGGAAACTGTGGCCAACCATGAGACAACAGCATCATGACACTGTCTACATTGTTGGAGCCGCGATTCAAAACTCTGGGGTTTAAAACTCATTTACCTTTCAGTCCTGTTCAAAAAAGTAGTGGAGTTGAAAGTACAGATATACCTGCTCTCAAATGTAGGTTGATACTTTTACTTGCTTATTTATTTTGTTTTTTCTCCAGTATCTGTACTTTCACTTAAATACAAAATTGTGTACCCAGGTAGAACACAGAAACAAAGCGCATGTTTTGACAAGGCACTGAGTGAGACAAGCCAGACACACAACCACAGAACACACACAATACCGCCTTAAAGCCATTCACACCAATCTGGGCACCTTTACTACACACAGTACGGTAATGAATATGCAATTAAACTAGGCACCTTTAGAAATAAATCAAAGGCCCATTGTGTAACTTTTCCTGGAAGGTCCGTCACCTGCTTGTCTTTATGGATGTCTTTTTTTTTTTTTGCCTTAAATGTTCCACAGTATGACATTTAACCTCTATCTGTATCCATGACGACAGGCCTTTGACACCATCCTATCTGTGGATAGGCAAGCCCACTCACAGTGAGAATGCATGTTTTTATTGATCTGTTTGAGTTATAAAAACATACGTAATTGTAGAAATGAAAGATAAGTTTAACGGCATATTGTGGAACATTAGTAGCAAAACAATTACATTTCCATGGAGACAAGCGGGTGACAGAAAATATCTGATTTTTTTCCCATGTATTTGAGCAAAATTGTCTCCTGTACAGATACATTGTATAAGCAGGTCTTGAGACCAGAATAAATCTGCTGTGTACTGTCTGCATCTAATTATCAAGCATTTTATTGATAGATAATCAGGAAGTACACATTAGCATGCTGGTTGTTAGCTTTACTCTCCTCTCTGGTCTGAAAGCTGTCAAAAGCGTTTATAAATTCATCATGGTGAATAATTAGGATATTCTGAATACATAAGGTAAGTGAGGAATAACTTTGGACCACTGCAAACTGTTTAAAATGAACGAGTTCTGCTTTACAAGTCCTGTACAGCACATTTAAGTTTTTATCTGTTAAATGTACTTCAGTGCTATTACTATAACTACTGCAAATACTACAGCAAATACTACAAAACTGAATGCAAAGATACACTCACACAATTCTAATGCACGTCTACTACACACTGTATGGTAATAAATACAAGGTTTTATATTGGCTTTAAACTGATTCCAGGAGTGAAATATGTTATATAGGGCTTTCCAGGACGGATGAAACAATTGCATGTTGACACTAAAAGGTACAGGGAAAACGTAGCAGTACTGCCAAAAGTCTGGGTCGAGAAAATTGATCGTAAACTGCAAACCGCGGTTTAGGATTTATCAAATGTTGAAGAGTTAAAGTTTAAGCCTTAAAACACGCTCTGCTCTCAGTTAGAAAAATAAAAAGAGAATTGGGGTGAAATGATCCAAGGGAGAGAAGGGGAATTCTGGATCTGGGAATTGACAAAAAGAATGAAAAATGTAAGTTTTGGGTTTTTTTGTAGTCACAGCTGCCCTGCCCTAGGACTATGTAGATGTGGCTGCCAGTGAGTACAGTGTCCCCAATCATCAAATTATCAATGAAAAAAATACACTGCCTTATTTACAACAGTTAGAGTTAATAAGTATAATATTATTAAGGATTGTAGAGACACGGCAGATGAAATGTCTTTCTTTCATCTTACAGTGACATCACACACCGGGGATGTGTGTCTATGGTGGAATGTTCAGCAGTTACCATGGTGACACTATGCACACATTGTAAACACTGACAAAAAGTTTTATTCTAAAAATGCAAACACATTTTCAGGAGCCTGTGATCAATATGCTCATTCACGGTCCTGTTTAGGGGTTTGATTTTCAATCAAAAAGGTGAAAGTGACTAACTGAAAAACTGTTGGCTGATGTTAGCTAGCTTATAGCTGTAATGTTATTTGAGAGGGTTTGTTTAATGGCACAAATCATCTCACCTGTTGTAGCTTCAGCTAAGTTTTTTATTTATTTATTTATTTTTTGGTTATTGTTTTAAAAGAAAGCTCAGATTAAAGTTCAGACAAAGCAGTGCCTACAGTTTGCATCACACCCCCAGAGAATGCTGATGACATCAGCTGCAAATTATCAGTAGCATTTTTGCAAGATAAACAGCTACAACTTACACATTAAACAAAGACCTAAAAAAAGCGCTGTGTAACTATGTGGGGGGTTGGTCACCTGCTCGTCTCCAGATGTAATTGCTTTGCCTGGAATCTTCCACAGTGTGGCATTAAACTTATATGTTTCCATGTTACAGGTCATGTTACTGATCAGATCTCAAATCTATAATTCAAGTTATTTAATTGTTATACAGGAGTATTTGTTTAATCAAAGCAAAGTGTGGGGGATTAGTGGAACATCATAAACACCTCCCTCACCCATCCTGTGTGGGTCTCCTCCTGCAGAGAGGATGTCCTGATGACACCCTGATGACACCCAGGGGTGCTCCAGAACTGAGGGCCTATTATTACAGGACAGACGCACACACGAGCAGCAGCAACGTGAATCATTTTGAGAAGAAACACAATCTGTTAAACACATGAGACAATGGTGTAATGTTAAAACCTGCCAGCTACAGACCTTTCAACATGAACTCAGGTTTTGGAGATTTTTCACCAGTTTTATTTAATAACTCTCTTTTCACCAGGGGAATAGCTGAATTTATTTGGAATATTTCGAAGCCATATTTTTATCACAAAGACCTATTCAAATCGCGACTCAAAACTTATCTCTTCAGACAGTCCTACCCCACAACCGCTCACACCATCATCCAGTTTTGTATGGTATGGTATGTATGGTGTTTTTATTCACCTATTTTATGTTTTTAACTTGTCCCGCAGTGTCCAGTGTACCAGTCATTTATGTTTTGATCTGACAGCAAGCAATACTTTATTTATTTACTAACCTTTATTTAACCAGGTGAAAAACCTATTGAGATTGAGCTCTTTTTCAAGGGTGACCTGAGCCAAAGTGAAACTGCACATCATGAAAAACATTTACATATTCGCTCTGAAATAGAAACAGAATGTTCACATATAGGATTCTCACACTTTTTTTTTTTTAAATAGAGGGAAAATTCCAAAATGCTAAAAAGTTATTTAAACAAATTTTAAGTAGTACTGATATTTTTGTATGAGAATTAAAACCTCAGTCAGTATCCATATATCAATTTGGTACTGATCCATCCATCACAAGCAAAAATCAGTAAATCAGTTGTTGTGATACTCATATGTTTTTCATTTCGCTGTGGTCACACTCATTCATAGAAGAATATGGTGTATTTTATCTAGTATATTGTGGCCATAGATATACACATGCTTCCCATTCCCCTGTACTTACCCCCTTGTTTGGGATCATTTGAGTGTGTGGGGGCAGAGGTTTCACAGAGGACACACCGGAGGAGGGACAGCACATGTGGAGAAGATATTAGACCCCCGATGTCCGGCTACTGAGGCCCAGCTCACACGGACCTAACCCAAAAACAACCAAACACAACAGTCATTAGAGCAGGAAGCACACAGATCTGTACTCAAACAATAAAAGAATGTAGAATGTGTGTGGGCTAAGGGGAACGGGTAAGTATGTACAGTATGTGCTTATGTGTTTGACTGTATGTTGCTTTAAGAACAGTAGAATTTAAGAAGAGTAGAATAGAATAATTTAGTAGAATTTTAGTGGAAAATAGTGAATCCATACTTTCCGTATTTCCACCAACCTGCTCAGAGACTACAGGTGTTAATTAGCATTCACGTTATAACCTGGCACCAGCATCTTTCCTATGATTTTTGTTGTGGTTAATGCATTGTTGCACTGTCCCTGTACAAATAAAAGAGAGAGAAAGAGAGAGATAGATACTTTATTGATGTTGAGGGAAATTCAAGTTTTGCTGCAGCAAACTGTTGCAGTTGATGTTACTACAACATTTCCACTGCGCATCTCAGTCGCCTTTGTGTCTCAGTCAAAGGTCTCAGTAGAGTTTAACAGGAGGACTGGTCAGGTAGGGTCAGCAGATCCTGTGAAAGAGCCAAAAGTGTCCCTCCTCTGTGAACACAACATGAATCAAATGCAGTCATCTTGCATTTACTTAATAACATGTTTTTTATTGACCTAAAAAAAACTTTACTGTGAGTGGTCTTGCCTCTTCACAGATCTGACACGTAACATGGCCCTATGGCGTCAACTGCTGTCTCCGTAGACTTAAATGCCATACTATGGAACAATCCAAAACTTTCAAGACACCTGAAGCGCTTTACAGTTCATTGTTCATTCACACCACACTCAGTGGTAGTAAGCTACTATTGCAGCCACAGCTGCCCTGGTGCAGACTGACGAAAGCGAGGCTGCCAATCTGATTGGATAGTATGGTCTGGATAGTAAGGGACGGTCTGCTATGATTGGTCATTCAAAGGAATGAAGTTTAGGAACAGGGTTGTAATTAGATTAGGAAGTGGTCATGATTAGGGTTAGTTACTAGCCTTATCTCATCTTACATCATAAAAAATGTAAACCTGACACATGTATGACAGGCCTATTCATAGCTTCACAAGTTTACACACTACCATGGCAACCAGGGATACATCTAATTTCTATATGACATTACATTTATCTTGCATTCCTGAACCAGCCAAGGTTCAGGAAGGACGTCTGTTTCAAATGCGGGCCTTTCTGGACCAAATGTCTCACTAGGTGCGCAGGCAGACACAGCTCAGTTCAGAGCGCTCTGGGGAGGATCCACAGACTGGTCTTTAGAATGTCCGGTCCCTGCCAGACCACACCAAGACCCCAGCTCACAAACGAGGAGCCAGCCTTCCTCCTTCCTCATCCCCATGAGCCAGTGCCCCTCCTGTTTTCAGCCCCAGGAGCTTCTTCAGTCCAAGCAGTATGGGCCTCCCCTTCAGTCCACTAAACAGAACTATAGAGTGGCTCCAGAAGTGCCGCTCTATCTTCAGGATTTTCAGCCCCTTTTGGAGCATGTGTTGCCCTCAGGGAGAGTGGCTGAATGTCCAGTGCCCGCTCCACCTACCTCTGAGAAGCTGGACCCCTGCCCATGCTGTGGAGCAGAGATGACTGCATCTTGCTGGTCTATGAGGTCGTCTTGAAGATCTTCCAGACAGAACTGGACCCTCTCAGTGTCCGTCTGTCCCGGGATGTGGCGGCACAGCTGGAGGACTGATCAGATCAGTCAGAGTGTTCTGGTGAAGCCGAGCAGATACAAAGAAGTGGCTTCAGCTGTGTGCAAAGGAAAAGAAAGCTCCATGTGCACCACGCTCCTCTGGCCCAGAGAGGCTTCAGCTCCACTGTCCTGGACGCCATCAACTGGAAGCTGGTGAGGCCCTTGAAGAGGAAACGCACACTGGGCTCTTTTCTGCGCTCAGTGTGCAGTGTCTTACTTATTTATATATTTAGTTTATTTATCAAATCCGGAACCTTCTTGCTGTGAAGCATGAGTGCTAGCCACTCAGCCACCGTGCCGCCTTCTCCAGGCGCTAAACCAGGGGACCTGGGATCTGATGGACTGAGAGGAGCTCCTCAACACTAAGCAACTCAAAGGCTCAGTGAGGAGGAGTGGACAGGAGCAGGAGTGTAGGACAAACCCTCACACTGAACAACACCTCAGGACCACAGCTGACCATCAACTCCCTTCCCACCCCCCACAAACACATGACAAGCCCACCAACTCACTCCTAGTCTAAATGTATTAAATTTAAGATAAAGATAAGTCAAATTTAAAGGGCCCATCTTATACTATTTTCTAGGGATGGAACAAGATCTCGTGTCACAAAATCTTGCAAGACAAAATTACCACAAGATTGTGCACACAGGAGAAAAAATATCTTTCCATGTTTTTACAATAGGATTGAATAAAAAATGGAGTTAAGTACTGGTAAGTTACATTTTACGTTACATTTACAATTTCTCAAAATTTCGTCTTGTTAAAATCTCGTTTTGTCTCGTTCTCATAGATCCAATCTCGTGTCTCATCTCGTTTTGTGGAAATTTTATCCGACTGTAGCGAGAACAGTATCAACAGCCCATTTCAGTCCTACAGAGTGTAGTGTCCCTCTCATCTGTTTTCATGCATTTAGGTTGTGCTTGTTTTGCCCTGTCTGCAGTTTCAGCTCTGCTCTGAACAAACACAGCCCTGAAAACTCATTCGTCAACCTCTCAGCTCCCTCTGAATTCTCTCTCTCTTTAGTTTGGATTGGATCAAATCAGCTGAAGTCAAATACACATACAGTATCTGACGGTGAGGAGATCAGGGCAACACAACACGCGTCCCTCTGGCTTTCCTTGGAGAAAGAGGAGGAAAGAGAGGGAGAGGGAGAGAAGAAAAGAGTGAGAGTGAAGGGGAGAGAGGTAAGAGAGAAAGAAGAGAGGAAGTTGAGCGAGAGCAGTGAGAGGGAGGGAGGGAGGGAGAGAGGGAAAAGAGAGGGGGAGAGTAAGGAAAGGAGAGAGTGGGTGAGAGAGGGGTAATGGAGGGAGGCAGAGAAAAGGATGCAATTGTTTCACCAAAGCAAAGTGGAGAAATGGGAGCTGGACTGGATGGAGCGTCTGGTGTTTTGTAATCTGATTTATTCTTAGTGATAACATTTCCAGACTTGAACACAGTATTAGGCTGAGTTTTACTGCACAAAATGTCAGTCACTTTAAATGTCCAACAAGTAAGACGGATTGTGCGAATTTTTCATAAAAGAAGAAGGTAGGATAGCCTGGGTAACGGGTCAGGCATAAGGTTAGATTTAAAGGTGCACTATGTAACTTTTTGGTGGGGGGTCCGTCACCTGCTTGTTGCTATAGATATGTCATTGATCTACCTGGAATGTTCCACAGTATGACATTACACAGTTCTACCTTAAATTTTATTAAAGTACTGGTGGTTTAACAGCTCAAAAGTACCTAGAAAAGCAGGCATTCTGACTGTGAGCGGGGTTGCCTCTCTGCAGATGTGACCTGTAATTTGGTCTGGTTTGTTCTCCAAGATGACAGAAAGGTCAAATATCATACTGGGAAACATTCCAAAGCAATAAAGCAATAAAGCAATAACATCCCCACGGAGAAAAGCATTTGACGAACCCTTCAACAGAAAAATTACATGATGCACTTTTAAGGTTCACCTTTATTGTCCTGTAGGGGAATCTGTCCTCTACGTTTGACCTATCCTTCAGTGCCGCTGGGGCAAACTGTGGACCCATCGACAGATCTTGGTCTAAACTTGGTCAGGATTACCCTAGCTGGAGCATTTGACCCATTGTGCATGTTTCTGTTGATGGGGGGAAATAAGAAGGCTTGGAAGAAACTCACTCAGACATATGACCCGTGTCTCATTTCGGGGTCTGCAGCCTCAAAGGCCGAGTGCCTCGAAGGCTGTGAAGGCTGCAGCCTTCGAACCAGCCTCCGCGGACAGCATGGCCGTTGGCGAAATGGGACAGGTCCAGCCTACGGCGCGTGCGTCAACAGGTGTCTCTGATCTTACGTTAACACACCGTCGCCTAGCAACCGTTACAGCGGCTGACAAATCTATTCATTTGTGCTCACAAATTAGCAAAGTTGCGGTGAAATTGAGCCCGAAGTGCTTACAGTCATATTTATGGTTATATATTTGTTTTTACAAAAGGACTCAATTTATCGCCGTGCCAGGCGCCCAGTCCTTTTTAGATTGAACGGAGTAAGTCATTAATCTGTCCTTTTGAATATTAACCTAATAGGCAAATATAACCATGAAACGTTATCATGGACAAGTAACCAATATCATTTTTATATTTATAGTTTGGTGAACAGTTGTCAGCTACATATACAACAACAGTGGGATATTAAATACGTATATTGTATGTTTTGGGCCAGGTTTAATACTACCTGTGGCTAAACTACTTTGTTACCACTAGAGGGCACAGTTTACCTTCTATGCCATGCCACTTCATCCACTATTATATAATAATGTATTTATGTAGGTAGTATTACTAGTAATTGTAATAATAATAATAATAATTTATTCTAATAATTTATTATTAATATTATTGTATGGAAATAACTGCATATTAATGTATTCAATGTACCTCCCCCCATCCCCAAACCAGCCAGTGAGAAGATACTGCAAAATAAACCTGAATGTGCCAGTGCTGGACAGGTTTTTCAACAACCAAGACACACGGCCTGACTTTCGGCTGAGCAGGGAGTCCCTGGCAGTCCTAATGAACCTACTAAACCAGGACCGAAGACACGGATGGGGTGCTGAGATTGAGGTCCTGGTCTTCCTCTTCTGGCTGGCATGTGGGACATCATACAGGGTGGTGTCCAGAGTATTTGGGATACCCCGCTCCACTGTCCACCGCATCGTCCACAGGATCACCGGGGAGGTGGTGGCCCTTCGTCATAAAGTCATCCACCTCCCCAACACTGCAGAAGACCTTGAGGCTGTGAGCCGTGGGTTTGCAGTGCTGGCAAGGCACAGGGCCTTTGCAAGAGCATCCGGGGCAATAGATGGCTGCCACGTCAGAATCAGGCCACCCAGTGGCCCTGATGATCAGTGCTATAGGAATAGGAAGCTCTTTCCCAGCATAATCCTGCAGGCTGTCTCTGACCATCAGGGCCACTTCATAGACACCTATGTAGGTTGGCCTGGTTCTGTACACGATGCTAGGGTCCTTCGCCACAGTATCTGTATCCTCCTCCAGGGCACTTCATCCTTGCAGATGGCGGGTACCCCTGTCTTCAGCGTACACTCCCCCTCATCACTCCCTACAAGCGGCCTGTGCACGGTGTGGGAGCCCAGCGCTTTAACAGCCATCATTCCAGGGCACGCTCCATTATTGAGCGTGTCTTTGGAATGATGAAAACAAGATTTAGGGCAATCTTTTTCCATGCACTGGAGGTCCACCACACCTTTGCACCACATGTAAGTGAAATGTGAATTATTGTGATATCATGTAATATGTAATTTGTGATTATGAAAGACTAAATCATCAAGATTATTACTGTCTTTTTTTCTTTTCCAGGTCATCACTGCCTGTGCCGTCCTCCACAACATTTGTCTTGGGGCAGGAGACACTGTGGCCCCGGAGGACGAGCCAGTGCAAAATGTAGTGGAGGATGAGGGGGAGAACGAAGTGGAGGATGTCGCTGGAGCACAGTGGCGTGACCAGCTGTCTGCTGAGGTGTCTGCCCTGGAGGAGGTTCCGAGGGACCATGATTATGTCTAGGTATAGTTTCCTAATTGCAGTTTCAAATTCTTATTAAAAGTGTTTGTGAGTGATTACAGGTAAACAGATGCAATATGTAGTAGTACTATCAGTATTCTTTCTCATGTTTGTAGTCTCATGGCAGTCATCTATTGCCCCAGCCAGCCCTGCAAACCCAGCCCATGGATGATGCGGTGGACAGTGGAACAGCACCCGGTTCTGAGAGCCCCACGTACCAGCCAGAAGACAAAGACCAGGACCTCAATCTCAGCCAGAGGTTCATTAGCCAGGGCCCCTGCTCAGTAGAAATGTGGTCGTGTGTCTAACACTGGCACATTAGGTAGGTTTAGTTCTCCATTGTGGTATTACTACATTACTACACATGATAGTACTACATTGTGTAGTATACTTTTCAGATCACCAGCTTCCCGGCCATCATTTAGTAATCACAGAAGTACAGGCTGTGGAGAACATAGGAAATAAATGGGGAAACCCAGGTTAATTCACAACTACTCACATATGTACAAATTAAAAAGGCTTTCAAATGGCAGTAATGCCAGCGCTGATATAGTTTTCATGGCTGATGTTATATTATCTAACAGGAGTATATAACACTGTTTTAATACTTACCTCCAAGCCACGTTCACGGAGAATTTAGCCCCGGTGAACAGGTGGTCGTTCTCCCGCCTCAGCTCAGTTAGTCGGGTGGTCTGCTCCTTGTTCCCTGAAGACAAAAATATTCTTACATACTGGAGAATATCCAACATTACAACAGCTAAGCTAATAAACAAGTGTAAGGGATAACGCTACTAACCGCTAATACAACAATATCCGTAAACTAAGCCATAACAACTACCTTCATACATATGTTTAACTTAACATCTTAAGTTAAACTTAAGTGAACTTGTTTATGAACAGTTTCATGTAGCGAGTAACTTAGAATTAATTGTACGTGAGGTAAACCAGTACTTGCATTGAAAAGTAAACTTGAAATTGGCCGCAGACTCCATTTTTTCCCGTAGAAGAAGTAGCGTGCGGTGCATGCTGGGAAATATAAGGCCATGAAGGATACATTTTCACGGCCTTCGTTCACGGCCTGATCTCCATGGAAACGAGGCCGGTTTTCAGGCTGCATCCTCAGAGGCTGCATGAAATGGAACAGGCCTTGTCGCGCCGGACGTGGCGTATGCGGCCTGAAAACCAGCCTCGGAAGATGCAGACCCTGAAATGAGACACGGGTTTATACACAGTAACACACTCTTTGGTTTGAGGTTTCATCTGGCACACACACTTTAGCTCAAATCACTACCTGTCAAAGAGAGGTAGAGGGGAGAGAGAAGAGAGAGGAGAAGTGAGAGATGAGAGACAGGAGTTACTCACATCAGTGCCAGTCTCTCTCCAGTCCCAGGCTCTGCTCCCCCCGGGCCACACCTTACAGTCCTTATAGGAGCTGGAGACGCCCTGCACCTTCATGTGACCCCAGGACAGGGACGCAATCTGAGGGGACGTCATGTCTGCAAGAACAGAGGCACCCGAGGGTCACACTCAGCTCCACAGCACCTAAGAGTCACACTGAGCTCTGCTGTACAAACACAAACACTTTAATAAGAGAGCAGAGCGGACAGTTATTTTGGTACCAGACTCGCTCCAGATCATGTGTCCTGGGTCCACACTTATTCAGCACTTATTCAACCATAAACCACTTCAAACAGCATTATTTAACAAATGAGTGCATGAAACATCTAACTGTGAAATGTAATGGTGTATTATGTGACACATTTGTGCAGTTGCACTTAAAGCATTGATATAATTTGGATTTTAAATGCAATAAACAAGACCTGTGCCACCAGATATAAGGTAAACATGTTCAAATCAAATGAATCAAATCCAATCAGAAAGCAGAATGAGTCTCTCATTTAGACTGAAGTTTCAATGCTGAAGTTGGTTTAAACCTGAAAGGACTCTCTTTGATCTGAATGGTCACTACTTAAACATATAAAAATCATTTAAAAACACCATAGAAAATTAAAACAATGAAGAGGACCACCTGTAATGAAATATGTGACACTGAGGAGACATGACAGCCTTATACTGCCATTGTGTCCTGGAGCAAGTGTTGGACCTAAGCATGAAATTGGCACCTCACAGCACTGCCCTGTAATATGGTGCTGTGGCTACAGCTGGTGCCAACAGCGGTGTAGCACCAGAAAAAAGTAGACTAAGCACCAACGCTGCCGAGAGCGCCCTGTGCCCCGACGGAGAGCACCCTGTCTGGGTTCAACAGGCGGAAATATAAGGAGAAAAAGTCATGAGAAGTGCCCCAGATATGACCACTTTAGGCAGAACACAGATTACCCATGTGCTGCTTGTTTGTAGCATCTTTAGCATCATTGATACGCGCATGACTAATGTGTACATTAATGTATTACGCCGAACAAAGCACTAGGTTAGTCTTATAATGAAATGCAAGATGGAATATAAACGGAGGGAAACTTAGAAGTACCCAAAAGATGGCCACTTTATGTAGAAGGCAGATTAGCCATGCGCTATTTGTCTTTAGCATCTTTGGCACAACATTGGCGCACACACACACACACACACACACACACATATACACACACACACACACACATATACACACACATATACACACACACACACACACATAGGGCATGCTCATCTATGGCAGACAGAGGACTAGGGTCGTTTTATAACGAAATACAGGTGGGATATAGACGAATAAATCTCACGAGAAGTGCCCAGCGATGGCCATTTTACGCACAACGCAGATTAGCCACCCGCTCCTTGTTTTTAGCATCACGGAGCACAACAGTGGCGCACGCAGGACAAGATAATGCAAAACACAGACAGAAAGCAAAGTTGCAAGGTTAAAAAGTGCAGCTCACCTATTTTATCCGCTCTGTATTGGGTCCCTCTGCACCTTAGCTGTGCCTGTGTTGACGCTGATCCTGGCTGGGACGCACGGAGCTAGTGATGGTCATTTGAAGCCGAGGCACCGAGGCTTGTACCGAGTAAAAGGGGGCGTGTCGAGTGAAGCCCCGATTCGAGGCTTGTGTCAGATTGCCAAAAACCACGTGACCGGCATAAAGTGAAGCCTCACTTCCCACCGGTCACGTGACTGGTTTAGTCTATGTGTCACTTTTCAAAATAAAAGCGCGTAGTATTGCATAAGTACCTGGTCCAATGCACACTCCTCTACTTTAAAACCAGTGGAGTCGTTATATAAGCAAACTATAAAAATTTTGGACAAAAAACCACTACGCTACCATCATTGTACAATTCTGCAAAAATACAAGCTCCTAAGTTGGGAAAACATGGTTAAATACTCCCACTTGTGTTTAATGTTCAAAGTTGTTAATGGATTGTCCTCCCCTCCACTGGAACAATTTGTAACAATAAGAACTGCTTCATACGGTCGCACTCGAGCTGCAGGACGAGGGGACTGTATTGTTCCACTCCGGAGAAGCACATTTGGTCAGATGTCATTCTCTGTTACAGCTACTCAAAACTGGAACACTGTCCCCGCAAACATCAGGGAAATAACATCATATCACTTGTTCAAAAATCACTTGAGAAAGTGGTTGATAAACAATCAGATCTGCAGCATTAATGTTTGGCTCCACCTCCTCCTGACCCGGTAAAGCCATCTTGTTTACATGTGTATGTATTTTAATGTGTATGGCTTGTACTGTTTACTTAATTGTTTTTAATGTTTTTAATTGTTTTTTAATGTTTAATGTTGTAAGGATAATTGTTTTTAGGATGACTATTTAAGATCTGTCCAGGGACTACAGATGAAAAATAGCCGCATGGCTAAATCTGGTACATTTACAGAAATGTTAATTAATGTACGCTGTCCCTGCTAAATAAACTAATAATAAATTAAAAAAATAGTACCTCGCGGCACCTCGTGGGTGTCGTAGGTTGGTTGTCGTTTGAGAGAGAGTCAGTGTCAGTGATAAGTGCTAGAAAAAAGTTAAGGTTTTGTATTTGAGGTTTGTATTTGAGGTTTGTATTCAGGTTTAGTTAGGCCTAATTTAGCTAAACTAGGCTAGTTAGAATGGCACCCAAAACACAAAAAAGAAAAACCCTTTGAAATGGCTGCACCAAACAAGGTTATCTGAAATGATCATTATTATCTTTTGAACATTGCCTCTCAAAAATGCCTATATTTTTTTCTTTGAGTTCAAATAAGCCCCACATACGCAAAATTTACCACTTAACTTTTTAATTACATATAACATAACTAGAATATTACAATGAATATGTTCAAATTGTATTTCAAGCATTGTACTTCCTTGTCTTAAGGTTAGATGTGATAGAGAGCTTGTGCATAATGGCAACACCTCTGCAATGCTCAGACATTATAGAGCATTACATGTTGTTGCAGAACCTGAAAATGCTCTAGTGGGGCCGGTTAAGTGGGTATTTCAAGGAAATCGTGCACTTGGTGGTACAAGCACGGATGTTCCTTAGGATATCCTCTTTCAGAAATGCACATTAGCCACGTGAAAAATCCAATATGGCGGACGATTTTCAAGATGGCCGACATGCACTCGATTATGAAAATTTATTGTTGTTCTATTTGATTGTTGGTCTATTTGCCACATATCAATTACACTTAATATTAGTTATCTAACCCAAGTTTTTTTCCAAATTGCATTCTTGTGAAATATTTATCTATTAGTATATTTTGTATATAACCTGTAAAATATGTATTTAAATCTGTAAAGCTATCTCGTATTTATAGTTAATAGTTGTAATGGAAAGGTGCAAAATATTGGAGTATTAAAATTTATAATTTACTCAAGTACTTTTTGAATGTATTTATTTTAGTATGCATATAATGTATATACAATATTGCTTGGTAATTAGAGTGATGTTAATGCACAACCAGGGCACACTGGTGACATCACTGCTGTGAAACTCAGCATGGGGTTCAGTGTCGGCTATGTAGTGTTACTAACCGTAGTTGCTTTTAGTTGTAACATATGTAGTGTCCCAAATGCTGTCTAACTTGCCCCTCTAATACAACAAATTACTTAGTTATAGTCATACTAACCTTAGTTGTAGAATAGTTAGATAGCCGCACCTGAATTGACAGGATGTGCCAGCGCGGGAGAGCCGAGCCAAGGGTAACGGGGCTGTAGTTACCTAGATGGTGTACAGATCGCACGGGACTTAATTGGCACTGGATGAACGATCGGGCTAGGTGTAGAGCATGAAAACAATGTAGCTTGAACCTAGTTGAATCCCATATCTTAATGTGCAATGACTCAGTAATAAGGTGGTAAAAGGATAAACCCTCGACCTTATTCATTATAGCAAATACAGATGGCAGAGAGTAACCCTTTGAGCTTGCCTTGTCAAACTGACTGGACCAAATGTTGTCTGTGTCAAACTGACAAAAAGGAAGACTTGAAAGCTCCTCAAACAAGATACAGCTCAGATAATAGTGGTTATCACATGATAGCCACAAATGTTCCAATATTCAAGTCAATAAATCAGATGCCAATAAAACTAGATGTATCCAGATTAGATGATGGTTGCGGTATAAAAGAAACACTGATAAAAAACAATGCAAAGTATCATCAAAGCTGCCGTTTACTTTTTAGCAATAGTAAGTTGGAACGGGCGAAGAAACGTTCAGCAGTTAAAGATGATGACACTGAGGAGACAACATCAAAACTTAGAAGAATATCACAAACACAACAACAGTGTTTCTTGTGTGACAAGATTGAACCTTCTACAGAACTAAGAAAGGCCATGACCATGCAAATTAATGATCGGCTAAATGAATGTGCACGTAATCTCAATGATGGAAAACTGTTGGCTGTATTGAGTGGGGGTGATGTTGCACAAGAATTACAATATCACTTTTCTTACTTAACATCACTGTACAACAGGGAGCGATCACTATTAGCTGCAAATAAAAATAAACAGGAAGCTGAACAAGACATACAGCCATTAGTATTTTCAGAACTGATGACATACATGACTGAAACTAGAAATAGCAGCAAAGAGCCTGTGGTTTTTAGACTGGCTGATCTTGTAAGTTTGTACAATCAACGATTGGAGCAGAGTGGTGTTGATACACCTCAGACACATCCTACTCGCCTTAAGGAAAAGATACTTGCAGAATTGCCAGATTTAGAAGCCCACAAATCAGGACGAGATATGCTCTTGGCATTTAAGAAAGATATTGGTCCAGTCTTAGCAGAAACCAACAGCTATTCTTTCAAGCCGCATATGTATGGGGTCAATCAACTACTTGTCATATGGAAGAAGAATCTCCAGCCAATTGGGGCTGGTATGAAAAGGAATCCAAGTGGCATGTTCTTTGGTCTCTTTTGGCACCAATCAGTGAAAGCTGCCAGTTGACAAAGTGCGGTTGTAAAGTATCAGATTGTCGTGGGAGATGCAAATGTTTCCGGGTTGGACTAAAATGCACACAACTTTGTGGGTGCAAATGTAATGATTAAATTAGTGTTTGTTTGAGTTAAGATGCTTCAAAAATACATTTGTTTAGTTAAGTTGTTAAAACATGAATATGTATATTAAGATGTTTTTGCCAAGAATATAGGCATTTGATGTACAATGATTCTGTCAGAAGGTATTTAAGTGAACAGTTTGAAAACTACAAAACAAAAAAAAACAAAAAAAAAACCCAAACTATTTTCTTATATATATGTTAGTTGTAAGCATAATATATGTATATATTGAATATATACTTGTTCCATTTGTTATTTGTGTGGGTTATTAAAATGGTAGAGAATCCACTGTAAGATGAGAAAAATATTACCCTATGTTATAGTTAAGCACACTTCATGATGAACATATTTGAATTATATATGTATATATGTATTATAATTCCCATATGGATAATCAATAAAACTATAAATCACGTAAAAGCAGTCATTTAGAGTGTAAATAATTGATCAGATACCAAAGAAAAGACCTACTGAAGTCACATTTATGTGAAAATGTGATGTTTTTGGCGGCCATCTTGAAAAATGGCCGCCATCTTAGATTTTTGCGTGGCTAACATGCATTTCTGAAAGAGGACATCCTAAGCTACAATCATGCCAATTTTGGTGCTTGTACCACCAAATGCACGATTCTTTCAATAACCTGCCCCACTACTGCTGCACTGTCAGGAGTTATTGACAGTGGAAATGCATGCATTGGAGGAAAGGCTTGAGGCCGCTGGTAAGGACCGTGTACAGCTGCTGGCTCAGCAAAAGGAGAAAGAAGAACAGATAAAGACACTAAATGAAGAGCTAAAACAGAGAAAGAAGGTCATTCGCACACAGCAGAGGATACTTGCACCAAGCATCGTCAACAGCCACAAGGTATTTCATTTAATACAATTGCCATCTGAATTCATTTACGCCTCTGTCATTGTTCTATTGATCTATTCATAGCTTGCTTTGTGCTGCTTGAAACTAAAATGTCACAACCTTATTCCAAAGCACAACTTATCTTTTTTGTAGGTCTTAAGTCTGAACAAATATATTCATGTGTGTTATTATTACAGGTTTTATTTTTTTTATTAAAATTTCCATGTTTAATAACTATGAGAAACATCACCTGTAAACTGTACACATTCATGTTATGTTGTTGGCATGGCTTTAATAAGCTTTAAACTTGAGGTAAAGGATTAAAAGGGGCAGAGCAGATGGTGTCATTAGGTTATAATTATTCGTAAAATCCACTTATTAAAGCAAGACAAAACTCCATTTAGAGTGGCATCTTATTGTCTTTGTATGTGATTGATTTAGTTTTAAAGAAATCCAGTTTCTTTAATATCATTTGCTGTCATCTTGGTGTAGACTTTGACATCTAACCTAGCCAAGCAGTTGCCTTGTTGTCTTGACAGCATGTGGTTGCTAGGTGTGTGCTAGCAGCTCCGCTAACACAAGTGGCTCAATAATTGATAGAGAAGCCATGTGTCCTCTTAAGACTTGCACTGTTTGCCCTCAGTAAATATATTAGCTCTACTTTCACCTACAAGAGGCCTCAGTGTATTTGATTTGATTTAGCGTCGGGCTCCTCAGTTTGAAACTGTTGTTTATACTTAAATCCTTGCCATATGGTGCAACAAGATATCACTATCAGCCCGATTAACATTGAATGAAGTCACAGCGTTGTGAGCTGTAGAGTTAAATGTAGCGTGTGATGTGTCTGTGTTTATGGCGGGGAGAGCATGTGAGTGTAGCATCTCCTGCCTAAGGGAGTAGAGCAGCATTACTTGGTCTGTCTATAGTTTGGATATGATGCCATGCTTTCAAATCCACAACAACCCTCTATGTTTGAAGACTCATTCAGAATTAGATTTGTTTTCTGGTTACCAGCTTCTGTAAAGTATGAACATAAAATCATTATTGATTTTATGTTCATGGAGACACCACTTAACTAAGGCTTTTTGTGCTTTTAGCATTGTAATATTAACAGAGTTATTCTTTGTTTTTTGTTTTTCTAGTGTCTGCATTGTGAAAAATCCTTTCTAAATGCTGCTTTTCTCCAAAATCATATGCAGAGACGCCATCCAGAGGAGTATGATGCCAGTAAGTTAAATAAAATGCTTCATGTTAAATTTCCCTCTGTCTGTTGTTAATTGTAATACTTTTATTTCTCAGAATTGCAGTCAGATGGTGAAAGGAAGTCAGAGATCGACAGCCTCAAATCAGAGTTTACTGCTTTAAAGGAGCAGATTGTTCAACAGCAATTGACCCTACAATGCAAAATAGCCCAGGTACAAGTTAATTCCAATTCATGAATATATTAATAGGTAAAGCTTATTTGTTAAATCATGTGTTGCCTTTTTGTTTCAGGAAAAAGAGCAGGAGTCCTTGCACAGAGACCTAACAAGGGAGTTGGATCGTTTTAAGGCAGAGGAGATGGCTCGAATGGACCAAAAGATTGAGGGTTGTAGAGACGGTATACGGCGGGAGATGGAATTTCTGTACACTCGTGAATATTCAAGCTCTTAATGTACGCACAGTTTGATTTAACCTTTACCGTCTATGTGTAATGTCATATAGTAAGGCATTAATTTATCTAATAACAATTATTAGGAAGCAAATCAGCAGCTGTCAACAAAACCAGGAAAGTCCAGTCCTGTGCAAATGGAATTTGCAACGTGGTACAGAACCCCATCTCTTATAGTCAGTTTCTCCCAGTTCCTCAGAATCCTCAATACCCCAGCAGATTCCTTAGCACGCTCTCTCCTAGATGGTCTCCATCCTCTTTCTACGAAGAAAATCACTCTGTTCAACTCCATGTCATTTCTTTGTTTGTCCTTTAACTCACTGTGGGAGAGAACCGCAGAGTCAATACTCGGAGGCACCAGGACTGTTTGGGGAAACTGGGGCAAAAGCAAAGCGTGTGTGCACAACCCAGAGCCGCCGTCACCACATAGACTGAGCACAGCAGCCACCTCCTGAGATGAAACTGAACCAGACTGGGCTACCGCAGTACATTGTGTAACGACAGGTCGGCCACACACGGATGTCACATCAGGTGGGTTAGCAGACCACCGAAAAGCATCCTGGACACCTGCGGTGCCCACTGCAGCTGCCTCTGCGAGTAGCTTGACATATGGCACTCTGGTCAACCGATGAGATGCACTGGCCTGCACAAAAGGCTCTCTGCTTAAGGCGTCAGCGACCACATTTCAGGGACCCGGGATGTATTTGATACTGAACTGGAAAGGCGCAAGCTTAGTGATCCACCTCTGTTCACATGCATCTAAACGAGCTTTGGACAATATATAAGTTAATAGATTATTGTCCGTCCACACGGTGAACTGATGACCACGCAACCAGTGGTGGAACTTATCGCACACTGCCCACTTGAGTGCGAAAAACTCCAGTCTGTGCGCGGGATATTTTGACTGAGCATAACTGAGGGACTTGCTAGCAAACGCTATTGGCCTGGCTGTTGTGCCTCCAGAAGGAACTTGCGATAAGACTGCACCTAACCCGTCTGTAGAGGCATCGACTGAAAGCAAAAAAGGGTCATCGAAGTTAGGGTGAGCAAGAATGACCTGGTCTAACAGAGCTTGTTTTAGTTTACTGAATGCCAATCTACATTCATCAGTCCAGTTGCCAGCACTAAGCTTTTTACGAACCTGGCGCTTTCTACCAGCTCCGCGAGGACCTGCAGGCCCTGATGTGAGTCTAAACAGTGGCTTGGCAATGGCAGAACAGCCCTCAATAAACTGCTGGTAATATACCACCATACCAAGAAATGAACGGACTTTGCGCTGAGAAGGGCCATTTGTGCCATCCTCCATAAGATCTGATTCTGCTAAGGAGGTAATGGCCGCAACTTTATCCGGGTCGGACTGGATGCCATCGGCACTAATGACATGGCCGAGGAACTTAACTGACCGTCTAAGAAAGTTGCATTTCTTCGGCGCAAGTTTGAGGTTGTGTGACTGGAGCCTCTGAAAAACCATTTGCAAACGTTCAAGGGCCAGACGTTCAGTAGGGGCGAACACTAAAACATCGTCCAGATAGCACAATAGACTGAGAAAGTTCTGATCGCCAAAGATGCTTAACATCATCCTCATGAACGTTGCTGGACTGTTACAAAGGCCCTGCGGCATTCTGTTGTACTCATACAATCCGAATGGTGATGCAAATGCCGTATATTTCCTGTCCTCCTCGTGGACTTCCACATTGTAGTAACCCGAGGTCAGATCCATTGTTGAGAAAAAGGCATTACCACCCAAGGCTGACAAGGCGTCCGCAGGATGAGGGAGGGGTGCGCGTCCTTGACGGTTCGTGCATTGAGCCAGCGGAAATCATTGCATATTCTCAAGTCACCAGTTTTTTTCGAGACTATTACAAGGGGAGACGCGAACTCACTGCTGGACTTCCTTATGATCTCAGGCTCCTCCATGTCATCCAGGGCCTCTCTCAATTTCCCATACTGTGTTGGTGGTATGCGCCTGCACGGGAGTCTGAAGGGCTTGTTATCAAAAAATGACCGTGAAATTTACATAAAAACTCTGTAAAACACCTACAGAAATGCATGGTAAAATGAAAAACATATGATTTTTGTATGAATCACAGGAAACCTTTGTAAACTACAAAACAGAATGTTAATGTTGTATTTACAAAAATAATATGTGATTATAATCAAATTTATTTGTTAAAATTACCATTTGCTGTAATTAAAACGTAGAAACACTGTAATACTTACAACAAGATATTTTTGTTAATCAGACATTCAAATATTGTAAAAAAAAATATGATTTTTGACCGTTTTATTTGAAAATACAAAAAATATCAGTAACTCACTTTACAACTTTATGCTGTATTTTTAAACAGAATATTAATGTTATATTTACAAAAAAAAGTGATTATAATCAAATGTATTTGTTAAAATTACCAATTCCTGTAACAAAAACATAAAAACACTGTAATACTCATAACTACGCATTTTTGTTACTTAGAAATTCAAATATTGTAAAAACTATGATTTTTTGGCAGTTTTTATTTGAAAATAATATCAGTAACTTACTTTACAACCCTATGCTGTACTTGCAACATGATTAACAAAACAATGCAAATTGAGGTAATACTGAGGCTCGTCTCTGATTGGATAATGACGAGAGCGCAGATCCGAGGTTCGTCTCTGATTGGATAATAATGAGGGGGCGGGAAGAGCGGGATAAGCTCGAGCTCCACGTTCACGGCTGAAGCTGACGTCACTAACGAGCGAGAGCGCGCTACGGCATCTGAACGCGCACAACTCCAGAGCAGAGCGCAGAGATCTAGCTTTTGACTACTTTGTCGTTTTAGGCCAGTTCTTCTTCTGGATGTTGAATCGGAACATTTCGTGTTTACACGGTAAGCTTCATTTTTACATTTTACTGGCGATAAAAAGGAAAAGGAGTAGCACATGGTGTAAGCTAGCGCCAGTCCTTATTTAGAGCAGTAGATCAGGGCGTGATAGTTTAGCACAATTTAAAACAAAAAAGTCAGGTTTGAGATTTTAAAGATGATCACTTGCGTTTTTTGTAAAAAGCAATTGGAAACATTAAGAGGCTGTGTGTTACACTGCAGAGTGCATAGGAAGGAGCCTCATTGTCTTTTCAAATGTGTTGGCGCCAACTGTAGTCAGACGTTTACCACTTCCTCCGCTTTTAAGGGACATTTTTATCGTGTGCACTCTGCACCTGCTCCGTGTGCTGCTCCTACCACTGTTGTTTCGGATTTGAAATGTGCAGTTTCGTTGTGTGCGCGCCGTTTTCACAGAGTGAAGGAGCTAGTGGCTCATTTAAATGACCATATTGAAGAGGGCAGGTCTGTGGTGTGTCCTGTAACTGGTTGTAAGCACGTGTTTACCAAAAAGTCATCATTTACTTCCCACATGTGTAGGAAACATGAAGCATGCTCCCCTGCTTCTATTAATGACATGTACAGAGAAACTGGGCCACTGCCCACACACGTTATTGTCTGTGCAGGTGATTGAGAAAAGGCACCTGAGGCCATGGCCACAGCTAATGCAGCTATGCCAGAAACAGATAGTGAGTCCTATCTCAGAAACATGTGTCTCTTTTACCTTAACCTGCAAGGACAGCTGCTTATTCCTGCCTCTACTATACAGACTATAGTGGAGGAAATGCTAAATGTTCACGAGTTAGGTCAAGCTAACACGATAACCAAAGTAAGTGCAGTATTAAAAACTGATGCAAGCCTGTAGGGCTGAACGATCTATCGTTTTAGACCGAAAATCGCGATCTCAGACAACACGATTTTGGGATCGTTTCAAGCCACGGTTTTTTGCAGCGCTCCTAACTGACCCAGGTTTTGTTTCGTCAACTATTTCACACGTGTACGTCGCCTTCCTGCCGCGCTGCTGAGCTCACCAATCAGAAGCGGCAGCACAGGTCACGTGTTCTCGACTCCAATCAGCTGGTCATCAGTTTCAGAAATGACTTTAGCGGGACCAGAAGCGGAGTCTGGGGTTTTGAACCCAAAGAAAAACAGCACGTCGGTCATTTTTCAGTATTTCGGGTTTGAGGCTGCAGACGAACATCAGAAACAGGTGCTGTGCAAAACATGTCGTGCTAAAGTTGCCACATCCAGTGGAAACACGACCAATTTATACCGCCATACGCGCATTTGCATGACGAGTGCACGGCGAGAAAGTCCAGTGAAACGTCTAGTGCAGGGGTCGGCAACTCCACTACAGCTCTTAACGCGAGTCTTAAGAGAATTATTTACACCTTTCAGTCTTTTCATCACAACAGTAGCAACATAAATAAAGTGCATGAGTGAAATAAAGAACTGCGCTGCACACGTACGACCTGCACACGTATAATCTCTGAAAAGTTTAACATGAACATCTCCAACGCGATAGAAGCACAGAACAGACTCACCATAGGCAGAACATCCCTCAGTCACAGAAAGAACACGCATATTCCACTGAGTCCTGCCCTTTAGTCCGACAGAAGCTGACCATCAGGGGCACAAGGAGCAGCTGTTTTTTCAGCGCTTCTAGTTTATGCAAATGAGCCATGTGGTTTTAAGTTTCGCTTCTGTATAACGTAAACAAACGTGCGCAAAGCTGCATTAAACACATTATTATTTGAGTCCTCCTCGTAGGAAATAAAAAGCCAAACTTAAATTATCCACCCGCAGAACCAAAAATGCGTCTGCTTCTGTGTTCCGTCATCATTTTATCGCGTGTACCGCGTGTACCAGTCTCGGCTTTGACGCACGTTTTGAGCGACAAAAATATTAAAAACTTTTTATTTAAATGTTACAAGATTACCATTATCTACAATTTTAGATTTACATTTAAAAATGAACAAACTAAAATAAAAATACAATGTAATTAAATACTCATTATTATTTTCCAAAGTCACAGGGAGCCACGACAGAACGATGAAAGAACCACATGCGTTTTCATTCTTGCATTACAGTTATGGAATTTAGTGTTTGAATGGTATGATGTAAGTTTCTCTGATGCTTGCGAATGTTCATATGCACTGAAAAAAATCGTGGATAAAATCGAAATCGCAATTTTTGCCAGAAAAATCGCAATTCAATTTTTTCTTAAAATCGTTCAGCCCTACAAGCCTGTCAGATGAAGCAGTCACTAAAGTCTGTGACTGCATTCAAGAGTCACAGGAGGAAAGACAGATGTTGTGAGCTCCAAACCTGAACAACATCTGTTTGAATACCGCAGGGAGGTTAGATTCAAATTCAGTTACCTACTATTCATGAACTTTCTATTGTGTTTAGTTCTTTTAATTGACCTGAATGTTTGTGTCAAAGCTGTCGGACGTGCTCCAGGAAGTGAGAGAGGAGGAGGAGCGAGCGCACCGGAGGAAGCTGGAGCAGCTGAAGGAGGCGCACAGGAGAGAGATCGACGACATCAGGGAGAAATACAGGAATGAGGTAACTGGCACAATAACAGAGGCTGTCTACTGTATATGGAAAAACAGCCACAAAGATGCATTTGCCAAAACAATATTAAAGTGTATTATAAAGTTAACAAAACATGGTTTACAACTGGCAAATACTTTGTGTAATCCCTCAGTCGTGCAGGTAGGATCCATTGCAAAGGAGAAGTTCAATTCTGTCAACTGGACAAACAGTTTTTTTGACGCTCATCCAAGCTGCTTCTTCAGTTCGCAGCTTAGATGAGCGAAATGTATTCAATCAAACAAACATTTGTCCAGTTGACAGAATTGAATTTCTCCTTTTGATACTGGCAAATACATTCATCAGTGTATTCAGGAGTTTCAGAGTAATGCACCATTGTCAAAGCATCTTTTGAATGGTCAGAAGTCCTCAAAATGTCACCTCAAAGCAGCAAGCTGAATCCCATGAATAGTGTTTGAAATTAATACTTTTTTAATGCTAACCCTTATTGTTGGCATCTCCATTGGTTTATTATTTAGCTAAACTTGAGATATTCAAAAGGAAAATCCACAAATATTGAATCAGAATCATTTATCTGTGATCAGGTCCATAATCTCAGAATACAGCACCCACAATGTTCACAGTAAGACACCGATTTAAATGATCTGGTTCCATATTTGTGTTTTTTCCTTTGGGCTATTGCTTATACTATACCAAAATACCATGTAGTCATTCATGCAGTGATGCATTCTAGCTTCTTTGTCTCACATGAAAGTATGACATTATAAAATCGAATCTACTCTTTCAGGAGAGCCTTGAGAGGGAGCGTATGATGATCAGACTTAAAGACGAAATACACCAGCTGGAGGCCTCTCATGGGCTTGAACTGGAGAAAATCAGAATACAGCACAACGTTCAGATTGAGAGAATACAATTGGAAAACACACGCAAGGTCATACCAGCAGAAAGTTATTTTTATTCATGAATATGTTGTGTGAATTGACCAAGTGAACATAAACAAAACACTATCCTTATATTTACATTTCTTTTTAGGAGAATGAACTCAGAGACTTGTCAAATGAGTTAGAGCTACGGACCGGCCGACTGCAGAGCCAGGAGGCTGTGCTGCAGTCCAAGGTAATAGCAGCAGTAACTGTAGTAGTATTTTTCTACTTCACAACAGTTTAAGGTTTCTAAATTATTGTGCTGATTTTTCAGGAAGAAGATTTGAACAGAAGGAGGAAAAGTTTGGGAGTGGAGGAACAGGAAGTGGACAGACAGATAGAGGTAGAAACATAGTACATATATAAACAACAATTATATGTTTTATTTAATTTGCATTTGAATTACAGAAAACATGAATTAAAGTCTTTCAAACGTTGCATTTTAACACAAACAGTTAATTTAGTGTTGGAAGCTTATTTTTAAATATATGTATAAAGTTGAGTCTTTCTTGCAAAGTTCTTATTGTGTATATGTAAAACCAAATGCCACAAAATATTTACATAATTCAAATGAACTTCTGTATAGTGCTGCAGTAGAAATCAAAATCCCAATTTCAATGGACTCAATTAGCAAATAACAAAGTACGATCAGTTACACAAACAACAAAATATCCTATCTTATTCTGCATAAAAATAGTAACCCGGTAGTTTACTGTGTACAAACATGTTCTCTAATGTGATTCTTGTATTAGTTTGTCAGTTCATACTTTTTATACTCCTTTTATAATTACTTCTGAATGCGTGAACTTTGAACAGAATCCTATAGTTAAAACATAAATTGATTTAAATCCGACTGTAATGCCTGAAAAATCGCAATTAGATATTTTTCCCAAATCGTTCAGCCCTACTTCTGTGTGTGTTTAGTCCCTGCCTCGTCTGATCCACGAGCGTGACGTCCTGAAAGAGGAGCTGGAGAGGGAGCGGGAGGAGAAGCGACAGGTGCGGGAGCTGATGAGGATCTCACAAGAGGAGCGCGACAAAGCCAAAAATACAGAGGCCAGACTGAGAGAGGAGCGGGACAGAGCCAGAGAGGAGCAGAGGAGGAGCCAAGAAGAGCAGAGGAGGAGCAGGGAGGAGCAGGAGAGACTGGAGAGGAGGGTCCAGCTGCTCCAGGAGAGGTGTGAGCGCCTCAGTCTCAGGGACAGGTGGGTACTATGTAGGGACACTATTGTGTCAAACAACACTACTATCAAACTATATCTATACCAGGGAATAGACTCGATACTCAATACCGATTTCTATACCACAACGCAAATTAAAAACACTCTTTATTTAGATCATCGAATGTTATTTTGTACATTAAATCCTACTACTTTCTTTTATATTACCATGAGGCCTTATGTAATCCCTCAGTCGTCTAAGTAGTGGTTCATACTAGTCTATATGGTCTTGTACTTAGAATGGTACAAAAGCTATTCAAAAAAGGTTAATTTCTGTTTTGTGAATGTGACTTTTTTAGTATCGATACCTGCTCAAACGTGTATCTAGTTTTGATACTAGTTTTAGTATTGATTGATATTGGTGATTAGTGATTATAGTTATTAAAGCGGCACTATGTAATTCTAAAGTGGTGCGTCCAAAACCCTCTGGTCCCCATGGAGATGTTGTGCCTGGAATCTTCCACAAAACAATATAAAACTTAGCAATTTCCATGCAATGTACTATGGGATATTCCAGACAATACAATTTTCATGAGACAAGCAGGTGACAGACATAATTAAATCCCCAAATGACAAAACACAAACCAGTTAACACTGGCTTTTAATAGCCGGATTTCAAATAATTTTTACTGTTTGCCATAATGCTATGAACATTTTCTTTTCATAACCTTAGATTTGTTTAAAGTTTATTTTGAGGAGTACATATTAGTACACATATAAGTAGAAGACTTTAACTGTGTAAAATTATGTTTATGTTGTTGTTATGTAGTGAGATTGGAGGAGGTGCTGAGGCGAGTACGTCCAAACTGGACCCAAAATCAGACCTAAAGTCCCCAGACACTCCTGGTGCAGTGGGAGATACTCCTCTGCTCATGGATGAGCTCAACCCCCCACTGTCTCCTGCTGCCGACAGCCACAGCAGCATCAGCGAGTAAGACTACAGGCTTTTTGTCGTTTACTGAGTGGTTTATAAATATATCCATCTAAACAGCTTCCACATTGATAGTCAAAAATTAAACTACAGTTTTAGTCTATGATACATCATATTTTCAGTGGTCTTGCAGGGCTTCAAAAAGTATGTATAATGTAAATGTAACTGTCCCAGAGCGCCCCCTGTCTGTAGGCCCACCTTCTCAGCAAGGAAAAACTTTTAAAAACCCAGTGGTAAGAAGAGAAAACTTGACAACACTGAAGGAGATATGTACTCCCATTGACAGACAGGCTGCAAATGTGTCCAGGACTGATGTGAACATATTGTATTTGACCCATGCTTCCAATAAATCAATTCTGAAGCTCATTTGCAAGAACTTTTGGTAGTTCTGATTATGATTTTTTTTTTCCAATTTGTGAATACACATATTGGTTTCTGAATGTCACATTTGTAAACAAGTAAACAAAACTCTAGTATTATAAGTGAAAGAACAAATGATTCTACTTGCCTGTATCCGTGCAGTGTCAAGAGGTACATCATATCACATGGAGACTCCATCCAGAAAACCAAGGTGTTCCTGGAGAGCGAGAGCAGGAAACTGATCGAGCGAGAGGCGGCTTTAAGAGCAGCTCAGACAAACCCAGGTCTGGAGAGTGGAGCTACAGAGGACATCATACACAATCTACAGCAGGTAAAGGAATCATGGGAACGCCGCGTTTTGTATTAAGGTATAGGGAAAGCAAAATTACTACTTTTGATAAGCTCCCCTTTCACCCTTATATTCTTATATCATTCTCTACATTTGTGGATTATTCTTCTGGATATTTATTATTAAAATGTTTTCAAATCAAAATGATCTTCTGTAATACTAGGCCCTGCCCTTCCATCTGAAACGGTAACATAATGAAACAATAAAAGGGTTCATTAGCATACAACAATAGGCATATGGTTAAAACAAGCATGAATAGCTTTTATGCCCTCCTATTTTTTTTTTTTTCAGGAAGCCAAAATTGTGGGTGATCTGCAGCAGACAGTTCAAAAAGGTATCTCACTTCTACAGAGAAAAGAGGAGAAACTTCAGCATCTGGAGAGCTCTGTGACCGATAAGGTACAGCCATCACTACTTGATAAAGTTTTAGTTTGAGTTGTTACATATTGTCCTATATTCTTGTTGACAAGGACGTTAGATCTATTAAACTGAACTTGTTTTCTTTCTACAGCCATTGTTTGAAAATATTTCTCGAATACCTGAAAGAACTGTGACTTTTGATGTGAGTGAATCAGATGTGAGCAGCACTGTGGACCCACCTTTCAGCAGAGGTAAAAATATACTTTTAGGGGCAATAATTGATGAGTTTATAGAGCGCACTAACTGAAATGATGCTGGTTTTGATTCCTCCTACTAACGATGCATATTGTGAAATTCCAAATCAGATGTTTTTGATTTGTCTAAGATGCATTCACCTGTTGTCCTTCTACATGTGCAAATGGTAATTGTTGCATGCAAACAAGACATTTTATTGTTAGATAGGTTCAAATGTGCCTGTTTCACCGTTGCTTCAAAGCGTTAAATAATTACCTTAAATTGTTATTTTCCAGATGTTTTTCATTTCTTTAAACTACAATCAGGGCAGCCCTGATAGGAACGTTCCAATGAGGACGTTCCTATCAGCACTCGTAATGTCACCGTTATTACAACATGAGTGCCAGTGGGAGCCCAGCAGGCAGCCATTATAACATTAACATCCAAAACGAATTTGATTTTTTACATTAATACAAGGCTATGTACCAAACTTAATTATGTTGAGTACAAGCAAAGACTTTCAGTGCTATTATAATGTCGCAGACGTGTAGGTTTCTTCATGTCTGTGCAAGTGAGTAGCTCAGTGATACTGCGCTCTGTCTGCCATTCGACATTGGATACGTTTCAGAATGACAGCGATTATTGGCCCTCGCCAGGGACAAAGTCAATGGGAGGGGTATTGTTCTTGCTCGGTTTCTTATTGGCCCTCGCCAGTGACTTTAGTCAATGGCGAGGGCTATTGTTCTTCGTTTGTGTTATTATTTTTCCTTGCAAACGATCGCGATTTTGAAGGCCTGAACATCGACGAAAAGTCCCACATGGGGGTATCAGATCGACCGGTCCGGCGAAAAATTTGATAAAATGGGCATCGCCACAATGCCCAAAGTGACCCCACTCGGCAGCGCCCCCTTGAAAATGCAAAATTTCAACATGAATGGGCAGCTGAAAAGAATATTTTGGCGTAGGCTGACAAAATTCGGAACAGTGATAGAGCTCAGGGAGACAAACAAAAAAGTCACTCATAACACTGCCCTATGACGAACAGGAAGTCGGCCATACTGGATCAAAAATTCGGCGCCGTTTTGACTTGGGTGTGTGCAAAAAGATTCAAGTCCCTTGTGTTTAGTCCAAATGAGCTCAGATTTCACATGTCACATCTACAGACATGGGTTCACAAAAGTGTGCATTGTTTTTTCTTAACTCTTTACGGTTTGCCCGTAGCACGCCGGCAAAAAACGCCTTCATTTCCTGTTTCTTTGATGACCTCTCACGGCCACAGGCATTGGCCTAGAGAGCTCAAATTCAAATCACAACTGCGTGACCCCGGCCCGAATGTAATGAAATATGAAATATAATAAAAGTGAACACTATAGCGCCCCCTAGAATAGACGTGAAACGTCAACATTATCAGATCTGGACCAAATTCGGGGATTAAATTCTATGCAGGATTACAAGCAAATAAATGTATTATGGACATGGGGCAATTTTCACGGTTGGCCAGCAGGGGCGCAAATACACCTCAAAAAAATATATTACACGCACATGCTTTGTCCTATAGCGCTGAAATTTTAATCACTAATGTTTGATTTCAACTTGATTATAAAACAATATAAAGTATATGAAAAGTGAACACTATAGCGCCCCCTACCATAGACATAAAACAACTACATTATCTGATCTGAACCAAACTCGGGGAATAAATTCTATGCATGATTACAAGCAGATAAATAAATACCCCATGTCTGTAATATTTCACGGTTGGCCAGTAGGGGCGCACGGACTCCCTCAAAACCATTTAAAGGTGCATAAAGTAAATTCCTGATGGAGGATCTGTGCAAATTTGGGGATGAAATTCTACGAATGATTACAAGAAAAACAAATTTTGGACATGCGGCATTTTTCATGGTACGCCAGCAGGGGTGCACTGACTCCTACAATATATTTAAAGGTGCATATTTAAAGGTGCATTATGTAATTTTTCCTGCGGACGAGCTGGCGGCCTGGCCGGCTCTCGGGAGGAGCGAGTGGCGAGCCGGAGCGGTCGTGGGTCCCCCGCGGCTGCGCAGGGGGGTGTGCGAACCGGGGCGAGGGCCACCATAGCCGCGCGCGGCTTTAATTATTCTTTTTCCCCACCTTAAATCGCATTTTTGACCCCCTGAACATGGACGAAAAGTCCCACATGGGGGTATAGAATCGATCGGCCCGGTGAAAAATTCGATAAATTGGGCATCGCGACAATGCCCGAAGCGAATTGACTCAACAGCGCCGCCTAGAATCGGACCCCTATGGGAGTGGGAACAGGCAAAGTTTGTCGCAGACAAATGAAATTTGGTACTGTGATAGAGAACAATGAGACTAGACAAAAAATGAATTGGAGCACGCCCCTATGACGTACAGGAAGTCGGCCATATTGGATCAAAAATTCGCCGCCGTTTTGACTTGGGTGTGTGAAAAAAGAATGAAATCCCTTGTGTTTAGTCCAAATGAGCTCAGATTTGACATGTCACATCTACAGACATGGGTTCACAAAAGTGTGCATTGTTTTTTCTTAACTCTTTACGGTTTGACCGTAGCACGCCGGCGAAAAACACCTTCATTTCCTGTTTCTTTGACGACCTCTCACGGCCACAGGCATTGGCCTAGAGAGCTCAAATTCAAATCACAACTGCGTGACCCTGGCCCCAATGTAATGAAATATGAAATATAATAAAAGTGAACACTATAGCGCCCCCTAGCATAGGCATAAAATGTCAACGTTATTGGATCTGGACCAAATTCAGGGATTAAATACTATGAATGATTACAAGCAAATAAATGTATTACAGACATGGGGCAATTTTCATGGTTGGCCAGCAGGGGCGCAAATACTCCCCAAAAAAATAGTTTAAAATATCTTACACGCACATGCTTTGTCCTATAGCACTGAAATTTGAATCACTGATGTTTGATTTCGACCTCATTATAAAACACTATAAAGTTTATGAAAAGTGAACACTATAGCGCCCCCTAGCGTAGACAAAAATCATTAGCATTATCGGATTTGGACAAAATTCGGGGAATAAATTCTATGCATGATTATAAACAAATAAATGTATTACGAACATGGGGCCATTTTCACGGTTGGCCAGTAGGGGCGCAAATACTCCCCAAAAAAATAGTTTAAAAATTATTTCAAGCACATGCTTTGTCCTATCGTGCTGAAATTTTAATCACTAATGCGTGATCTCAGCCTGAATATAATACACTATAAAGTATATGAAAAGTGAACACTATAGCGCCCCCTAGCATAGACAAAAAACGTCAGCATTATCGGATTTGGACCAAATTCAGGGATTAAATTCTATACATGATTCCAAGCAAATAAATATATTACAGACATGGGGTATTTTTCACGGTTGGCCAGTAGGGGCGCACGGACTCCCTCAAAACCATTTAAAGGTGCATAATGTAAATTCCTGATGGAGGATTTGCGCAAATTTGGGGATGAAAGTCTATGAACGATTACAAGAAAAACATATTTTGGACATGTGGCACTTTTTATGGTCCACCAGCAGGGGCGCACTGACTCCTACGATATATTTAAAGGTGCATATTTAAAGGGGCATTATATAATTTTTTGGGCGGACGAGCTGGCGGCCTGGGCCACTGTCGGGAAGAGCAAGTGGCGAGCTGGAGCGGTCGTGGGTCCCCGGCACCTGCGCTGGGGGGCGTGCGAACCGGGGCGAGGGCCACCATAGCCATAGCGGCTTTAATTTTTGGTTATTATTGATCTTGTACTGTGATGTAATGTGATTTCATGTCATGACACACACAACTGAAGACACACTAAATGAGCACAATCTTTTTATTGACTTTGAGCTTTCACGGTACTTTATTTGCTCCAAATAGGCGTATTAATATATCAAGTAAACTGCTGTTACTCTGTACGGTGCACCGTTTCATATGCTAGCAGTGAGGGTGTTGAAAAGAAGCGCGCCCACAGCTTCAGAAGGAGCTGGTGATTGCGAGTGGAGGCAGGCTTGACGGCAGTGGTATAGTCCTGGTTTAGTCCAAGGTTTTAGTCCCGGTATAGTCCTGGTTTAGTACCAGAAATCAACCCATTATAGTCCTTGTTTAGTCCCTGAATTAGTCCTGGTTTAGTTCAGGTTTAGTCCCCGAATTCTTCCAATTTTAGTAGTCTTTGTTTTAGTCCTGGTTAGGTCCTGGTTTAGTCCTGGTTTAGTCCACTGACAGGACACAGAAGTTTGTTCTAAATTATCTAAACAAATTCACCTAATTTTTTCACCTACACGTGCTGTCCCCGTAAAAAATAATTTTAGCCTTTATTTCAAGTTTTTAGAGAATATCCACAGATGGATTTGTCCTTACATGACATCTCACTGATTTTAACCCGTTTTTCTAACATAAAATTGGCTTTTTAGCGTCTTTTTAACACAAAAGTTTTAACTAAATCAGTGTCAGAGTCTAACCGGAGCGAAATAAAATGATAAACTTACCGTTTCCAGTCAAATTCTGGAAAAATATCAGAAAATTTAAAGTTATAAAACTACAGGCGCCATGACAGGAAGTGCGTCATCACGAGGAGAGACTGTGGCCACAGCGCCGCCTGCTGGAGGAGAAGGGAACTGACGCATAGTAGTAATAATAATAATAATAATAATAATAATAATAATAATAATAATATGTAATAAACATAATAAATATGTAAATAATATATAATTTTATTGTTAGAGCATTTATATTGTATAGAAGATATACTTCATACTTCAATAAAATACACATAACTTATTGCAAAGACACAACCAAACTCCATCCGTCCATTTTCTTCCGCTTATCCGGGGCCGGGTCGCGGGGGCAACAGTTTAAACAGGGACTCCCAGACTTCCTTCACCCCGGACACTTCCTCCAGCTCCTCCGGGGGGACCCCAAGGTGTTCCCAGGCCAGCCGAGAGACATAGTCCCTCCAGCGTGTCCTGGGTCTTCCCCGGGGCCTCCTCCCGGTGGGACATGCCCGGAACACCTCCTGAGGGAGGCATCCGGAACAGATGCCCTCCCCTCAGCTGCTCCTCTCGATGTGGAGGAGCAGCGGCTCTACTCCGAGCTCCTCCCATGTGACTGAGGAGCACAACAAAACGATTAGTGATAATAGTTACCAGGACTAAAGGGGAGAGTGAGGGGCAAGGGGGGGGTATGTCTACTGTCCACCTTGTGATGATGTCATCAAGTGTTAGTTTTCAAGTGAACAGCTCCTTTTACCTTTAGTTCAGTCGAGATCGGCAGGGCTGAAGTTTAAAAGTTTAAAGAAGTTTAAAAACACAGTGGAGCACTTCCTGTATTACCACATGTTCAGTTTGAGTTTTGTGTGTCAAACATGTGAATGAAACAAAACTCCAGGTGTTTGTGACGAGGAAACGTTAGAACAAAGATCAGAGATCAGAGTGAAACGTCGTTTTATTATTCAAGTATTTCTGTCCGACATTCTGCCTGGACATTTGAACACTTTAGACAAAATACAGTTTATAACATCTGAATTGAGGAGAATTACACAAAAAAGGAATAAGTCAAGTTATTGTGTGTTTGTTGGAATCACATTTGTATTTACAGAGACGGGCACGTGCAGATCCCGTTTCACACAACTGTCGTATAAATAATTTTATAAATAGATTTTTACATAAAAAAGCTCCAAAGATTCTCCAGATGACGAACAATTAAAGTTTCTGAAAAAGTCTGAACAATGTGCAGAGATACAATTTTTTTTTCAATTTTCAATTTCAATATTTATTTCATTCATTAAAACAAAACAAATTAATGCAGCATATCTGCATACAGTATTACAGAATGAAAGGGCACAGAAAGAAGCAAAAGCTTATAATATCTGCCCCTTATCAACTCTGACTCTTATTCACTTCCAGTGTGTTGCGCTGTTACATTATACAAAATCAAACATAGATGTACAGCTGCTTTACAAAAAAACAAAACACAAAATCATCCTGTCACATAACAGTTATATACTTTCTTAATAATAATGATTTCAAGCTTTTCTTGAACATATAAATGGACTTGGATTCTTTAATATTACTTTCAAGACTGTTCCAAAGACTGACTCCCTTGATTGAAATACATCTTTCCTTTGGTTTTGTTCTAAACTCTGGTTTAGAAAATAAATCAGTTCCTCTTAGTTGATATCTACTTTCTCTCTTTAGAAATCTATTTTGCAACTTCTCTGGTAATACTTTTTTATGAGCTTTGTACATGGTTTTGAGAATGCTATATTCCACCAATTCGTTAAATTTCAAAGTTTCTAATTGAATAAAAATTGGATTAGTATGTGCTCTATAACCACTTCCATTGATAATTCTAATAGCACGCTTCTGTAAAAGAAAAACTGGTTCAATGTAGGTTTTACAAGCACTTCCCCACACTTCAATGCAATATGTCAAATATGGAACAATCAATGTGTTATACAATAAGAACAATGCATCTTTGTTGAGAGACTCTTTCACCTTGTGTAATACAGCTATGGTTTGTGATACTTTTGACCTTACTTGCTCTATGTGGGATTTCCACGTCAGCTGTTCATCAATCATAACTCCTAAAAAACGAAATGTACTTGTTCTTTCTATCTCTAATCCTTGTGTGAATAATCTTACCTCTAAATCTTTCTTTTTACAGCTAAAGACCATAAATTTAGTTTTACTAATGTTTATAGATAGTTTGTTACCATTGAACCATTTTAATATTTTTTGAAACTCATCTTCTACATTTTTTATAACCTCATTTATGTTTTTTCCTGAGTAAAATAATGTGGTATCATCAGCAAACAAGATGCAATTTAGTAATTTTGATACAGACATAATATCATTCACATAAAGGAGAAAAAGTACTGGCCCCAAGACCGAACCTTGGGGTACCCCACACGTTACTTGACGATATTCTGATTTTATGTTGTTAATTTCCACAAATTGATAACGGTTCGTTAAGTAACTTGTGACCCATTTGTGTGGTACACCTCGTATACCGTACTTGTATAATTTCTGTAATAATATTTCATGATCTAGAGTATCAAATGCTTTTTGAAGATCGACAAAGATACTAACTAAATATTGTTTCTTGTCCATGGCATTGGTGATTTCTTCAGCCAGGTCCATTAATGCTGTGGCGGTTGAATGATTGGAACGAAATCCATATTGGCTCTTACTTAAAATTTTGTATTTTTCAATAAATTTATTTAATCTGCTAACAAATAGTTTCTCTAAAATTTTTGAGAACTGCGAAAGCAGTGATACAGGTCTATAATTTGAGAAATCATTTTTATTTCCTTTTTTAAAAAGTGGAATAACTCTAGCCACTTTCATGTGATCTGGAAATATTCCTGTGCTGAATGAAAGGTTACATATATATGTGAAAGGCTCAATAACGACGTTTATCACTTTCTTGATCAATAACATATTAATATCAGTATAATCATTAGATTTTTTATTTGGACAATTTTGAACCATTGTCAAGACTTCATTTGCTTGCACGCTCTCCAAAAACATACTGTTCACATTATCAGCTATTGTTCCATCATTGTTGCTTTCTTTTGGAATATTTTTTGATAAATTTGGGCCAATGTTAGAAAAGTAATTATTGAATTCGTTAACAATTTGTTCTTTCCCAAAAATATCTACATTATTTTTTGTAAAATAGTTTGGAATATTTGAAGTTACCTTACCTTTTTGCAAGACCGTGTTTATTATACCCCATGTATTTTTTATATTGTTTTTGTTCTCATCCAATTATTTGGTGTAGTAATCTTTTTTTTGTCTTCTCATAATTGATACAAGTTTGTTTTTATATTTTTTATACCTAACTTCTGAATCTTTTGTTCTCAATTTGAGAAACCTTCTGTAAAGACAATTTTTCTTCCTGCATGCATTTTTCAATCCGTTTGTCATCCATGGGTTATGAATATTTTTCTTATCGTGAACACAAATTTTTATAATTTTGCAGTTTTTGTCATATAAATTGAGAAACGTTGTCATGAAAGCGTTATAAGCACTATTTAGATTATTTGTATATACATGATTCCAATTTTGTTTTCCAAGGTCTTCTCTGAAGGCCTCCAGAGCTTTACTAGATTTGTCTCTTATTAGAATTGCCGTTTCATCTTGCACAAGTTCATCAAAACACAATTTTTCATAGATAATAAATACAGGAAGGTGATCACTCACATCTGCCATAAAGATACCACTGATAATTTCACCATGTATATTTGTGTATATATTGTCAATGATAGTCGCACTATGACTAGTAATACGAGTTGGTTTAGTTATCATCGGGCATAGACCAACTGTTTCCATATAATTCCGAAAGACATTTGTTGCTGCTTGATTTCCCAGGTCTATGTTGAAATCACCACACAAAATAACTGATTTGTTAACGTTCTCAAACATTCCAAGGATCTGATCTGTAAATAAGTCAACACCAGCCCCAGGCGGTCTATACACACAACTAATTAATACGTTTTTCCCTTTATCATTAATGATTTCTATGGTAAGGATTTCCATCAAGTCACTCCCAGTTATTGTTTTTTGTTCAACCAGTTTACATTGTAGATTTACATCCACATAGAGGGCAACACCGCCTCCTTTTTTATTAACCCTGTTTATATAAAACATGTTATAGCCATCAATCTGTACTTTATCAATATGTATGTCCTTTAACCAACTTTCAGTAATTGCAATTACTTTAAAGGCGTGTTTAAGATCCCTGAACAGCTCTTTAATTTTATCCAACTTACATTTCAAACTTTGACTATTGAGGTGAATGATGGAAAGTGCTTTATCTGAGACCTTGTCTGTTCTAGCGTTAAACTGTTGAACTGTAAAATAATTACATTCTCCAGGTGTTAATAACTTATGTGCGACATCAGATTCAATATCATAGATTTTATCTTCCTCATTTGTGTCCATATTAATGTCCATATAACTATTTAGTGTGTTTTAAGTCCGTAACTGTGTGTATCCAACCTTACTTCTCCTTTGGTCCATGTTGACAGTCCTTCTCGGCCGTTATCTTCCTCTTTCAGTGTCCATTTTTATACTTCTCAAGTTCTTTCAAGTCCCTGATCATCCTTGATGCTCCATCGTTGTCTCTTATCCACACATTGCCATTGCGTGTCCATGTCCCAGTTATTTTCCTCTGCTTTCTCAACAGTCTTGCTTCCCTCGCGATGCCTCCATTTTTCTTCGTAAGATGTTCGTTTATAAACACATTTGTGCCCTTCAGTTTCCTAGCCTGTATTAAGACATCGTTTTTCATGTTCCTGCTAATGAACCGTATTACAATAGCAGGTCTTATTTTCTCTGACTTTCTGGGTAGTGTGTGACAAATCGAAATAGCTTCTTTACAGATGTTGATACTCTTACTGTTCAAAAAATCCACCACCTCTTGCTCCAGCGACAGCAGCTCTCCTCTCGGCGCGTCCTCTGAAGTGTCGGCGTTAGCTGCCGCCCGTGCGTAGGTCCGGTGTCGAGTCTCCAGCCCTGAGATGATCAAGTCCTCCCTCCGTGTGTATTGCTCCAGTTCGTCGACTCGCTGTTCAAAGAAAGTAATCCTTTTGTCCTTTTCCCTCATCATAGTTTTCAGGGTAGCTACTTCATCCACGAGTTTGAGCAGCCGCTCCTGTTGTGATGTTAACTTTGCCAGCTCTCCAGACATAAAGTTCAATGATCGCTTTATCTCCTCCATATCGTCTGCCTTTGGCATGTTCTTGTCGTCTTGTTAAATTCTTTTCCAACACTTTGTCTCCGCGCAGTTTTGTGTTCAGAATAGTGCTAGCACCGGTTAGCCCAGACGTGGCTAAGCTTGTAGCTTGAGTTAGCATACAGCCTCGCAGCTCGCTCCAGGTAACAACTGGACAGTCTCTCGTGCCCCAACCGCTTACTCCGTGAGGTATCTGGACCAGCACTCCTACCGATCCACATCCAAACTTCTTCAGCAGAAGGGAACTGAATATTGACAAAATTGCTGCGTTGTTTACACCGCGCTGCACCGCTACACCGCGCTGTACTTTATGTCTGTCTGGGTGTCTCCAGAATATTTAGAAACCAGGACTGAACCAGGACTAAAACAGGACTAAACCAGGACTGAACCAGGACTAAACCAGGACTGAACCAGGACTGAAACAGGACTGAACCTGGACTAAAACAAGTCTAACCCAGGACTAAACCAGGCAGAATCAAGAACTGGTTCAGTCTTAGTGTAGTCCTGGTGTAGTCCTGGTTTAGTCCTGCTTTAGTCCTGGTTCAGTCCTGGTTTAGTCCTGGTTCAGTCCCGGTTCAGTCCTGGTTTAGTCTTGTCTTTTAAACCCTGTCTGACGTTCCTTTAAAAACACTGGAATGTTCTGGAGCTTTTGTGGCGTCTGCAGCAGATTCTCAGGAGGCACTCGTTTGGTTCGGTGACGTTTGGTGAAGTTTTGGTTATTTCTGTAAAATAAACTGATCTATAAACTCATTCTGCTCAGACTCCACTTTGGACAAGGACTCGTACTCGATCCTGTACCTGAAAGAGACGAAGAGACGGAGATAAAGATTAAAGCGACGTACAGCTCTGACCCCTGACCCCTGACCTCTGACCCCTGACCAAAGAAGTCTAACTCGTTTTCTATTGGCTGTTTGGGTCGTCAATCAAACTGCACGTTTAAAGCTTTACTGGAACATTCCGAGACAAAGCAAGAAGGTTGTTCTACAGTTGTAGGGAGTATTATCTGTGACATAAGGGTGAGTTGTTCTACAGTTGTAGGGAGTATTATCTGTGACATAAGGGTGAGTTGTTCTACAGTTGTAGGGAGTATTATCTGTGACATAAGGGTGAGTTGTTCTACAGTTGTAGGGAGTATTATCTGTTACATAAGGGTGAGTTGTACAGTTGTAGGGAGTATTATCTGGTACCTCTCCAGCTGCATCTTCTTCTCTGTGATCAGGGCCTGGAGCTGCTGCTGTTGAGCCTCGCGCTGTTTGGCCACAGACTTCAGGAGGTTACGAGCTCCTATGGCCTTTGAACGCACCACAGACACATATTTACGTGATATAAAAGGTCTTTGGACGCACCACAGACACATGTTTACGTGATATAAAAGGCCTTTGAACGCACCACAGACACATGTTTACGTAATATAAAAGGTCTTTGAACGCACCACAGACACATATTTACGTGATATAAAAGGTCTTTGAACGCACCACAGACACACCTACACACACAGATAAACACAGGTGTTACCTTCATCATTTCCGTCTCTACCTCTTTGGCGAGTTCGTCCACCAGATCGATGAGACCGCCCACCGTCTTCTGGAACTGACCGATTTCTGAAAAACAAAACAAACATAAACAAATCACGAGGGAACATCTCCCCGCGTTTAGTCCGGACTCCCCGCGTTTAGTCCGGACTCCCCGCGTTTAGTCCGGACTCCCCGCGTTTAGTCCGGACTCCCCGCGTTTAGTCCGGACTCCCCGCGTTTAGTCCGGACTCCCCGCGTTTAGTCCGGACTCTGGGCACCAGCAGGAGGCCGGGACTAAAGCAGAACATGTGCTCAAACTTCCTGCTTCGAGTCAGGACCCGAGCTGCAGCGTTCTGGATGTTCTGCAGGTGCCTCATAGTGAGACGCCGTTACAGGAGTCTGACCTACTGGAGACAAACACATGCAGAAGTCTGTCCACGTCTGTCCACGTCTGTCCACGTCTGTTTTAGACAGCAAACCTGCGAAAATGGTAAAAACACCAGAGCTGATCATCGACCATGTGTGTGTGTGTGTGTCTGTGTGTGTGTGTGTGTCTGTGTGTGTTTGTGTACTTACTGTCCACAAACTCCTTGCACTCCTCCTTGAGTTCGCTCGTGCTGTGGCTCACCTCCGGCTCCAGGACTCTGAGTTTGTTCAGTTCATTGAAATAAAAACCCGCCTCCGCCAAAGGATCCTTCGCCATCGTCCACCACTGAGAGACAGGACAAAAGAGACAAGAGGAACAAGACAGACGAGAGCGAGAGAGAGACGAGAGAGAGACTAGAGAGCGCGAGAGACGAGAGACACAAAAGAGACAAGACAGATGAGAGAAAGAGACGAGAGAGGAGAGAGACACAAAAGAGACAAGACAGATGAGAGAAAGAGAGACGAGAGAAGAGAGAGAGAGAGACGAGAGAGAGGAGAGAGACGAGAGAGCGGAAAGAGACATGAGAGAGAGGAGAGAGAGACAGACAAGAGACATGAGAGAGAGAGACAAGAGTGAGGAGAGAGAGAGAGGCGAGACAAGGGAGAAGAGAGAGAAAAGAGTTTATTATAAAAACATCGTTGTAACATCGATGATTTCAGGATGACAGAAAACGCTGTTGTCATTTTCTTCCATATTCAAAACAGAATCATCTTTTAAATGTCGTCGTCCATAAACCGGACGCTGAACCTCAGGGACGTTCAGAACATCAGAACATCAGACCAGAGGCTCCACAGAAGATCCACTCGTCTCTTTGAAAACACAGATTCTCCACATCTCCTGCTTCACAAACGTCTGACATGAAGGAGGTAAACAGCAGCAGCAGGTCAAAGGTCACCGAGTATCGACACAGAACTTTATCTCCAGAGAGCAGAGAACGTCCAGTCACCAACTCCGAGTCCGAGTCAACACCAGAGACACAAACCAGACGATCACGCTGTCCTAATGTCCCTCATCACAAACAGACCTGGAGTTGTGTTTTGTTTCATTCACACAAGTTTAACACACAAACCTGCAGATTTAGAGGAGAGGACAAAGAGAGGGACAAGAGAGAGAAAGAGACAAGAGAAACAAGGAACAACACATCAACCCTGCAGATTTAGGCTGAGTTCTTCTCTCAAACTGAAAACCCTCTGTTCCACCTTGTGATGTCATGTGGTGATACAGGAAGTGCTCCACTGTGTTTTTAAACGCCACACACCTTCACTAGAATCATCTGGATCATTTCAGTCCTGGAATTGCCGAATCTCTACTGAACTAAAGGTAAAAGGAGCTGTTCACTTGAAAACTACCACTTGATGACATCACAAGGTGGAACAGAGCGTTTGGAGCTTTGGAGATGTAGACAGACTAATAATAAAGAGTTCCTCAAACATGTGAATGAAACAAAACACAACTCCAGGTCTGTTTTTGAGGAGGAAACATTAGAACATGAATTAAACCTCAAAAGAGTCCATTTTGTTTGATATTGCACCTTTAAGTTCAAACTCAAAGCAAGAATCTCACATTTGCTTCACTTAAATGTGCACTTGTCTCTATTGAGTTGTCACTGTTTTGCCTGGAATGTTCCACAGTATGGCATTAAACGTATCTATCTCCACAGATAAGCAATAAAATTTAATCGCAATTTGAATGGACGCAGTTTGCAAATCAAAATCTCCCGTCTTATTCTGCAGAAAATTCGCTGACCCTGTAGTTTAGAGCTGATGATTCCTGCGTTTGTTTGTCACTTCAGATTTCTTTTTTTTTGTGTTTAAAATGTGAAACTTTGAACAGAATCCTAGAATTAAAAACAGAAATCACAAGTCTAACCATAATCGCAGTTGCCTGGAAATCCAGAAGGATACCTCTCTGTATTTGTAATACAGCTCCATATCCGTCTGGTCCCCGTCTCCTCCGCCCTGCTTGAAATGCCCGGTTCGACACGGTCGTGCAATCTGATTCGTTCATTGAAGTGACGCATCCTTTGCCGGCAACGTCACTCTTAGGCGGCGGAAGTTCCCCTCAGTTTTGAATCAAGATGGCGCACTGGAGAGCTGAAAGTTTCTTCCATTCAGCTTTCAAATCTTTAATGGTCTTAAATGACCAAAAACACATAGAGTCATTAAAACCACAGCAGCTGACAGCTCTAGAGGCCTTTCTTTCTTTTTTTTTTTTTTTTTTTAAAGATGTTTTCGCATTGCTTCCTACCGGCTTTGGGAAAAGCTTAATCTGTCAAACGGCTCCATTTGTTGGAACATCCCGTTGTAGTCGCTGTGTCTCCTCTGCACTCATGGAGCAACAGGTAACAGAGTCCTCTAAGCTCGGAGTTATCGCCATGCAGATTGGAGTCAATAGTGATGAGGAGATTTTCAGCGGAAAAGCGGAGTTACTGTTGGGCTGTTAAATGACAAATGGAGGCGCTTGCTGTGTAACATCAAGGAGCTTGTTGGGATTGTGGTGGATGAGGTTCATCTCACATACAAAGGTAAGGTATTACTTTGTTATACAGCGTAACTAACTGCGTTCATGTGGTGCTCGCGTTTCCGAGATGAGACGTTTGGGTTAGCTTATGGCTCGTTTGCATTCGCGTGCTTTTATCTCAGAAAGTCGGGATTTAGACGTCACCGGGTGTCTTAATGTATTTGTGTAGCACATTTAAAAGCACCCACAGTTGACCAAAGTGCTTAACATACAACAATAACCCCAGATGTGGCAGTATGTTTTGTTGTTAGCCTCCTCAAAAGCTAAACCTTATTTGTTTACTTAAACATTAGCTACATATCGTTAACAGCTGCATACAGCATTGTTGTTAGCCTCTTCAAAAGCTAAACGTTATTTGTTTATTTTAACGTGAGCTACTTAACATAAAGAGCTATATCGGTAATTAGCTTCATTATGTTTATACAGTAGTGTGGGTCTTGCGCAGATCTTTTGCTCTTATATGGGCATTGGGTAACTGTCATTAAACCCCTAAATGTAGTAGCGTTTAGTCAAAGTGATTAAGATAAAAAACAAATGATTCTCCATATACTGTGTGACGTAAACACACTGCTATCAACTCAGGAAAAAAACATTTTCCGTGGACCACATGAGCGCAGAAGCTACAAGTTGATGAGTTATGTAATGTAATAAAGTTATGCAGAGTGTATTGATGCTTGGCTACAATTCATTTACTATGCAGATCTGTTGTACTCATGTTTTTTTTTTACTTTTTTCCTACCAGTGGACTGGCTGACAAAGGAAAAAGTGCCTTCAGGGAGGGCTTTGCAAGAGTAGGCAAATTCCAGGCAAAGCAGGTTGGTATTCAATTCATTTTTTACTCTTTCAGAACCTATAATGTTTTGTTTTGATATTTTTGTTTGTGTTGTTTCACAGGTACCCCTATAATGGCCCTAACTGCCTCTGCTGATGTCCAGTCAAGAGACAGAGTGATAAGGCAGCTTCATCTGGAAAAGGCGGTCACTGTGACTGAAAGCCCAAACCGGACCAACATCAGACTTGGACAGATTCCTGTATCAGGACCTCAGCTGGACTGTATGGACTGGATAGTACAGGAAGTCAAAGACATATCTCCAAACATATCTCATGTTGTTATGTACGGTGTTCCAGAGGATGTGCAAGCCATTGTGCAGGAGATGGGTAGGGCAGGCAGAGATGGTAAACACATGCAGTTTTTTATCGCATCAAACAGCACACAAAGGCAGATCAGGTAGTCAAGGAGCTGCTAAATACAAAACGGCTTTGTACAGTCATTTTGACTTGAGTATACCACAGCAATTATACCAGGTCATCTGTGTTGCACCTACTGTCACACAGTATGCCAATGTCACCCAGAAGGTTGTCAGGAGACCACCCCAGTGTATGAACTGCCTCAAAGTGGTGTTTCGGCGCATCTTGTCAGAAGAGAGGTGACATATGAAGACAAGTTGCTCTTACAGAACCTCTTGGAGCAATTTCAGAACACATTAGTTTTGGACACATAACAATTGTACACCAGCAAAACACCTTGTACTAGGATTGGCTTTGAACTAATTGTATTTGTTTGTATGACACTAAAAATAAACAGTGTTTTGAGAAATGCCTTTTACAGATTTTTATTAAATAGCACACCAAGGAGGTACTGTAATCAAAGTAAATAATTATTGTCACTGCAACACATTCAATGCATGAATTACATGTTGCTGCTGTAAAACAGTGTGGTAAATGTGTACATGTCTGTGGAGCGTAGCAACATTTACTCAGAATACTCATGTGGAATGTAATGTACCACAACCCTGGAAAGATGCTTGAAAACCTCAAGATCATATATACCAATGTCCACATGTGGCCTTACATTACTGAGGTGGATATGATCTTCTATGGCGATATGAATTCAGTGAAGGGATTTCTTGTTTATCAGTGAGGACTGCTGGTGTGCCTTCATGAAGAAGTCCATATTATCAAATATCATGGAGTATGTGGATGGCGCCTGAAGCTGTGTGGTAGCATGTGGAACATTCACATCTGCAGCTTCCGAGACAGCAAATGGGCTGAAGATGAAGGAGTCTGCTTTGAGGATTGTCATCTGTAGAATAAAGTATGATCAAGCAAATTACAAATTCATTCACATACAAACAATAAAGTAGTATTTGTTTATTTAGTTTTTTGTCATATTTTAGTGAAATAGTATCTCACCTTCATTCACACTGGGCATGTCCTCAGAGAGCCCTCCTGCCCCAGAGGTCAGGTAAAGTTCAGTGGAGACTTGGAGCTCCTGTAGTCTCTCTCCACACATGGCTACTAACTCCTTTTGTTTGCCGATTGCATGCTGGTATGATGTTTTGATGGCCATTTTGCTTAACCTCTTCAAGGCAGCCTTTTTAGTGCCTCCATGCTGCAGTATACTATTTAGATAATAAGCAAAGGCTGACATCCGAGGCTCTCTCCCTCGTAGTTCTATACAAAGTGCAGTGCAAGCAGCTGGTAGACTTTTGCTGTTGACTGATTGGAAAATGGACAGCAAAAAATGAGACATGTTTTCAAGGTCCACAAGGAGATTCTCTGGTGTAGTTTTCCACAGCATAAATTTTTTGTTTGGGTTTGAGAGGCACTCACTTTCTTCACTAATAATAAGGTGAATCTTTTATTTTATTTAAAGTTCTTTATGAGCTGAAATCAAGTTGGATGCAGTTTTCAACTTTTTATTAGTTATGTTCTGAATGATCCCAGCTTCAGACGGAGAAGAAACCTTGACAACAGTTTTGCTTGTGTTCTCAGTAATGACCTGTGAAATAGAAGACACAATGTTCATAAATGTTAAAGAATATAGGATGTGACAATTAATAACCATTTGTTAAAAAGACCATCTACTGATGCATCAAGGCTGTGGGGGGTGGGGGAGAAGATACATCTTTCAACTCAGTCAATACCCGTATCATCCTAATTTTCTCTTTATTACTGTGCAAATAGATCGGGAATGTGTTATAACACATCGATTAACAGCAATGTATGTGTCAACTTGTAAACGAGCGGGCATTTAAAAAAGCACAACGTCGTTTTATAGGTTAATTACTTTAATTCTACAGAGTGACAAATGCCTTGATCCGTAAGAAGTAACACATTAGTGAATTGGGTTCTTCCATGTCTCTAATGTTTACTTAGATACAGCCTACAGACTTAGCACTCAGTAAAGTGTTTAGCAATAGCACGCTTACCTGTGTGATGCTTCGCCTTGTTGCGGACTGAGTGGGGGGAGGACTACGCCGGATCTTCTTCAGTGCTCTTGGAGTTTTAGAAGGAGTTGAGCGTTTTCGTTTGTCACCAGGTCCAGATGAATCCTCTGTTATTGTTTCAGTAGTGAGAGTTTCCACGTCTTGTTGCCATTTGCGAAAAATGGTTAGGTCCCATTCCAAGCGCCCGACAAGGCTTACACAAGGCTTGCACACTCTAATCGATCTATTTAACTCAAGTCTTAATGCAAGACCCAAGTTCACAAGTCGTTGCAACAACGGTGAGCTTCGTGACTTATAAAAGTTTCCAGTTACACCACGTCTCATGTTTTTACCGCAACAGCGACACACGTCATTTACAACGATCTCTGTAGCGCTAGCCATGTTGAATTAGCTCTCCGTTCTTTGCTACTGTTTATTTACTTTCCCCCTGTAGATTTTCGTGTCGCGTTGCCGACGTCACGTCCGCCCTTCTCTGATTGGTTCACTTCGCTGCCCGTTAGTTCTTCTCTGATTGGTTTATTTTGCTGTCTGTTTGCTCATTGTTGCCCACCCAGGAAAATTTGCTGGACCACCAGTGACCAGACTCAGCCGCTGGTACAGCGATGAGTCTGGATTTTTCCAGGCAATAATCGCAGTCCTTTTCCCAATAAAAATATACGCAACTCAATTATTGCAAGGCATATAGCCTGTGTTTAAATGCCATACATTGGAACACTGTGACATCTCCATGGAGACCAGTAGGTGTGGATCTCTCGGCAGTAAAGTTCCACAGTGAGTGCGTCTTTAAACTGGCATAAACCTTGGCATTTTCTGTTCTCTTTTACACTATTTTCAGACTGTTATCCTGAATTATGTTCATGACACAGCCGTGCACGAAGGAAGGGCATCCGACATAAAAATAAAAAATTAAAATTAAATAAAAAACAATTGGATTTTTACATCTTAAATAATAATAATTAAAAGCAAACCAGTAATAGGTATTTTGATTATATTTTACATTTTAAAGTTCCATTCTTCCATATGTTTACGAACTTTACATTTTCACAACACGATGTGCATCACAAATATCAACGCAACAAACTTATATTTTTGCATTTAAGTTAATCTAAATAAAAAGTAAATGTCTAACCCAAGTACAGATCGAATAGATGTTGCAGACTTTAATGTAAAATCACAGATAAATGCGGTTTACTATTTGAGCTAAACAGATTATCATTTAACGGCTAGCTTTGCACCGTAAACATAGCATCGTGCAGGTTTTCCGCTGTTTTAAATGAAATCGTGACTAGTTCTGGTTTCTGTCTTAAGAATTAGACTCGCGTTCAGTGAAAGAGTGAAAATTACCCGAGGAAAAAGGTGTCAGATCGCAGAAATGTGAAGTTTCTTGTCCGTGTTTTGTCCGTGGCAGCGGTGACTCCAGAGATTAGTGATGGCAGTTTTGAAACACGCTTTTCGACACTGCTTCGAAGCCTCGAAGCAGGTCCGAGCGGCCGGGAGGGATGATCCGCGATGACTTTATGTGCCTCTTCGACGCTGCCAACCCACTTCCTGACCCCGCTGGACAGCGTCAGGCGGAGGCGAGCCGGGTAGAGTAGAGCAGGCTTCAAACCCCGTTTATAAAGCTCCGCCATTACTTCTCTGTATTGTGCACGCTGAGACATAACTTCGGCACTGTAATCCTCCACGATGCGGATCTTTTGGCCCCGGTAGTCAAACGTACCTTTGCGTCGAGCTTCTCTGATCAGCAAGTCCTTAGTCTGGTACCGGTGCAGGCGGACGATGACTGGCCGCGGCCGCGCACCTGGGCCCGGCCTTACGGCACCTATGCGGTGGGCTCTGTCAATCTCCGGCGGGGATGGCAATGTGTCCTTCCCGAACACGTCTTGAAGCAGCTGAGCAAAAAACTCCGTAGGGCGGCCCGTCTCCGTAGATTCCGCCAGAGAAAGGACGCGGAGATTTGAACGTCTCCCTCTGTCTTCTAATTCTACCACTTTGGCCTTAAGTTTTGTGTTGTCAGCTCGGAGAGAGGATATGGTGTCCTCCAACTCGCTAACACGTTGCCCGAGGTCATCCGACGCTAGCTCTAGGGAGGATATACGTTGATCGTGGTCATCCACCATCAGCTTGTGTTGATCAAATTTGGTTTCGAGCCCAGCCAACGAAGTCTTAAAATCGGCAGACAGCGACTCACGGTGTTTCTCTAAAAGCGCAGAGATAGCATCCATGGACAGGCTAGCGCTAGCTGCGCTAGCATCTTCCCTCTCGGCTGCTGTTTTCTGGGTCTTAGGTGGCATTTTGGGAGAGTTTTTGGTCCCGGTTGCGTAAAACTGAACGCAGGAATGTTTTCAAACAACAGACACCAACAATCGGCCTGTAAGGGCACGATGAAAAGGGTAACTTTGAAATTTTTGCCGGAGCACGCTCACCGCACGTCTAATCCATGCGAGCTACCAGTCGGAAGTCCCCATATATGATGATTTTAATGGTAGATTTCAAAGATGTAATGAATATAGATTTCTCTTACTCCAGTTTTGTCACAGAGTCGTAGCGTGTTGAAGGAGCCCATGGCAAACACCTCTCCATCGGGAGCCCAGGACAAAGAGGTGACTGGATAGTCATGAGGAGATGATGTGTAAAGCAACCGACCAAAGCTGTCCCACACCTATCAGAAAAGCAGGATTTTAGAAAATGCATGCTCAACTGCAAAACTTATCAAAAGGATTACTTACCTTATATTTACAATCTTCCCCCCCGATATTATCAAGTCATTGACTGAATTCCAATCAGCTTTTAAAATAAGGCCGTCATGAGCTTTCCACTACAAAAAGTATATAAAAATCAAAAGTGAAAAGAAATAAAAGTCAAGCAGATTCCATTAGTTCCATTGCTTCCAAGATCATCTATATTCAAATGGAGATTTTTCAGTGGACGGTCTGAATCATTTCGACTCTGTTGTAAAATGTTCAGGTTGGTCAAATGTAATACACATTTTAAACAGAATCTTGTTAAAGGCAAATGTCAAAGTACCTTATTTTCATCATCGTCCTCTTCATCATCCAAACCAGGTGAATTTAAAGCCACTCTTTCTTCATGTCTCATGCCCAAAACACTGGACACACCACTGCTTCGGGGATCCTGGAAACAGCAGACATTTAATTACTCTTACTACTCTTATATACTCCTACTATTACTCCTCGCAACTTCTTTCTGATAAAATAAGGAAAATAAATTGTCACTGCTTTGAAATATTGTAGGTGTATTAGAAAAAAATATTTTTATACAGATGTCTGGTGAATAACAAGACAAAATGATTTATTACAACAATGTATGTAATGTTTTGCAAATGTAGAAAAGCAGGCCGTGTTGCAAACATTACCCCGAGGGAAGTCTTGAGTGGCTCTAGCCCCCCTGCACTCCCCAGAGGCCGTCTCAGAGGCGGGACAGACCCCAAGGGTCCGAGTCCCGGAGCATCTAGACCCCGGAGAGGAGGCAGCCTCCCGAGTGGAGACGTGAGGGGTCTCAAAGCAGAGCCCAAAGAATCCTCCTTCTTCTTCTTCTCTTTCTTCTCCTTCACTTTCTCTTTCTTTTTCTTTTTGTCCTTTTTGGCTCCTCCTGAACTCGCTGCCTGTTTACACCTCTCTCGTTCCTGGATCACTAGATTGCGGTAGTTTTCGTCACCTGGATGTTCCCATGACGACTGTCCCGTGGAGAAGTTGAAATAGTAAATGTCCCCAGTTACATTTTGGCTGTAGAAATATGCAAACAGATGTTGATGTGGATATATATATCACACCTTTCAAGTCACTACAGGTATTTTGCTATTAGCAAAATTATTAATTTGTGTATATAAATGAGCATTTAAAATGAGTTAAAATAATATCGTGGATTAACAGAAAAACTGGGCTTGATCAATAAATAGGCATCACCTTCACACAACCCAAGTAATATAGCATGATACAAAAATCTATTGTGCCAATTACTCTATCCACAGCTGTAAGGAATGAATAAAATCTCTAATTGCATGATAATCTCAACTTTATGTTTGTATAATAAGAAACTGCTTTGTCAACACAGCTTTAACTTCACTGCAGCTGACATATTCCTGGGGCTGTTGTCGAGGAAACCCCCCTCAAGTGTCATATGTCAAAACCACATGTTAAGTGTTAAGTGACTAGGACAAAACAAACAGACACGGATTAGTTTTTATTTCTCACCATGGTTTCCAGCCGCTGGGCAGAGGGGCGATAACTCCTTCGCGGGCCAACCACATAAGCTCTGGCTCAGTGTCTGGGTCAATGCCAATCTCTTTAGCATAATCTCGAACCTCTGCGGTAAAAAACGTTTATGAGAAAGAAAACTAACTTTAAAACTTTTATTAATGTAACTATTATCACAGGCTAGTTGAATAGTCTGTGATGCATACCTTGTTCAGAGGGAATATAGTCATCGTCATATCGAAGAATGAGCTGATCTCCTACAAGAACAGCTCCAGACGTGTTCACTGAAAAAAACAATGTCAATGAAAAAAAAATATATAACATCCTATACATTATATATTTCTGGTGTTTTATTTGTATGGTGATCTATTAAAATAATGATTAGTGATTTGTTGGATGAATGCAGCAGGGTAATGGACTCTCACTGCCACTAATATAAATGGATAATTCAGATAGTAAGCACATCCTTTTTTGCAGATCAGAATCAACATTTGTGGATATAAGATAAGATAAGATAAGATAATCCTTTATTTGTCCCACAATGGGGAAATTGCAGTGTCACAACGCAAGTTACAGAAACAGTAGGAAAATAAGAGCATCAAAATCAAGATAAATAATAATAAGTATTTACAATCAACTAAAAAACACAACACTGTAAGCTAAGCTAAAAAGGCACAGGAACATTGCACAATAAGTGTTTTTGATTCTGAGATGATTGTGTACAGTGCAGTGATGGACAGTGGTGGGTAAATAAATAAGTAGCAGGTAGTGACTTTAAATAATATTGCACATTGTTATTATTACTATGGAGATGACACATGGTTGCTATGGGGATGACACATGACTAGCATTGATATATTTTGAAACTATAACTATAAGATTTGTGATCAAGCTGACTGTGTAAAATAAAATTACAGTAATAGTAAACCCTAACAATCAAATCCACGACTTCATTTACAAACTGGTGTACCTAATAGGATTAAGTTACAGTATTAGTCCCACAGCGAGTGTGACTGTGCTCTAGTGCGAGACTTTTGAGCTCCTCAGTTAACTCAAATATCAGATTAGCTCCATCACTGATTGTCTTTGCGCCGTGGATACGAATAGTTAACGATATACACGAAAAAGCTTTTTTGTTATAGCAGGCAATTTTTTGTTATATCAGGAAATTTACCTCATATGTCTTTTAATCGGAGACTTTTCCCGTGTAGTTTTAACTCCAATCAGTTCTCGTTCGGGACGTTACAAATAACGCATCTCCAAGAACAGTCATCTATGAGGAGCAGTTGCCTTCATCCTCTAGTGACTTGAGCTTGTCACCCCTCAGGTGGTCAGTGACGAGTTCGTACAAGTCAGTGTCACCTAACCCTTCAATGTTGGCTGTGCTACTGCCGTCATCGATGGAGCTGCCGATGGCTTGTAGCTGGCTTGTGTTTAGACTGGAAAGTCGTCTCTGGATCTGGACTACTAGCGCCCGCCGTGGTGCTTTGGTTGCCATGACGTCTTGATAGTGGTGGACACTCTCTGGATGACACACGTAGTATGAGCCCTCCCTGAAGTCCCCAGACACATCAAATGGTACAGCTGCACTCTTCACCAGGCGGTTGCTCTCTCTGCATCCCGGACGAGCCCCCAATTGTTACCGGCGCCAGCCCTAGGGGAAAGCTGTGCGGTAGCAAGTGGCACACAGCTAAGGTTAGACTGTGTAGCCTAAAGGTGTGGTGTTGCTGTGGATAGAAGAAGAGGAGACATGTTAGTCTGGCCACAGCTTGTTTAATTCTGGAAGTCATTCAGTTATTTACTACTTATTAAATTCAATTCAATTGACTCATTCTCTCAAAAATCATAATTAATAAAATAATAATTGACAATAAATAAATACTTAGTAATGGACAATAAAATAATACATAAATTCACTCAAACATAAATTTACAAAAATAAACCATAAAATGCAAATACATACATATAGTTATACATAAAACAATAAACATACATTTATACATCACTCTCTTTACCATAGCTGTTATTATTGCATTACTGCAGTGCATCAACTACACTCTTACTCAACTCTGTCTGCGTCTCTCCTGCGTCTCTCTCGGTCACATACACACTCAAGCGGGTCGGCCACATAAAAGGAAAAGCGCCTGCGCATGGCGGCAAAACTAACTCGGCTTAAACTACACGAGAAATACAAATGGCGGTTGCCTTACACTTGGATTTGAGCAGAATGTATTCTCCAAAATGGTATAAACTCCCTTTAGCATATTACAAAGCACTTCAGCCAATGACGTTGCTTAACTATAGCTTGAAATATATTGCTACTACTTAATACTGAACATGGCGGACGTTAGAAATGGAACTGCATGAAGTAGTACAAAAATACATTGCTAACGTTCACTAAACTCTTTGAAACTTTCACAGCTGGTTTAAAACCTTTACACAATTAACTAAAATGTGTTCGGACCAAGTCTGAGTTAGTATACGAACTTTTTAATCATACCTGTGGATAGACGAAGAGGAGACATGTTAGTCTGGCCACAGCTTGTTTAATTCTGGAGCTGCGCCTGCGCTGTGTCCCTCTAGTCCCCACAGTAGCGCTAACAGCACCATCTATTGGTCGGAATGTGTATTACACCCAAAATAAAAGACACGTTAGAAATAATACCAAAAAATAGAGGGGGTGTCTGTTTCTCCACAAAACTTTAAATATCGTGTTTTTCAACCTGCTACATAAACACAGACGATGCAGAGGGCCGATCGAGGGCCATAGACTGGTGCTCAGTACAGTGAATAATTGAAATATTCAGGTTTAACACATTAGAATGAGCGATCAGTCCCTTATTCATGCTAAGATCCACAAAACCACACAATAAATATTAAATATTGTCTTATCAATTTAGATTTTCAAAAAACTTGCAGTCAAAACTACTGCTCAAGGTAATTTGGGCCAATTCACCTGGAAGCCTGAGGGCCAAAAAAAATTTGTCTGAGGGCCGCATTTGGCCCACGGGCCATAGTTTGGACATGCCTGGTCTAAATCAACAAAAGTTTATTCCCTGGAGATTACAATTCTAATGTAGTTGTGCAGATCTATCCCTGACACGTGCACGGAGACCCCACAGGTGCTCTGTGTAGGTCTGGGGTCTATCCCCTTGCGCTTCACACAAGATACAACACTTCATGAATATGCAAATAGAGGGCGTAGATCAGTCTCTTCCTCCTTAGTACTTTCCCACTAGTCTTCTTCGCAGGCTCTGCGCGTCACATGCACAGGCGCTCCCGTTATCTCACATGTTCCGGACAGACCTCGCTACAATGGATCATAATGAAACAAAAGATTTCCAATAGAGCAAGGATGAGGTGTGATAGCATGTGCGTGTGGAGTCTTCAACCCCCCCAATATTTCTGCAATCATAAAACATTGATTAATAAGTTCACACAAGCATATTATTTATTTATTCCAACAAAGGTAAATTAACCTAAAAAACGGTTATTAACCTAAAAAACTTTCTGACTGTGAGTGGGCTCGTCTCTTCACAGACTGACATGTAACATGGCCCTGTGGCGTCTCTGTAGACTTAAATGCCATACTATGGTACAATCCATACATACGGACTCTCCACTGGAAAAGTTACACAGTTGACCTTTAACAAACTGTGGACTAAGGTTAACGCTGGATAGTATGGTCCAGAGGGACGGTCTGCGATGATTGGTCATTCAAAGCAATGAAGTTTAGGAACAGGGTTGTAATTTAGATTAGGAAGTGGTCATGATTAGGGGTAAGAGCCCAGTCACGAAACCTCCTTATCTTCTAGTAGACAGAGTTTAATCCCATAATGTGGGACATCTCCATGGAAACACGCAGGTGGCACATGTCCCACATAGAGCTGTCGTACAAATCATCACATTCTTCAACAAGGTAAAAATGAAATTATATCTTATTTCAGTGAATGCTATGAATGGGTTTCAGCTTTGTTATGAAACATTTTGAGGACTTTTTGCCATTGTAAAGATAATATATTTTGTTTAAATTTGCTAATAGCTATGGGAACGGTCCAAATTTATCATCATTCTGAAACACATGAATTAATTAAAGGGCCCATATTACGCTTTTGTCTAATCTATGTTATAATGTTTGTTTCATTCACACATGTTTAACACACAAACCATGCATATTTATTTCTTCTCTCAAACAGAAAACACTCTGTTTCTCCTTGTGATGTCATGTGGTAGTACAGAAAGTGCTCCACTGTGTTTTTAAACCCCACACCTTCACGAGAATCATTTGAATGATTTCAGCCCTGGAAGTTCCAGTCTCTAGTAAACAAAGGGTAAAAGCTATCTGTTAACTTGACAACTACCGCTTCACGACATCACGAATGGAACAGAGCATTCTGAGCTTTGGCAATGCAGACATACTAATAATAAAAAGTTTACCCAGAAGTGTATGAATGAAGCAAAACACAACTCGAGGCATGTTTTTGATGAGCTGACAACATTCTAACATGGATTAAAGTGGTCCAAAATGTATTTGGTCTACATACTGGTATACGTCAATCACATTTCACCCACATATCCAGTGCAGTAAATAGACAGCTTTTGTTGTTTGTCTAATTGGTATCATGTGACCTCTGCCATGTGACTGCTTGCCAGTCTATTTAAAAACACCTTTTATTCTTGTATGCCCTGAATTAGGCCCCATGCAGCCGAAATGTGTAGGCTAGTCCTGTTTTTTACATTAAAGGACTTTTTATGCAGTGCCTCTGATTTTTGCTCTTAACTGTCTGTAACTTATGATTTTCCACTGTGATCCTGATCAGCACATGACCTGATACTTAACTATTTTCAATCTCTTATAGCCTGTGTTTGCTAATGTGTGCATTGTGTCGCCACGGTAACTTCTAAACATTCCAGCAATGATGTCACAGTGTGATGTCACTGCATAGTATAAATTGGTAGTTTTCAGTAGAATGTGATCATGTCATAGTCTCAGGAGCCAGATTAACCCTATTGATGACACTGTACTTTGCCATGATACATCCAAAAGGTAAAGTCACAAATTTTGGATCTGATTCCTATTAGTGACTAAGCCCAAGAATTCACTGTATTACAACAGAAAACAGAATTTTAACAATATACATTTTATCTGCCCGCTGCGCCCCATCTGGAGTAAAACACTTTGAGGGAATGAACCATTTCATCACCGACCAAAACAACAGAGCGGTGAAGAATTAGGCCTTTCCTGTTGTGTTTACCTGGCTCCCCCTGGACAAAATTAACATATATACATTCATATGTATATGTTTAATTGATTCGTTTTCTGTATTACAAAATACACATGGGTCACATTTACAATAATTATTAATTTTTAGATCAAATGTAGAATTTTAAAATAAACCTCTGTGTTATAAACCCAAATTTTATCCCAGTCAATATTTGAAAAAATTTTATCCCAATAAAATTTGCACAGAGGAGTTATTTTATTTATTACTATTTGTCTCAGAAATGTGTTATTACATTTGTCATTTTAATCTTTGTTATCTTAATATTAATTCCATCTAAATATATGATTGAACTGGACACCGGCTGGTTATTTGGATTTCGGTCACCTGCAGGATACTTGGATAACTTGTGGGTATTGCATCAAATACACTATACAATATTCACATGGAGTGACAGGTAGGTAACAGAATGTAGAAAGGAATTTAGCCTATGGTACAAGGTGTCCATTTTCATCTATTAATTGTGAAACTAATATTATGTTATTTTTGACTCCATCTGGGAGTATTACATCATCACATTCTAGAATCTGAAAACCACCAATAAAGCCTGATGAATGCAGTGTGTCGCCATGGTAACTTCTAATGGAATCCATGGTCATGTGACCACGGTCATGTGACCACGGTCATGTGACCACGTTCTAGTCATGTGACTAGAACGTGGTCATGTGACCACGTTCTAGTCATGTGACTAGAACACTTCAAAGTTCAAAGAAAGCTTTGAAGTGCTTTGGCTCAAAGCACCAGAATTTGTAAGTGCGCCTTGTAGACACAAGCACACAACATTATATGATTACAAACATGTATCCGTCAAGCAGATATACACAAGACATGAAGTCACAGCCGACTGAACCGACAATGGACGGTATGACAAGAGCTCAGCGGGTGCTGCATAAGTTTATGACCACTTGGGATGATGACGACTACGGGGAAGACATTGCTGGTGGAAAAGAAACACCAAACTTCAAACCAAATCATCAAGACATGAAGTCACAGCCGACTGTCAATAACATTGACATATTGACACTGACCATGGCACCAACTCCTGTCAGAAGGCCTCCGGTTAGTAAAATTGACATGATGATCGATTTTCCCCCAGGGTATGTCCGGTTTACTAACCGGAGACGACTTCAATCCATAAGGGAAGACCCGTCCTATATGGGAATAAGTCCTGTCAGAAACCCTTCTTACAGGGTTTCTCCGGTTAGTAAAATTGACATGATGATCGAAAATCTCCCGTTGAGACGACGACTTCAATCCATAAGGGAAGACCTGTCCTATATGGGACCAACTTCTGTCAGAAACCCTAAAACACCAGCCCCCTGCCAAGTTGCTGGTGGTAAAGAAACACCAAACTTCAAACCAAATCATCAAGACATGAAGTCACAGCCGACTGAACCCACACAGAAGAGTCACTCTGTTAGAAATCTGCCTGACCAAAGTAGATCTACACAAGTGACCACTGGGCTGGTTCACAATACCAGCACAAACACACCCAAAACTGCTGTGGTGAGACCTCCGAATTCTAATCCAGAGACACTGGACGGTATGACAAGAGCTCAACGGGTGCTGCATAAGTTTATGACCACTTGGGATGATGACGACTACGGGGAAGACATTGCTGGTGGAAAAGAAACACCAAACTTCAAACCAAATCATCAAGACATGAAGTCACAGCCGACTGTCAATAACATTGACATATTGACACTGACCATGGCACCAACTCCTGTCAGAAGGCCTCCGGTTAGTAAAATTGACATGATGATCGATTTTCCCCCAGGGTATGTCCGGTTTACTAACCGGAGACGACTTCAATCCATAAGGGAAGACCCGTCCTATATGGGAATAAGTCCTGTCAGAAACCCTTCTTACAGGGTTTCTCCGGTTAGTAAAATTGACATGATGATCGAAAATCTCCCGTTGAGACGACGACTTCAATCCATAAGGGAAGACCCGTCCTATATGGGACCAACTTCTGTCAGAAACCCTAAAACACCAGCCCCCTGCCAAGTTGCTGGTGGTAAAGAAACACCAAACTTCAAACCAAATCATCAAGACATGAAGTCACAGCCGACTGAACCCACACAGAAGAGTCACTCTGTTAGAAATCTGCCTGACCAAAGTAGATCTACACAAGTGACCACTGGGCTGGTTCACAATACCAGCACAAACACACCCAAAACTGCAACCCCAGATAATGAAGTAACGACACCAGTACAGGTTCATAGGCCGACCTCACCAGCCTCAGTTTCTAATACGAAGACACCAGCCCCTGTCTCAAGTAAGCCTCCTGTTTCTATGGAGAAGACCGCCCCCCTAGGTTGGGCAGTACAAACACCAGAGGAGGTTTATATCCCTCTTTGTCAGAAGCCCCCGGTTTGTCCACAGGCCCCTGACTCAAATAAGCCTCCTGTTTCTGTGGAGAAGACCACCCCCCCAGATTGTGCAGACCCACTTGGCAAAGTGGTGATCAATAAGATGCCATCCCTCAGTAGTGACGATGAGAGTGAAGACGATGACGATGAAAAAAGAAAGGAATACCAATGGAACCTAGAGCTCTTCACGGTAATGGCATCCACTACAGTAGACAGTAGGCAGACTGAAAGCCTCTGGGACACTGGATCTTCAGAAGATTTGGAAATGGACGATTCACTCGCTGACTTATTAGCTAGGTGCCGTCAACAAAAGTACAAAAAATGTGGTAATTTGACTGTAGCGTCACTGGTGACAGAGACAAACACCTCCTTAGCAACACAAAAGACCACACTCCCCAAGAAAACGAAACCACTCAGTGCCAGGGACTGGGACTCAATACTACCTAAGTACTCTTCCTACTCCAATGGATGGCACTCGACTAATAAGGGAGATTATTTATTGACAGACAGAAGAAAGACTCAGGTCAACACTAAACTTGTGGTTGAGTCCCAAAAGGAGATCAAGACTCAAACATCCCAAATGATATATGAAGAGCCTCCTATTCCAGAGTCCCCAGACTGTCCTAGGTCCCCTGACTATCCAAAACCACAAGGCCTGGTCTCAAGGAGGCTTTGTTTTTCTATAGAGGAGCCCACCCCTCCACACTGTGAAGTAACGGCACCAGTACAGGTTTGTCGGAAGCCCCCGGTTTGTCCACAGGCCCCTGACTCAAATAAGCCTCCTGTTTCTGTGGAGAAGACCACCCCCCCACATTGTGCAGATAATAAGGTGACCACACCAGAACTGGTTTCTAAGAAGATGCCTGCCCCTTTCTCAATCCCACTTGGCAAAGTGGTGATCAATAAGATGCCATCCCTCAGTAGTGACGGTGAGAGTGAAGAGAGTGACGATGAAGAAAGAAAGGAATACCAATGGAACCTAGAGCTCTTCACGGTAATGGCATCCACTATAGTAGACACGGTGGAGAGATATAACAAGAAGTATCAGAAGTACAACCTGGATAAGAAATACTTCAAAACCCAGACCAAGTCCTTAGCAGCAGACCTGGCTGCTAACCTCAGCGGATGGCACATTGCTGTGGTACCATCTGTTGACAACGCTCTGAAAGTAGCCAATGACGTGATGAAGGAACTGCAAAAGAAGTACTCAAAGAAAGATATGTGTACTTATTTTGTAGAAGGTGATTTTACACCTATTCTCGTGTATGTGACTAAAGAGCGTCTAGTCTCAGGTACAGGCATGATACATAAGGTGTACAAATGGGAGAAAGAGGACTTCATAAAATTGACCACCAGGCTGATCACTAAACTGTGTAAAGAGGAGCAGGTGGATATTCCAACCATCTCCTGCTTTATAGCTGAGCAGTTAATGGAGGAGCTCCAAGATTGTCCCATTTTTATCAAGCCAAAAGAGATTTATATGAAAAAGTTGGTTCGGTCTGTGGTCAAGAGGATTAAGAAGTACTACCCCAAAGAAGCCTTCATCCTCTGCCTTCAGGACGGAGCAATGGACCGGATCATCTTGGAGAAGCTGAAGAAAAAGATGTGTACACCTCAGACAGGGGTCAGGACTTTTTTCAAAGACATAGTCAAAAGGATCGCAGGTTAAAACACTCTACAGCCCAACAGAGACAGAGCTCTCTGTTGGGCCATAAGGTCCTGATGGGCTTGTCCTAATGCACTGAGAGGAGCTTCTCAGCAGCGAGCATCTCAAAGGCTCGATGAGGAGAAGCGGACAGAAGCAGCAGTGTAGGACAAACCCACACACTGAACAACACCTCAGGACCACCGCTGACCACCAACCCCCCAGCCCTACAAACACCTGACAACCCCACTAACCCCCCACCCCATAACACCTGCCCACCTGAGCCCAGTCCTCCTCATCGAGCAGTTCGAACTGCTCGATGAGGAGGAGCGGATGGGAGCAGCAAGTCCTCAGCACCGAGCAGTTCAAAGGCTCGATGAGGAGGAGCGGATGGGAGCAGCAGTGTAGGGCAAAAAATCAAATACACTTTCAACAACATATTTGTCAACAACTTTATTTGTTGACAAATATGAATTTTTACAAAAGAAATGTTGTGACCCATTCAGTATTCACAAAAACCCTGTGGGGTTTTTGTGAATACTCTCCAAACCATTGACAAAACCACGGCTTTTTTCCTTACAGGTAAAACTGGGAAACAAGTAACTCCAGGGCAAAAATATTGCCCTTCCTGTAGGAAGCAAGCCAATTCATTATCCACAGAAAGTGAAATGGATAGTGACTGTGACTCCTCCCTAGAAACTTTGAAATTGATCCAGAAAATGAGGATGTGAAAGTGAATTTCATGCATCCTGGTCCTACCACATTGTTTACATGGCCAAGGAGGGAAGACTTGTGCTGGGTACCTTCACAAAATATTCTTTGCAAAATTCCCCCTCCTGAGGCTACTACATTGGGTAGAAAGTATACTATTAGTAATACCACTACAAATATAATCCAAGACAAGTTCAACCAGCAGTAGTACTCCAGTTTAATCAGTACCAGTAATCAAATTGGCCATTCAGAGTTAAACCAGTTCTAATGATTAGTATGCAAATTTTCCAAAGTACAAGTTTTAAACTGTCAGAAACAAAAATAAAAAAAAACAAAAATTATATGACAAATGATAGCTGTTTCAATTAAAATATGTATAAATTCACTTTATAATGGGCTGCATGCAAGATACGTGAACAAAATTTCAAACATGTTTTTTTCTTGTTACCTGAAATTTCACATTTTGTTTCATGTTAGGATGGGTTTATTGCACCAAGACAGGATATTTAATGGGGATAATTAGTATAAGGTTTTATATTTAGAATGTAAGAGTATTCTTCTAAAATCAAAGAAAAAAAAAACAAAACACACACACACAAAAAAAACAAAAAAAACAAAACCTTGGAACTCTAGCTGGCCTTGACGTGGCTCCGGGGCTTATGGGGCATTTGTTCCCAAACTAACAAGCTAGGCACCTTTTGAAAGTTTCAGATGTGTTAGTAATATAACTATTGTAATCATCCTACTTTCTCTCTTGTTTATAGTGAAAAAAATGCTCAGATACCTTCAAATTTCATGCTTGATATCCATCAGATAGATCTGTTTTGAAAGCTGACAGTAATTTTTAGTGTTTTAAGGATTTTGTTTCTGCATGTTAGGAGAAAGACACCATTATGATACTTAGGGGTTTTGTAGACCAAAAGTAGTTTTATTCAGTGGTTGCATTATATTCTTGATATACTTTGACACACATTGTCAAAAATGGGGTCAAAAATGAGACAAAATCTAAAATTCTAGGCTTTTTACTTCACCACTGCCAGAAAATAAAATTTCAAACTTGGAATAATATCACCCACTTAACCTAAGCAGGTCCTTTAGAGAACATTTGTAACATATTTGGCTGTAATTACTTCATTTTCTAGTTTGTATGAACATTTTATTGCCAGGCGGAAAGTAATTTTTTTTCATTATTTTTCCAATTTTCAGCAGTCTCTGGGGGAAAAAAAATTTTGTTCTTCTAAATTGTATTTCTTGCACCATAACCACCACCCAAAGTTGTGTACATTCTGTTAGTTTCATTGCTATGGGAATATTGGTTCAAAAGTTATAACCCTCCAAACTACCCTCCAGAATCAGAGTGACTCAATTTATCAGCTGCCCCTACCCCTTTATATGGGCTCTAGTCAGGAAAACATGGATGTTTTCCACCTACTAATGGCATTTTAGTGCCAAGAGGGTCCAAATGCATATTTTAGGAGAGTTTTGTAAACATGGTGCTGCTGGAGGCATTTGTTGAGTTGACATGGACAGACCCAATTTGCTTAACTAACACAAATATAATTTTTGAGCTGAAAGAATGTTGAACTGACTGTACATCATATTCAGTGAAAAAAAAACTAATACAAGAATATACGTAGGTTACATGGCCATATTCTGGTAGTAAAACCAAAATGCTCTATAAATAAAAAAGCAGGTGAAAGTTAGAATAAAGTGAATAAAAAAAGCAGTAGCCTATGAAGTGTGCGTGTGCACGTAACACAGTAAATGAACCAATGACGTCATCTTCACAAAAGCGAGGCCTCACATTCACAGGTCACGTGTTTTAGCAAACTGAAGCGTCAAGTATCTTCTTATTAATGTAATTTCGTCCCATAGATAATTATGTGATAAAGTTGATGATATTCATTTTCCATTGATTACTTAAACACATATAGATTTCCCAGTCTTCTGTACTGCGTCATGTCATCACGACGTAGCCTATAGTTGTCTGTATCATGTAATTAAGATACGGTATAACAAATCTTAAGGTCCTGTTGTGATATATTTATAACATTTTACTGACATTGGAGAAGCGTCATGAATTGTTGTAGGCTATAGAATTTTATCGTGTGCTCTAACATGACTCCATAAGCAGACCAATATTCAATACAGCGGTAAATGGAGCCTTGCTTCTTCTCCGTAAACACTCACGTCACTCACTGGAATGCTCAGCAGAGCAATTAGAAGTTACTACAATAACTTTTCCTCATTTGATCACTACATACTATGTGGGAGAGTAGAGTAAGCCTACTCAAAACAACACTTACATGCGGAAAATGATCGCATGACAGAAGCAAACTATAAATGAAACGGCCTCTTTTAACAATATTCAACATGATTCAACTCACTTGCTGCTAGTTTTTGCTTATTGATTCTTGTTTTTTTTTCATGGATTCTCAAAGAAACATTTATTGTAACTTATATCAAGTCTTGTCTTAACTGATTAACTGATTGATGATGAAGAATCAATATATCTATATAAAGTTTATTATGATGAAGGTAAGTGTGTGCTTTTGAGTGAGGAGTGAGGGGATACAGTGCTTGTGAAGGGACACCTGGTGAGGGGCTGGTTTAATGGTTTTTATTTAAAAACAGAATTTTCTTAATGGTGTCAGGCTTCATTCGACTTCTTTTTTTGCTGACAACATCACCAGCTTTTGAAAAAATCCTCTCACAAGGAACAGAGGAAGCAGGAACACACAGAAACCAGTGTGCCATCTCATATAGGTTGGGATACACATGTTTGTTGTTTTTCCAGTAAACCAATGGATCTTCATTGCGGTTAATGTTCATTTCTGATAGATATCGATCCACTTCAACTATGGCATCTGTTGTTGCATTAGACCTTCGCCTTCTTTCGTCAACTGACTTGTCCAACAGTGACCACAAGCCACCTGGAAAAAAGAAAAGAAAATGACATGTATTACATACACACATATGCGGGATACAGTATAAACCATATAAATACCTGAGTTGCTGGTGGTGCTTCTGGTGGTGGATGAGCAGCTGTGGCTCTTTGTTTTTCTATCAAAAGGGCACATTCTGCTTTCAGTCTTTTATTAGCCTCTTGTGCTTTGTTTGAGCTGATAAACCCCAGAGTTTTGAATCGCCTTAAAGCCAGAAAATTGGTCACCTACTTAAGAAGCAGCACAACAGCCAAAGAAAAACTTGGAAAAACTGCCTGCCTGTCTTGTCTCCATTTTACCAAGCAACAGAGGAACTTTCAGAAGAAAAAAGGGTGTCAGTATCAAAGGTCATTCCTATGCTTAAAATGTTGCATCATACGGTTTCACAATGGTCAACAGGTATACATTTATTTTGAATTAATTTTAATCATTTAATTAAAATGCTGCATCTTACTGTTTGTCAACGGTCGACAGGCATAAACAATGCAGTCGCTCAGCAGCTGTCTGAAAATCTACTTGGGCGTTTAAGGGAAACTGTGGCCAACCATGAGACAACAGCATCATGACACTGTCTACATTGTTGGAGCCGCGATTCAAAACTCTGGGGTTTAAAACTCATTTACCTTTCAGTCCTGTTCAAAAAAGTAGTGGAGTTGAAAGTACAGATATACCTGCTCTCAAATGTAGGTTGATACTTTTACTTGCTTATTTATTTTGTTTTTTCTCCAGTATCTGTACTTTCACTTAAATACAAAATTGTGTACCCAGGTAGAACACAGAAACAAAGCGCATGTTTTGACAAGGCACTGAGTGAGACAAGCCAGACACACAACCACAGAACACACACAATACCGCCTTAAAGCCATTCACACCAATCTGGGCACCTTTACTACACACAGTACGGTAATGAATATGCAATTAAACTAGGCACCTTTAGAAATAAATCAAAGGCCCATTGTGTAACTTTTCCTGGAAGGTCCGTCACCTGCTTGTCTTTATGGATGTCTTTTTTTTTTTTTGCCTTAAATGTTCCACAGTATGACATTTAACCTCTATCTGTATCCATGACGACAGGCCTTTGACACCATCCTATCTGTGGATAGGCAAGCCCACTCACAGTGAGAATGCATGTTTTTATTGATCTGTTTGAGTTATAAAAACATACGTAATTGTAGAAATGAAAGATAAGTTTAACGGCATATTGTGGAACATTAGTAGCAAAACAATTACATTTCCATGGAGACAAGCGGGTGACAGAAAATATCTGATTTTTTTCCCATGTATTTGAGCAAAATTGTCTCCTGTACAGATACATTGTATAAGCAGGTCTTGAGACCAGAATAAATCTGCTGTGTACTGTCTGCATCTAATTATCAAGCATTTTATTGATAGATAATCAGGAAGTACACATTAGCATGCTGGTTGTTAGCTTTACTCTCCTCTCTGGTCTGAAAGCTGTCAAAAGCGTTTATAAATTCATCATGGTGAATAATTAGGATATTCTGAATACATAAGGTAAGTGAGGAATAACTTTGGACCACTGCAAACTGTTTAAAATGAACGAGTTCTGCTTTACAAGTCCTGTACAGCACATTTAAGTTTTTATCTGTTAAATGTACTTCAGTGCTATTACTATAACTACTGCAAATACTACAGCAAATACTACAAAACTGAATGCAAAGATACACTCACACAATTCTAATGCACGTCTACTACACACTGTATGGTAATAAATACAAGGTTTTATATTGGCTTTAAACTGATTCCAGGAGTGAAATATGTTATATAGGGCTTTCCAGGACGGATGAAACAATTGCATGTTGACACTAAAAGGTACAGGGAAAACGTAGCAGTACTGCCAAAAGTCTGGGTCGAGAAAATTGATCGTAAACTGCAAACCGCGGTTTAGGATTTATCAAATGTTGAAGAGTTAAAGTTTAAGCCTTAAAACACGCTCTGCTCTCAGTTAGAAAAATAAAAAGAGAATTGGGGTGAAATGATCCAAGGGAGAGAAGGGGAATTCTGGATCTGGGAATTGACAAAAAGAATGAAAAATGTAAGTTTTGGGTTTTTTTGTAGTCACAGCTGCCCTGCCCTAGGACTATGTAGATGTGGCTGCCAGTGAGTACAGTGTCCCCAATCATCAAATTATCAATGAAAAAAATACACTGCCTTATTTACAACAGTTAGAGTTAATAAGTATAATATTATTAAGGATTGTAGAGACACGGCAGATGAAATGTCTTTCTTTCATCTTACAGTGACATCACACACCGGGGATGTGTGTCTATGGTGGAATGTTCAGCAGTTACCATGGTGACACTATGCACACATTGTAAACACTGACAAAAAGTTTTATTCTAAAAATGCAAACACATTTTCAGGAGCCTGTGATCAATATGCTCATTCACGGTCCTGTTTAGGGGTTTGATTTTCAATCAAAAAGGTGAAAGTGACTAACTGAAAAACTGTTGGCTGATGTTAGCTAGCTTATAGCTGTAATGTTATTTGAGAGGGTTTGTTTAATGGCACAAATCATCTCACCTGTTGTAGCTTCAGCTAAGTTTTTTATTTATTTATTTATTTTTTGGTTATTGTTTTAAAAGAAAGCTCAGATTAAAGTTCAGACAAAGCAGTGCCTACAGTTTGCATCACACCCCCAGAGAATGCTGATGACATCAGCTGCAAATTATCAGTAGCATTTTTGCAAGATAAACAGCTACAACTTACACATTAAACAAAGACCTAAAAAAAGCGCTGTGTAACTATGTGGGGGGTTGGTCACCTGCTCGTCTCCAGATGTAATTGCTTTGCCTGGAATCTTCCACAGTGTGGCATTAAACTTATATGTTTCCATGTTACAGGTCATGTTACTGATCAGATCTCAAATCTATAATTCAAGTTATTTAATTGTTATACAGGAGTATTTGTTTAATCAAAGCAAAGTGTGGGGGATTAGTGGAACATCATAAACACCTCCCTCACCCATCCTGTGTGGGTCTCCTCCTGCAGAGAGGATGTCCTGATGACACCCTGATGACACCCAGGGGTGCTCCAGAACTGAGGGCCTATTATTACAGGACAGACGCACACACGAGCAGCAGCAACGTGAATCATTTTGAGAAGAAACACAATCTGTTAAACACATGAGACAATGGTGTAATGTTAAAACCTGCCAGCTACAGACCTTTCAACATGAACTCAGGTTTTGGAGATTTTTCACCAGTTTTATTTAATAACTCTCTTTTCACCAGGGGAATAGCTGAATTTATTTGGAATATTTCGAAGCCATATTTTTATCACAAAGACCTATTCAAATCGCGACTCAAAACTTATCTCTTCAGACAGTCCTACCCCACAACCGCTCACACCATCATCCAGTTTTGTATGGTATGGTATGTATGGTGTTTTTATTCACCTATTTTATGTTTTTAACTTGTCCCGCAGTGTCCAGTGTACCAGTCATTTATGTTTTGATCTGACAGCAAGCAATACTTTATTTATTTACTAACCTTTATTTAACCAGGTGAAAAACCTATTGAGATTGAGCTCTTTTTCAAGGGTGACCTGAGCCAAAGTGAAACTGCACATCATGAAAAACATTTACATATTCGCTCTGAAATAGAAACAGAATGTTCACATATAGGATTCTCACACTTTTTTTTTTTTAAATAGAGGGAAAATTCCAAAATGCTAAAAAGTTATTTAAACAAATTTTAAGTAGTACTGATATTTTTGTATGAGAATTAAAACCTCAGTCAGTATCCATATATCAATTTGGTACTGATCCATCCATCACAAGCAAAAATCAGTAAATCAGTTGTTGTGATACTCATATGTTTTTCATTTCGCTGTGGTCACACTCATTCATAGAAGAATATGGTGTATTTTATCTAGTATATTGTGGCCATAGATATACACATGCTTCCCATTCCCCTGTACTTACCCCCTTGTTTGGGATCATTTGAGTGTGTGGGGGCAGAGGTTTCACAGAGGACACACCGGAGGAGGGACAGCACATGTGGAGAAGATATTAGACCCCCGATGTCCGGCTACTGAGGCCCAGCTCACACGGACCTAACCCAAAAACAACCAAACACAACAGTCATTAGAGCAGGAAGCACACAGATCTGTACTCAAACAATAAAAGAATGTAGAATGTGTGTGGGCTAAGGGGAACGGGTAAGTATGTACAGTATGTGCTTATGTGTTTGACTGTATGTTGCTTTAAGAACAGTAGAATTTAAGAAGAGTAGAATAGAATAATTTAGTAGAATTTTAGTGGAAAATAGTGAATCCATACTTTCCGTATTTCCACCAACCTGCTCAGAGACTACAGGTGTTAATTAGCATTCACGTTATAACCTGGCACCAGCATCTTTCCTATGATTTTTGTTGTGGTTAATGCATTGTTGCACTGTCCCTGTACAAATAAAAGAGAGAGAAAGAGAGAGATAGATACTTTATTGATGTTGAGGGAAATTCAAGTTTTGCTGCAGCAAACTGTTGCAGTTGATGTTACTACAACATTTCCACTGCGCATCTCAGTCGCCTTTGTGTCTCAGTCAAAGGTCTCAGTAGAGTTTAACAGGAGGACTGGTCAGGTAGGGTCAGCAGATCCTGTGAAAGAGCCAAAAGTGTCCCTCCTCTGTGAACACAACATGAATCAAATGCAGTCATCTTGCATTTACTTAATAACATGTTTTTTATTGACCTAAAAAAAACTTTACTGTGAGTGGTCTTGCCTCTTCACAGATCTGACACGTAACATGGCCCTATGGCGTCAACTGCTGTCTCCGTAGACTTAAATGCCATACTATGGAACAATCCAAAACTTTCAAGACACCTGAAGCGCTTTACAGTTCATTGTTCATTCACACCACACTCAGTGGTAGTAAGCTACTATTGCAGCCACAGCTGCCCTGGTGCAGACTGACGAAAGCGAGGCTGCCAATCTGATTGGATAGTATGGTCTGGATAGTAAGGGACAGTCTGCTATGATTGGTCATTCAAAGGAATGAAGTTTAGGAACAGGGTTGTAATTAGATTAGGAAGTGGTCATGATTAGGGTTAGTTACTAGCCTTATCTCATCTTACATCATAAAAAATGTAAACCTGACACATGTATGACAGGCCTATTCATAGCTTCACAAGTTTACACACTACCATGGCAACCAGGGATACATCTAATTTCTATATGACATTACATTTATCTTGCATTCCTGAACCAGCCAAGGTTCAGGAAGGACGTCTGTTTCAAATGCGGGCCTTTCTGGACCAAATGTCTCACTAGGTGCGCAGGCAGACACAGCTCAGTTCAGAGCGCTCTGGGGAGGATCCACAGACTGGTCTTTAGAATGTCCGGTCCCTGCCAGACCACACCAAGACCCCAGCTCACAAACGAGGAGCCAGCCTTCCTCCTTCCTCATCCCCATGAGCCAGTGCCCCTCCTGTTTTCAGCCCCAGGAGCTTCTTCAGTCCAAGCAGTATGGGCCTCCCCTTCAGTCCACTAAACAGAACTATAGAGTGGCTCCAGAAGTGCCGCTCTATCTTCAGGATTTTCAGCCCCTTTTGGAGCATGTGTTGCCCTCAGGGAGAGTGGCTGAATGTCCAGTGCCCGCTCCACCTACCTCTGAGAAGCTGGACCCCTGCCCATGCTGTGGAGCAGAGATGACTGCATCTTGCTGGTCTATGAGGTCGTCTTGAAGATCTTCCAGACAGAACTGGACCCTCTCAGTGTCCGTCTGTCCCGGGATGTGGCGGCACAGCTGGAGGACTGATCAGATCAGTCAGAGTGTTCTGGTGAAGCCGAGCAGATACAAAGAAGTGGCTTCAGCTGTGTGCAAAGGAAAAGAAAGCTCCATGTGCACCACGCTCCTCTGGCCCAGAGAGGCTTCAGCTCCACTGTCCTGGACGCCATCAACTGGAAGCTGGTGAGGCCCTTGAAGAGGAAACGCACACTGGGCTCTTTTCTGCGCTCAGTGTGCAGTGTCTTACTTATTTATATATTTAGTTTATTTATCAAATCCGGAACCTTCTTGCTGTGAAGCATGAGTGCTAGCCACTCAGCCACCGTGCCGCCTTCTCCAGGCGCTAAACCAGGGGACCTGGGATCTGATGGACTGAGAGGAGCTCCTCAACACTAAGCAACTCAAAGGCTCAGTGAGGAGGAGTGGACAGGAGCAGGAGTGTAGGACAAACCCTCACACTGAACAACACCTCAGGACCACAGCTGACCATCAACTCCCTTCCCACCCCCCACAAACACATGACAAGCCCACCAACTCACTCCTAGTCTAAATGTATTAAATTTAAGATAAAGATAAGTCAAATTTAAAGGGCCCATCTTATACTATTTTCTAGGGATGGAACAAGATCTCGTGTCACAAAATCTTGCAAGACAAAATTACCACAAGATTGTGCACACAGGAGAAAAAATATCTTTCCATGTTTTTACAATAGGATTGAATAAAAAATGGAGTTAAGTACTGGTAAGTTACATTTTACGTTACATTTACAATTTCTCAAAATTTCGTCTTGTTAAAATCTCGTTTTGTCTCGTTCTCATAGATCCAATCTCGTGTCTCATCTCGTTTTGTGGAAATTTTATCCGACTGTAGCGAGAACAGTATCAACAGCCCATTTCAGTCCTACAGAGTGTAGTGTCCCTCTCATCTGTTTTCATGCATTTAGGTTGTGCTTGTTTTGCCCTGTCTGCAGTTTCAGCTCTGCTCTGAACAAACACAGCCCTGAAAACTCATTCGTCAACCTCTCAGCTCCCTCTGAATTCTCTCTCTCTTTAGTTTGGATTGGATCAAATCAGCTGAAGTCAAATACACATACAGTATCTGACGGTGAGGAGATCAGGGCAACACAACACGCGTCCCTCTGGCTTTCCTTGGAGAAAGAGGAGGAAAGAGAGGGAGAGGGAGAGAAGAAAAGAGTGAGAGTGAAGGGGAGAGAGGTAAGAGAGAAAGAAGAGAGGAAGTTGAGCGAGAGCAGTGAGAGGGAGGGAGGGAGGGAGAGAGGGAAAAGAGAGGGGGAGAGTAAGGAAAGGAGAGAGTGGGTGAGAGAGGGGTAATGGAGGGAGGCAGAGAAAAGGATGCAATTGTTTCACCAAAGCAAAGTGGAGAAATGGGAGCTGGACTGGATGGAGCGTCTGGTGTTTTGTAATCTGATTTATTCTTAGTGATAACATTTCCAGACTTGAACACAGTATTAGGCTGAGTTTTACTGCACAAAATGTCAGTCACTTTAAATGTCCAACAAGTAAGACGGATTGTGCGAATTTTTCATAAAAGAAGAAGGTAGGATAGCCTGGGTAACGGGTCAGGCATAAGGTTAGATTTAAAGGTGCACTATGTAACTTTTTGGTGGGGGGTCCGTCACCTGCTTGTTGCTATAGATATGTCATTGATCTACCTGGAATGTTCCACAGTATGACATTACACAGTTCTACCTTAAATTTTATTAAAGTACTGGTGGTTTAACAGCTCAAAAGTACCTAGAAAAGCAGGCATTCTGACTGTGAGCGGGGTTGCCTCTCTGCAGATGTGACCTGTAATTTGGTCTGGTTTGTTCTCCAAGATGACAGAAAGGTCAAATATCATACTGGGAAACATTCCAAAGCAATAAAGCAATAAAGCAATAACATCCCCACGGAGAAAAGCATTTGACGAACCCTTCAACAGAAAAATTACATGATGCACTTTTAAGGTTCACCTTTATTGTCCTGTAGGGGAATCTGTCCTCTACGTTTGACCTATCCTTCAGTGCCGCTGGGGCAAACTGTGGACCCATCGACAGATCTTGGTCTAAACTTGGTCAGGATTACCCTAGCTGGAGCATTTGACCCATTGTGCATGTTTCTGTTGATGGGGGGAAATAAGAAGGCTTGGAAGAAACTCACTCAGACATATGACCCGTGTCTCATTTCGGGGTCTGCAGCCTCAAAGGCCGAGTGCCTCGAAGGCTGTGAAGGCTGCAGCCTTCGAACCAGCCTCCGCGGACAGCATGGCCGTTGGCGAAATGGGACAGGTCCAGCCTACGGCGCGTGCGTCAACAGGTGTCTCTGATCTTACGTTAACACACCGTCGCCTAGCAACCGTTACAGCGGCTGACAAATCTATTCATTTGTGCTCACAAATTAGCAAAGTTGCGGTGAAATTGAGCCCGAAGTGCTTACAGTCATATTTATGGTTATATATTTGTTTTTACAAAAGGACTCAATTTATCGCCGTGCCAGGCGCCCAGTCCTTTTTAGATTGAACGGAGTAAGTCATTAATCTGTCCTTTTGAATATTAACCTAATAGGCAAATATAACCATGAAACGTTATCATGGACAAGTAACCAATATCATTTTTATATTTATAGTTTGGTGAACAGTTGTCAGCTACATATACAACAACAGTGGGATATTAAATACGTATATTGTATGTTTTGGGCCAGGTTTAATACTACCTGTGGCTAAACTACTTTGTTACCACTAGAGGGCACAGTTTACCTTCTATGCCATGCCACTTCATCCACTATTATATAATAATGTATTTATGTAGGTAGTATTACTAGTAATTGTAATAATAATAATAATAATTTATTCTAATAATTTATTATTAATATTATTGTATGGAAATAACTGCATATTAATGTATTCAATGTACCTCCCCCCATCCCCAAACCAGCCAGTGAGAAGATACTGCAAAATAAACCTGAATGTGCCAGTGCTGGACAGGTTTTTCAACAACCAAGACACACGGCCTGACTTTCGGCTGAGCAGGGAGTCCCTGGCAGTCCTAATGAACCTACTAAACCAGGACCGAAGACACGGATGGGGTGCTGAGATTGAGGTCCTGGTCTTCCTCTTCTGGCTGGCATGTGGGACATCATACAGGGTGGTGTCCAGAGTATTTGGGATACCCCGCTCCACTGTCCACCGCATCGTCCACAGGATCACCGGGGAGGTGGTGGCCCTTCGTCATAAAGTCATCCACCTCCCCAACACTGCAGAAGACCTTGAGGCTGTGAGCCGTGGGTTTGCAGTGCTGGCAAGGCACAGGGCCTTTGCAAGAGCATCCGGGGCAATAGATGGCTGCCACGTCAGAATCAGGCCACCCAGTGGCCCTGATGATCAGTGCTATAGGAATAGGAAGCTCTTTCCCAGCATAATCCTGCAGGCTGTCTCTGACCATCAGGGCCACTTCATAGACACCTATGTAGGTTGGCCTGGTTCTGTACACGATGCTAGGGTCCTTCGCCACAGTATCTGTATCCTCCTCCAGGGCACTTCATCCTTGCAGATGGCGGGTACCCCTGTCTTCAGCGTACACTCCCCCTCATCACTCCCTACAAGCGGCCTGTGCACGGTGTGGGAGCCCAGCGCTTTAACAGCCATCATTCCAGGGCACGCTCCATTATTGAGCGTGTCTTTGGAATGATGAAAACAAGATTTAGGGCAATCTTTTTCCATGCACTGGAGGTCCACCACACCTTTGCACCACATGTAAGTGAAATGTGAATTATTGTGATATCATGTAATATGTAATTTGTGATTATGAAAGACTAAATCATCAAGATTATTACTGTCTTTTTTTCTTTTCCAGGTCATCACTGCCTGTGCCGTCCTCCACAACATTTGTCTTGGGGCAGGAGACACTGTGGCCCCGGAGGACGAGCCAGTGCAAAATGTAGTGGAGGATGAGGGGGAGAACGAAGTGGAGGATGTCGCTGGAGCACAGTGGCGTGACCAGCTGTCTGCTGAGGTGTCTGCCCTGGAGGAGGTTCCGAGGGACCATGATTATGTCTAGGTATAGTTTCCTAATTGCAGTTTCAAATTCTTATTAAAAGTGTTTGTGAGTGATTACAGGTAAACAGATGCAATATGTAGTAGTACTATCAGTATTCTTTCTCATGTTTGTAGTCTCATGGCAGTCATCTATTGCCCCAGCCAGCCCTGCAAACCCAGCCCATGGATGATGCGGTGGACAGTGGAACAGCACCCGGTTCTGAGAGCCCCACGTACCAGCCAGAAGACAAAGACCAGGACCTCAATCTCAGCCAGAGGTTCATTAGCCAGGGCCCCTGCTCAGTAGAAATGTGGTCGTGTGTCTAACACTGGCACATTAGGTAGGTTTAGTTCTCCATTGTGGTATTACTACATTACTACACATGATAGTACTACATTGTGTAGTATACTTTTCAGATCACCAGCTTCCCGGCCATCATTTAGTAATCACAGAAGTACAGGCTGTGGAGAACATAGGAAATAAATGGGGAAACCCAGGTTAATTCACAACTACTCACATATGTACAAATTAAAAAGGCTTTCAAATGGCAGTAATGCCAGCGCTGATATAGTTTTCATGGCTGATGTTATATTATCTAACAGGAGTATATAACACTGTTTTAATACTTACCTCCAAGCCACGTTCACGGAGAATTTAGCCCCGGTGAACAGGTGGTCGTTCTCCCGCCTCAGCTCAGTTAGTCGGGTGGTCTGCTCCTTGTTCCCTGAAGACAAAAATATTCTTACATACTGGAGAATATCCAACATTACAACAGCTAAGCTAATAAACAAGTGTAAGGGATAACGCTACTAACCGCTAATACAACAATATCCGTAAACTAAGCCATAACAACTACCTTCATACATATGTTTAACTTAACATCTTAAGTTAAACTTAAGTGAACTTGTTTATGAACAGTTTCATGTAGCGAGTAACTTAGAATTAATTGTACGTGAGGTAAACCAGTACTTGCATTGAAAAGTAAACTTGAAATTGGCCGCAGACTCCATTTTTTCCCGTAGAAGAAGTAGCGTGCGGTGCATGCTGGGAAATATAAGGCCATGAAGGATACATTTTCACGGCCTTCGTTCACGGCCTGATCTCCATGGAAACGAGGCCGGTTTTCAGGCTGCATCCTCAGAGGCTGCATGAAATGGAACAGGCCTTGTCGCGCCGGACGTGGCGTATGCGGCCTGAAAACCAGCCTCGGAAGATGCAGACCCTGAAATGAGACACGGGTTTATACACAGTAACACACTCTTTGGTTTGAGGTTTCATCTGGCACACACACTTTAGCTCAAATCACTACCTGTCAAAGAGAGGTAGAGGGGAGAGAGAAGAGAGAGGAGAAGTGAGAGATGAGAGACAGGAGTTACTCACATCAGTGCCAGTCTCTCTCCAGTCCCAGGCTCTGCTCCCCCCGGGCCACACCTTACGGTCCTTATAGGAGCTGGAGACGCCCTGCACCTTCATGTGACCCCAGGACAGGGACGCAATCTGAGGGGACGTCATGTCTGCAAGAACAGAGGCACCCGAGGGTCACACTCAGCTCCACAGCACCTAAGAGTCACACTGAGCTCTGCTGTACAAACACAAACACTTTAATAAGAGAGCAGAGCGGACAGTTATTTTGGTACCAGACTCGCTCCAGATCATGTGTCCTGGGTCCACACTTATTCAGCACTTATTCAACCATAAACCACTTCAAACAGCATTATTTAACAAATGAGTGCATGAAACATCTAACTGTGAAATGTAATGGTGTATTATGTGACACATTTGTGCAGTTGCACTTAAAGCATTGATATAATTTGGATTTTAAATGTAATAAACAAGACCTGTGCCACCAGATATAAGGTAAACATGTTCAAATCAAATGAATCAAATCCAATCAGAAAGCAGAATGAGTCTCTCATTTAGACTGAAGTTTCAATGCTGAAGTTGGTTTAAACCTGAAAGGACTCTCTTTGATCTGAATGGTCACTACTTAAACATATAAAAATCATTTAAAAACACCATAGAAAATTAAAACAATGAAGAGGACCACCTGTAATGAAGTATGTGACACTGAGGAGACATGACAGCCTTATACTGCCATTGTGTCCTGGAGCAAGTGTTGGACCTAAGCATGAAATTGGCACCTCACAGCACTGCCCTGTAATATGGTGCTGTGGCTACAGCTGGTGCCAACAGCGGTGTAGCACCAGAAAAAAGTAGACTAAGCACCAACGCTGCCGAGAGCGCCCTGTGCCCCGACGGAGAGCACCCTGTCTGGGTTCAACAGGCGGAAATATAAGGAGAAAAAGTCATGAGAAGTGCCCCAGATATGACCACTTTAGGCAGAACACAGATTACCCATGTGCTGCTTGTTTGTAGCATCTTTAGCATCATTGATACGCGCATGACTAATGTGTACATTAATGTATTACGCCGAACAAAGCACTAGGTTAGTCTTATAATGAAATGCAAGATGGAATATAAACGGAGGGAAACTTAGAAGTACCCAAAAGATGGCCACTTTATGTAGAAGGCAGATTAGCCATGCGCTATTTGTCTTTAGCATCTTTGGCACAACATTGGCGCACACACACACACACACACACACACACACACACATATACACACACACACACACACACATAGGGCATGCTCATCTATGGCAGACAGAGGACTAGGGTCGTTTTATAACGAAATACAGGTGGGATATAGACGAATAAATCTCACGAGAAGTGCCCAGCGATGGCCACTTTACGCACAACGCAGATTAGCCACCCGCTCCTTGTTTTTAGCATCACGGAGCACAACAGTGGCGCACGCAGGACAAGATAATGCAAAACACAGACAGAAAGCAAAGTTGCAAGGTTGAAAAGTGCAGCTCACCTATTTTATCCGCTCTGTATTGGGTCCCTCTGCGCCTTAGCTGTGCCTGTGTTGACGCTGATCCTGGCTGGGACGCACGGAGCCAAACGGAGTAGCTAGCCCACCTCCCGTGACCTACCTAACCACGTGAAGGCGCACTTCCTGTTGGGCGCGTTTGGAAGGTGACAGACAGGTGGGTGGAGCCGCACGTAACGCTGTGATCTCCGGCTCGACTCGTTCCCCGGAGTGTGTTTAGCCTCCAGAAAAACACGAGAAAAACACGCAGATTCCACAAGAACCGGACGCGGACCAAGATGTGAGGGCTCCAGATGGGACTGTGAGCTGCGCGCGTCCTGATGTTGTGGCTCTGGGGGGTAGTCGGATTGGCTCTGTCTGTGTGGTATATAGGTAAGCACGACGTCCATGTTATCGCGTTAAAGCCATGGAAAAGTCATGGATAGTTGCAGATGTTTTATTATCCAGTTTATGGCTACTGTCTTGTGCGTAATGGCGTGCGCTCTGGTCCTGTTTTGGATACGCCTGGCTCTTTTTCGCACATTACTTTGCGTCTAGCTGTATAAATGAAATTCAGTATCGCTTTTTAAACTGTTTGTTGTGTTTACTGAATTTCCTGATGAGCTGTCACATTGGAAGTGGGCAGTTAGTTGCGTCCCCGGGCTTGTTCGGCAGGTTTTACTCGAACCTCGCAGGAGTCTGTACACACAAGACGTGACAATGCAGAGGAAAATGCACTTGCATATCACAGGGTTGAACTCACACAATGCAATGTCATTTATTACAGTTATTTAGTCTCTCATGTTGTAGTTTGGACTTCAGTACTGGTTGAGAGCAGCATTAGTCCTGGCTTAATCCATCTTTCATCAGAAGAGGGGAGAGTTGCCAAAATGTATTCAACTTAAGTAAGAGTACAAGTGTTTCAAAATAATATTACTCAAGAAGAAATTCAAAGGAGGAGTCAAGAAATATGAGTTTGAGAAGTATTTGGAGAAACTACTTAAGTAAGAGTAGCCACTGGTTTATGATTTGACATTTGACAAAAAAATGCACAGAATTTGAAGTTATTTTCAAACAATAGACCATTAAAGCTAATCTGAAGAAGTGGCACAAATAATAATAATAATAATAATAATAATAATAATAATAATAATAATAATAATAATAATGAATTTCATACTGTCAACATAAAGCTTTTGTCACTCATAGACTTACTCACAGTGGGAAAAGTAACCATAACCTCGGCTCAGGTAACTATTGCAAATATTTTAAAAGTTACTCAAGTAAAAGTAATTCTACTACCCACTTCCATCTTTAATCCTGCAGATTAGGGTCCTACTTTAGTCCTGTTTAGGTTTACAATTTGTAGTCCTTTGCGGACTGGTGGTCCTGGTTTAGCCCTGGTTTAGTCCTGGTTTAGTCCTGGTTTAGTCCTGGTTTAGTCCTGGATTAGTCCTGGATTAGTCCTGGTTTCGTCCTGGTTTAGCCCTGGTTTAGCCCTGGTTTAGTCCTGGTTTAGTCCTAGTCCTAGTTAGACCTGACTTTGTCTCAGTACAGTCCTGATAGTCCTAGATTTTGGAAAAAGGCTTGAAGTAAAGACGGTGCATAGACTGTGTATATATAATGTACTTCTATACAGTCTATTCTTCATGTTGAACAGCCTTATGGTCAGAGCCTTGTTGTCATGGATACGGTTATGGTCTTGGAGAGTTTTATAGACTTTTGTGCATCATGTGCTTGAATACAACCTTAGACAAACTTTATTGATCCACAAAGGAAATTACTTGGACACAGTAGCTCACACATCACAATATATTATAATAAAAAAGAGTAAAAAATATAGATGATATGATGATTGACAGGACATAGGCTTATCTGTTACATAAGGGTGAGATGTTATACAGTTGTAGGGAGTATGTATGAATGTAGTCCTGTATCTGTTGCCTTTGTGTTTATCGCTTGTGTATTTGCAGCTTAAAAGGTAAAAACCATGGTCAGGGTCTTTCTGTGTGGAGTTTGCATGTTCTGTCTGTGTCTGGGTGGGCTTATTGCATATTGTAAACAACTCCAGGAGCATTAACATTTCAGAATCTGAATCCGATGTTTCTAGGGGTCTAAACTACAACTTTTAAACAGAAATTCAGGGTATATTATTACATGAAGGGACGCCATAATAAAGGACTTTTAATATTTTCAGTCTCGGGTTTGTGCCTTGGGTTTGTGCTTTGTCCATTTTTACATTTTCCAATAAGGGCTACATTCTTCTGAGATTAAAATGTACCTTTTTTTATGACCCAGTGAAGCGCTCTAGCCCTTCTCTTCATCTGAGGGTCTATTATTATTATTGTTGTTGTGATTTTCTACTTGCACCAACTCAAACTGTGATTTTGATTCTATTTCAATGTACTGAGGTAGTCCTGACAAAGACAAGCTCAAGATCTGGAGATGGATGGATGAAGGATGGGTCAAATGGGGACAAATTCCACTAAAGGGGGCAATAAAGTGGGAAATTTTAAAAAAGCTACAGCCTTAGGTTTAGGGAGAGACAGAGAGAAAGAGAGAGACAGAGAGAAAGAGAGGGGAGAAAAAGAAAGAATGGAAGGGAGAGAGAGACAGAGAGAAAGAAAGGAGGAGAAAGAGGCAGGAGAGAGAAAGCAAGACAGAGAGAGACAAAAAGAGGGAGGCAGAGAGACAGAAAGACAGAGAGAGAGAGACAGAGAGAAAGAGGGAGAGAGACAGATAGATAGATAGACTTTATTGATCCTGGGGAATATTCAAGTTTTCCTTTTGAGAAGTGGTTTAGATCTGGTCCCAGAGTTTTGTGCTAAAACTCACTTTGTCTCATCGTTCTTGTGGTGCAGAAGCCGGAGCCATCTCCATCCAGTGTGGACAGCGGACTCTGAGCCGCGCGGTGCAGGACCACGTGCACTTCTCGGTGGAGGTGGAGTGCGATGGCGCCCCCACCCTCCACTGGAGCTTCATGTCCGGGTCTGTCAGCCGCGACATCGGGACGTGGCAGCCGGGCAACTTCACCAACATCACGGCGGACTACAGCGGCAGAGTGCAGCCCTTCGCCAACGGCTCCATGCTCCTGTCCGACCTGCGGCTCCAGGACGCCGGCTTCTACGTGCTCACGGTGACCGAGGGGATGGGCAGCAGCCGGGACGTGGGCTTCGTGCTCAAGGTGACAGGTGAGAGAGAGACGGGACGGGGCTATAGCAAGTCCGAATTCATCTATTACTGTTTTTCAGATCACAACATTCTATAGGACAGTCATATTTAATACAGATGGGGCGGCAGGTAAAATAAATATTGTTGAAATGCAAATTTTTGTTCTAATTATTTACCCGGCTCAGTGCCAGTTTTGAGCCCTGTGTCCCCTGTCCCAGCAGATTTATCCAAAACCATCGATTTGTCTCAGTTTTATACAAAAAATCTCCCAGGTGTCCCTTTTTTTGCCCAGTCTAATCCCCGCCAACAGTAAAGAGAGGCATAAATTGTCATGCTTTTAGGTAAAATATAGAAAAGCTGCTTAAAAATGACCAAAACAAAAACTGAAAAAAAATGTGACTATACTGACTCACATGTTAGTCATGAATGAGTGCATGACAATTTTCCTTTGTAGTTTAAATTCCAATGCAGCTTCTTACCTGCCGTGTGGTTCCTGGGCCGAGGAGGAGGTGCAGGAATCATTCAAACAGACAGACGCTCTGATAGTGCAATACTATTTATTACAAAAACAGAGTATACCCAGTTAACAGACATAAGGTCTGGGAGATTACCTCTTGCAAATCTGGTATCGCCCAGAACTGATACTGACATCACATTATATAGATTTCTATAGGACGTCCCCTTTGTAATCTATGTCCGAAGACTTGAACATCTCCAGATATTTCCGTGTACATTACATATCCGTATTTGGAAGGTGAACATCTCGTACTCAGCACCTCTTAGCATTAAGACCTACTATAGGCCCCAAGCTTCAGACGATGAACACCAGATACCACACCTTAATTATACACAGTTTTATTATTACCAACGACGCCAACCCGAAGGTCTCCCAGTTTTTTATTTTGAAAATCTGGTCACCTTAGTTGTAATACAAGAAGTGAATGTGTTTACTCACTAATAAAACTGATCAGGTTCAGCATTTGTGAATTCACCTTTCTGTTATTTCGTGGCAAAGAACAAGGCAATCAGTAGGAAAAACCAGTTGCCCCCATCTGGAAGTAGAACATCATCACATTTTAGAATCTGAAAACCACCAATACTTTGCAGTGACATCGCACAGGGGGTGTTCTACATGCATGTAGACACAATGCCCACATTCGCAAACACTGCCAAATAGATTTTAAGAAATAAGATAAGACACAAAATATAGAAAATTGATTTAAGCAGCGTATTTCAGGAGCCTCTGATCAAGGTGTTTGGTTTTCAACCAAAAACTACGAGTGACAAACTGAAAAACCGTTGGCTAATGCAAACTAGCTGTAATTTTATGTGTCAGAGACTTGTTTAAGCGCACAAATGAGCTCACCTGTTGTAGATCCAAATAAATCCGCTCTTTCTGGTCAGATTGTGCTAAAATAAAGCTCAGATTAAAGTCTAACAAAGTCTCAGACAGAGCAGAGCCTACAGTTAGCATCACACCCCTAGGTTGCGTTCACGTTCTACAATTTGAATGTCATAATTTCAAATGGAGTTCAGGGGACTATATATTTGGGTAAAGTATATGATATAATATATAATTAGATTTGCAATGTATGTTTTAATTAGATAATGAGGTTCAAAGTTCACAGTTCAGATCATTATATTTAAGATTTTACAACTTTTTTTTTTTTTATTGCCCAGTTTGGCAGTTTTTTAGGTTTAAAATTGTACTTATTAGTTAGAAATCCTGACATCACATTAGGGAAATCCATAACTGTTATTTAGTAGTAATGTTTACTATACTGGACCAAAACTTCTCTATAATGTACGTAGAAATGACTATTTAACAAATTAAATTATTAACTTAAATGATCATTTAAGTATCAGAAAAAAAATGTTTTCTTGTGTGAAAATTGTGCTAAACTAAATCAGTGTGGAACTCTCTAAAACAGAACTTTCCACTTCCTTCATTTTCAATATATTTTTCTATTTTTCTTCACAAATTGCTTCTTAAATCAGTGTAAAATTATCATATTTACAGCAGGTTTTATCGCACCAAATTAAGTAAAAATTTGAGAATCATAAAAACCTGTCATACACACTTTAAACGTATCCAGAAGAATTGACAAAAAAACTGAAATAACTAATTATGGTATTGTATTCAAACTGATTAACCGTACTACATTACACCATTAATGGGCTAATAACATTTAACTCAGATGAGGCAGCTAAAATGAATATTGTTCAAATGCAGATTTCTGTTATAATACAGTGAGTTCCTCATTCATCCAGGAGCAGTTCAAAGTACAGAATAGTGGCACCACTTTCTGAAGCTATTGTGAAAATATAACTTCACTTTTGTTTATTTATACTGACAACTGAGATACTGAGATACTGAGATACTGAGAAAAGACGTCTGTGCGAGTTTTTGTTTCATTTTGATAGGGGGGCAGTTAAAGGGCCCATACTCTGTTGTTTTCTGATCTGTTATAATTTTTCCTTATCAAAAACATACATACGGAGTTGTGTTTTGTTTCATTCACAAATGTTTAACACACAAACCCTGCAGATTTAGGCATATTCAGTTCTTCTCTCAAACTAAAAACACTATGTCAGTGTGTTTTTAAACTCCATGCACCTTCACTAGAATCATTTGGATCATTTCAGCCTTGAAATTGCCAATTTCTACTAAATAAAAAGTAAAAGGTCGCTGAAAACTACCACTTCATGACATCACAAGGTGGAACAGAGCATTCTGAACTTTGGAGATGCAGACAGACTAATAATAAAAGGGTTACTCAAACATGTGTGAATGAAACAAAACACAGGTGTTTTTGATGAGGTAATAACATTCAGCCTTGAAGCTCACAAGAGTTAATTGTGCGTAATATAGGACCTTTAAAGCAGCTCCATGCCAGATTCTGCTGCTGGGCACGTCACCTGCACGACTTTATGGAGATAGATCAGTTTTATGTGATTCTGTGCACTGTTTGAAGCCCAGACGTGCCTGCGTGTCTCTGATGTTGTGTTGTTTGGATGCAGAGGTGCTGTACGAGGACCTGCAGTACCTCTCTGTCTCGGCTCTGGCTCTGGGGTGTGTGGCTGCTCTGCTCATGTTCAGCATGTGGCTCCTGGACAGACTGTACCAGCGCATCAGGGCCTGGAGACGCAGGAAACGCATGCCAGGTACATGAACACCACACGCCCATCGGACACGGAAAATAACCTATAAATACTCCATATACCACGTACAGGTTTACTCATTCAGAATGTGTTTAAACAGAATATGAGCACAGAGGGAAATATTTGCTAGTGGAACAGGTGAGGAACTGTGACATGGGCTGATTTCATTTATAGTTGGTTTCTTGTCTTTAAACATAAACATAAAGAGTAAAGTAAATCTCGTGTGTACGACTGTGCCCAGACTGAGTGAATGACAGGGCAGGGCCCATGAGTCCAAAGGTCTGTTTCATTTCACACTTCATCTTAGACTTTGTTTTGACAGAAGCAGATGTGACGGAGCTGCAGCGGCTCGGAGAACTTCAGACCCCTGTGCACACAGACTCATGTGCATAACATTGGTTTAATGAAGACTGGACTGACTTTGGTCAGCTACCAAAAGTACATACAGTATGAAGGAAAGTGGGATCTCCTGCAGTGACTGCTGTTGCATTTGCAAAAAAGTATTTTCAAACATTTTGTCATGGACGTGTGTTAATAATAATGCAGCTTCAGGCTGCACAGCCTGTCTACACTCTGGGTAAACAGACCCAGCACAGTTAGTACAGGAGCGGTGCAGTTCAAGGAGCGGCTGTGAGCGCAGCAGCAGCAGCTCCATCTTGTACACAGTTCTTGCTCTCCATCTGGCTCCAGTGCACTTCTCTGTACGGCCCTCTGAGGTGGCTCCACGTGGAGCCCAGGACCACCTCACTCTTCTGCAGCTCTTTCTGGTTTCTGGGGAATTGGACCAGCGCCTCACAGCCACTCTCCGGACATTACGCACTGTGAAGAGAAGCACAAACACCATGAGATTGCTGATACAACACTTATGAGTGGGCCGTGTGGAGGTGAGCCTTACCTGAGATGGCGTCGTCCCCCTGGGGGAGCCCACAGGGACTGCAGAGGTGCTGCCTGGGGGAGCCCACAGGGACTGCAGAGGTGCTGCCCACACTCTCGATGGGCCCCAGTCCCACGTGGTTACTGAAGCTGGGCACATGCCAGCCCAGGACTTTGGCCAGCTGCTGCACGGTGCAGACCTGGTGCTGGGACATCTGCGCACATATACACACACTCACTCACACACACTCACTCACACACACTCACACACACACACACACACACATACATACACACACATACGCAGACACGCACACACATACACACACATACGCAGACACGCACACATATACTGTATGAGCTTTAGCCTGTGCTTCACAGCCGCTCTGCCTGAGGACCAGAGCTCTTACCTGCGACAGGAGGAAGTCCTGCAGCTCCTGTTCCTGTGGGACAGGGGGACCACGCGGCCGCCTCTGTGCTCCACCCGGGGCTGCTCCACCCGGGGCTGCTCCACCCGGGGCTGCTCCATCCGGAGCTGCTCCACCCTGATGTTGAGCTGCAGCTGGATGGACCTGCCCAGGCACAGCAGACCGTTACATTTGGCCCAGAACAAAAATAATGAAGACCTTCTTTTGGACACTGGGGGATTTTAATAATGTTAATATGTTTAATAATGTTTAATAATGTTTAATAATGTTTAATAATGTTTAATAATGGGTTCTTAGTGTTCACTGTTCTTATGTAAATATGACAGACACATGCTTGTAAATAGTTACACTGTAAATAGTTACACTTTACAAGCCACACTCATGTCACCCTGGGTAAACAGACTCACTAGCGCCCCCTGTTTCATTTGTAACATTAAAATGGTTTGTATATAAAAACACATTATTTTGGAGTCAGAGAATTAATTTGATTTACCTGTGACTTTCTTTTGCAGTAGACATGCAGCATGTAGTTCAAAAACAAAATTGTGAGTCATTATCTGACCGGGCGTTATGACAAGGCAAATTTATTTGTATTCTTACACAAAGTACCTTGCATAAATTCTTTATGTGAGGTTATAAACTGTTATAAATGTTACTGATGTCAAAGTTTCAGATGGAGGAGAGGTAATGGGAGATGCACTAAATTTCAAATGTACCAGCATATCTACAATGGTTACAACGCAAAGATAACTTCACCTCAGTTAATTTGTACTTTATTTGAACTTTGTGCCAGTTTTTGATTCATGTGGATAGGCCCAGTATTTACATAACCATAAACCTGGGCAAACATAAAAACATTGTGTGAAAGGTGTTATATAAATACAAACACTAAGTGGTGATAAGACAATATTGCAGCGGCAGCTTTGACAGAAGCGAGGCAGCCAATCCACCGCTCCGACCACGGGAATCCATCAGTAAACCTTTGGGTTGGTGAACACTGCTCTAACCACTGAGCCACTGCAACATCTGCATTTGAAATTTGATCAGCTTTTTCTACTAGATAAATCATTCTAAAATAGTGCTCCACGTATCAGATTATAACAAATGCATACTATGTTTTCAAATATCATTTCTGTTGTAACACCTCTACTGGCCTAGAGGGGGCAGAGTGAGCACAGGTCATACTTACAGATCTGCTCGTAGCCCTGGGACGTGATGAGCACTTTGACACTGGACTTGTAGACGTCCTAAAGAAAAACACACAGCAAACAGAAGGGAAGCAAGAAAACACTTTGCTCCACCTTGTGATGTCATGTGGTAATACAGGAAGTGCTTTGCTGTGTTTTTAAACTCCACACACCTTCACTAGAATCATTTGGATAATTTCAGTCCTGGAGTTAGTCTCTACTGAACCAAAGGTAAAAGGAGATGTTAACTTCAAAACTACAGCTTCATGATAGAACACGGTGGACCAGAGCATTTTGAGCTTTGGAGATGTAGACAGACTAATAATAAAGTGTTACTCAAACATGTGAATGAAACAAAACACAACTCCAGGTCTGTTTTTAATAAGCTCACAAGTGCGCATTAGTATACTAGTTGTTGTCAGCATTACTGTGATGGCAAACACTCTGGTTTCTGAGAGTTGTAAAAAGTGCTTTTAAACTCATCACTGTGATTAAAATGCAGATCCAAAAAACAAATATGAAGCAGCAGAACTGACATTTGCAGTGAACACGGTCTCAGAGAGGTCCCAGCTGGTCCTTAATGTTTCTTAAACTGTCAGTATGTTTTTTGTTTTGTTTTTTAAACTCTGTTGCAGAAGATAACCATCCTTTACTGATAAAAGGAACACCAATTGAGACAGTGAATTTAAATACTATATCTGTGAGCCACGGTTGATTCCAAACTTAACTTCAAACAGCAAGTAAAAAAGGCTGTAATCAAAATTAAGTTCAATCTGTCTAATTTTTAACACAGACCATTTAAAATTGGCTGCAGCTCAGATTTATTTTAATGCAATGATCGTTTCTCATATGACATTCTGCATGACAAGCTGGGCCTCAGTAAGACCACTCTGAAATCTACTGAAACAGTATATAAACAAGCCCTTAAAACTTTAGAAAAAATGAACAAAAACCCACCATCACTGTATTATTTTAAAGAAACACAACATATTAGGCTGGGAAATCATGATTAAACTTGCAGACTCTGTTCTTGTGTACAAAATTTTACACGGTCTGGCCCCTGTATCACTACAAAAATTAAAAAAAAAATCAAAACAGATGAACAAGAGCTCCAGAAGTGATTGTATAATACCATCAAGGAAAAGCTCTTTTGGACAGGCTGTGTTCTCTCGCCTCTCAAACCTGGAAAACCTGTCCACACTCAGCTCTGCTCGGCTTAAATCATGGCTATTGGACAATCAGATCTGTCCACACAAATTAAAGCTTAAAAACAGCACCTTTCACACATCATATTTGTATTTAGACGTTGTAAATAGATGTTAATGCTGTGCAGGTGTAAGTACTGAGAGTATATGTCTGACCTATATATTTTAATACTAACAGTTTGGTGCTTTGATTGTTGATTCTATGAAAAATTGCACTGTTTCCCAGTCCTTTATGTTGTTTTTTTCCCCTTGTTTATGTGTAAGCAGCATGTACAGAGTGTGTGTCTCTCTGATTGGTTAATCCGCCCGTCAATCACGCCCTCTGAAATCAGGGACACGGGTGAGGAGACAGTACCGTCCTCCTCGTCTTGCTCGTGCTTCGTCCTCTCGCGGCCCCTGGGATCTCCCTCCACCTCGTCCTCAGACCTGGAACCCTGAGTGAAGTCTGTGCATTGGACCAGTCGGGACAGGTTCTGGGACATGGACAGAGAGGAGGGACATAGGTCTCTGTCCCCTCCGGAGCCTCCTCCTGCACCTGCTTCTCACAGGACGACTCGACGCACCACTGGACCCACGGACATCGACTCCCTGGACACACACGGGGGACATCGGAAAGAGACGCTGTAGGTGAATATGGGTTTTTAATAGGGATGTAAGACATGTCAGTCACAGAGGACGATAAAATTATGACATTCATTTCACAATACGATATTTATACTAAGAGAATTGAAGAAATGCAACTTTTTTCCTTTTAAAAATCCCTGACAAACCTTTGGGACAAAATTAGAGTCATAGTCCAAAGAAATAACATAGAAAAGTTTTTTATTTTAGTTTTTTTTTTGTTTATAATTCGATATATTGTGACAGCCCAAGATATTATTGTGAAAACTTGTTACAGCCCTAGTTTTTAATACAGAAAAATGTACTTGTGTTTATCATTCATTTGATATAAACAGAGGTGGGTAGTACACACAGTTACATTTACATATATAAGGACATTTTTAACCACTTTTTTTTTTTTTTTAACTTTTCAGGTACTTTTCTCTCAGAATACTTTTACTCCTAGTTCCCCTTCCCACTGTGAGTAAATCTACAAGTGACAATTTATGCTTTATGTGAAACATTTGTGTTTCTTGCACCGCTCCTTCAGATTTGACTTAGTTTGTTGTTGATTGACCGAAAAATCTGACATGGAAATAAGTTAATAAGCACTTGCGTCTCTCAGCAACAAAACAAACCTTACATACAAGTTACATTATTATTATTATTGTTTTATTTTGATTATTATTATAAAAATGCTTTCTATACGCACACTGAATGCACATAAACTAATGAAGAAAGCAGTCATTATCTTTGAAATGTATTATTTTTTTAACCTATTCATGTCCAACAATGAAACGCTCACAGAGACAGAGATGTACTTTATTAATGTCACATATAAATAAAAAACGGTAGATCTCACATTCAGCCTCTTGGCGCGCGTCAATACCGCCGCCATCTTGGTACGGGGGGTTCCACGGTCTAAGGTCAAGTTTTTCACAGTATCAGCGAGGGAAGATGCCGGACTTTTGCACCGCATACGGCTGTGCGAACGAGTGGAATAAGAAGACGAACATTTCACAGGTAAGATTTTATTTTGTAGTCCTATGATACTAAATGTTGTGTTTTTAACCCAGACTGACTGAACCAGGACTAAATAAGGTGACCAGATGAGATTGGCTGAAATTCGGGACAGTGTTTTGTTTTTTTTTTTGTTTTTTTTGTTTTTTTACAATATATATTCAACGAATGTTTAAATTATATTCAACGAACGTTTGAATATAATTTCAAATGTTTGTCTTTGTTAACACTCTCTTTGTTAGAGTGCATTAACAAAAAGACCCTAAGATGCATTTTGGATATCTTACTGATAAATTAAGTTTTCCATTAACAGCCGACAGGAGCCATGTGGGATTATTTACATCAGGGGTGTCAAACTCATTTTAGCTCAGGGGCCACATGAAGAAAAATCTATTCCCAAGTGGGCCGGACCGGTAAAATCATGGTAAATAACTTAAAAACAACATCTTTAGATTGTTTTCTTTGTTTTAATACGGTCCAAAATAGTATGAGCACAACTTGAGGAACACTTTTGAGGAATTCTGAGGAAAAGGAACACACAAACACACAATGCCTCGGTGATTCACAAAATACTTTACAAAATCATCAGGTATCTGTGACGTCATTTCGCCGAGTCAAAACTCCAGTTCAAGATATCTGTAATTATATTTTGACTGGGCGAAATGAAGTTTACGGATATCTCCAATTTCAGATATTTAAAACCTGATAAGAGATTTCTACAGCTAAATTATGACTTTCCCAAACTCCAGTTGGAGATATCTACAACATCATTTTAACTACTTGTAATTCCAGTTAGAGATATCTACATCATTTTGCCTAGTCAAAACTTAATTTAAGATATCTGAAAAGGTGCATGTAGATATCTTCAACTGAGATGAATTAAAGATATGACTAGTCAGAATCAAACTGTAGATATCTCAAACCGGAATTACAGGTATCTATGATTCAGTTGCCGATATCTGTAACTTACATTGTGGATATTTGTAATTATGAAATCCAAACAAATTAATTGCAAAGGTGAGTTCATTCGCCCCGGGAAGAATGTCGTGGTGGATATCAAAAATTTTCTTTTTGACTAGGCAATACTGAGTTAGAGAAATCTGGAATTCATATTCAGTTTAGCGTTTAAATGTTAAAACGGCGTGCCATATGCAGCCAGACCCTCTCCTCTGGTTTGGTTCACTGTCTGAGCTCAGCCCTCTGTTCTGGCCTTAAAATGTTCTACTATTAGAAAAGTTAGAAATGTTTGTGTTTTTACTGTGAGCGGATGCCGGAGCCACGTGCACGGCGCCCCCTAGCGGACCAGAGTACGCTAAAATATTTTCTTACGTGATTTTATGTTGTGTTTTATCATGTATGTTATTTATGTATTTATAATTATACGTATAATGGCTGTGATTTAATGCCCTGTCATACTCTCACAGTAAAAAAAATTATAAATTGAGGAGATAAATTTAATGCTATTCTGCGGAACAATAAAGGTGCACTGTGTAACTTTCTGGTTGGGTGTCAGTCACCTGCTTGTTTCTATGGATGTCACTGCTCTGCCTGGAATGTTCCACAGTGTGACATTAAACAGCTCTACCTTACATTTACAGTTATAGCTCATAAATATCTAGAAAAAAAACAAGTCATGAGCGGGGTCGCCTCTCCACAGATCTGACCTGTAACTTGGTCTGGTTTGGGCTCCATGAAGATAAAAATGTTTAATGCCATAGTGTGAAACATTCCAGATAAAGAATGCACCTTTAAAAATAGTTGGTCCAAAGGTAGGACAAGGTAGGACAAAAGAGAAAGTACACAACTGTCCAGGAAATAGCATCTCTAGTTTAATAAATTCATAAAAAACATTAGCAAACATTTTAACAGTGTATTCACAGCAGCGCTTTGGCATATTTACACAAATGTTATCTGAAAATACTTCTCTATAGCATTTCTTTATAAAATCCATAAAGATGTGTTGTTTCTTGAGATGAAGTCCCAATAAATGTAGATATATAAAAACAAAAATGTCTCTGGCACTTTTTCACTTAAAGCTGCATTGTGTAACTTTTCTGGTGGAGGCTCTGTCAAATGCTTTTCTCCATAGAGATGTCACTGCTTTGTCTGGAATGTTTCACAGTATGGCATTAAACCTTTCTATCTTCACTGAGACTAAATCAGACCAAGGTCCAGGTCAGATCGGTGGAGAGGCGACCCCGCTCACAGTCAGAATGTCTGTTTTTCTAGGTATTTTTGAGCTCTAAAACCAGCTGTAATTTAATAAATGAGCTGTTTAATGTCATACTGTGGAACATTCCAGGCAGAGCAATGACATATCCATAGAAACAAACAGATGATGGACCCCCAACCAAAAAGTTACATGGTGCACCTTAATATGACCAGTGACCATTTATAAAATATTTAGCTTTATTAAATTGTATTATATGGGCGGCTGCACAAGGTAAAATATTAATATAATGAAGGTACAAACAATAAAAGAATTCCTATTTACATTTCCTGATCCATGGATTCAAAATTCAGGATCATCAGTGCTAATTTTACAAAATGACTACGTTTGGTCATAAGTTAAAATTAATCCATTGTCACATTCTTTTTGGGGAAAGGATATAATTGTTTTCTTTTTTTCCTGCAATATTACTACAGTCTACTTTTTTAAAGGGCCCACATTACACAAATTCATCCATCTCCATGGCAACATGGTGCGATTTCTTATATTGGGAATTTCTTTCAGACATTAAGAATGTTTTCAGTTGCTCTATGGCTTGGTTATTTTTGTCACATTTAAAATATCCATTTGTGCTTTTATGGTAAAGGACTTTCACAGTGAAGGCAACACCCGGAAGGTTCAGTCGAGTTACTGTTGGGTAATTCACGTCTGTGGTGTGAAACATCAGCACCAAAACTACCTCCTTCTCCTTTGCTTCCGCTGAAAAAAACCCCAAAACAAAACAAAAAAACAGACAAAATCATAATATTATAACATCTGTTTTATTTTTTTTATTTTATTTTTTTTAAGGCATAAAGCATTAAGCATGATGACATATTTTAAACAACATTATCGGTATGAATTTACTCTAAAGAGTCTGGATTCAAATGATGTCAGCCAATACACTATATAAATATTATATATATATATAATAATAATAATAATGTGTTCCTCACCTTCCACGGTGGTTGGTCTCTCACCCTCATCAGCTCGGGCCCTCTACCAGAGTCCTGGGAGCTTGAGAGTTCTTCGCAGTATCTTTGCTGTTCCTAGTACTGCACTTTTCTGGACTGAGATGTCTGATGTTTTTCCTGGTATCTGCTTGAGCCACTCCTCCAGTTTGGGGGTTACAGCCCCGGGTGCTCCGATCACCACGGGCACCACTGATGCCTTCACCTTCCAGGCCTTCTCCAGCTCTTCTTTGAGCCCCTGGTATTTCTCTAGTTTCTCGTGTTCCTTTTTCCTGATATTACCATCACTTGGTATTGCAATGTCCACCACCACGGCTTTGTTCTGTTGCTTGTCCACCACCACTATGTCTGGTTGGTTTGCCATCACCATTCTGTCAGTCTGTATCTGGAAGTCCCACAGGACCTTGGCACGCTCATTCTCCACAACCTTTGGGGGAGTTCCCCACCTTGACCTTGGGGTCTCCAGCCCGTACTCTGCACAGATGTTTCTGTACACTATGCCCGCCACTTGGTTGTGTCGCTCCATGTATGCTTTCTCTGCCAGCATCTTGAGACAGTCCTGAGACAGTGCTGGACTGTCTCAGGAGCCTCTTTGCACAGCCTACACCTTGGGTCTTGTCTGGTGTGGTAGATCTGGGCCTCTATTGCTCGGGTGCTCAAGGCCTGCTCCTGTGCAGCTAGGATGAGGGCCTCTGTGTCCTTCAGACCAGCCCTCTCCAGCCATTGGTAGGATTTCTTGATATCAGCCACTTCAGTTATGTTTCGGTGGTATGCCCCATGTAGGGGCTTGTCCTGCCATGATGGTCCCTCCAGCACCTCTTCCTCTGAGCTCCACTGTCTGAGGCATTCCATGAGCACATCATCTGTTTGGGCCTTATCCTTGATGTACTTATGGATTTTGACTGTTTCATCCTGGACAGTGGTTCCCACACTCACTAGTCCTCGGCCTCCTTCCTTCCGGCTTGCATACAGTCTCAGGTGCTGGATTTGGGATGGAACCCTCCATGCATGGTCAGGAGCTTTCGTGTCTTAACGTCTGTGGTCTGTATCTCCTCCTTTGGCCAGCTTATGATTCCTGCAGGGTATCTGATCACTGCCAGGGCGTAGCTGTTTATTGCCTGTACCTTGTTCTTGCCATTGAGCTGGCTTCTTAGGACTTGCCTTACTCGTTGCAGGTATTTGGCCGTAGCCGCTTTCCTTGTTGCCTCTTCAAGGTTGCCATTTGCTTGTGGAATACCAAGGTACTTGTAACTGTCCTCAATGTCTGCTATTGTTCCTTCTGGGAGTGAGACCCCCTCTGTGTGGACTACCTTCCCTCTCTTTGTCCGACTACATTTCTCAAGCCCGAATGACATTCCAATGTCTGTGCTGTAGATCCTGGTGGTGTGGATCAGTGAGTCGATGTCCCGCTCACTCTTAGCGTACAGCTTGATGTCATCCATGTAGAGGAGGTGGCTGATGGTGGCCCCATTTCTGAGTCGGTATCCATAGCCAGTGCGGTCAATGATTTGGCTGAGGGGGTTCAGACCTATGCAGAACAGCAGTGGGGACAGTGCATCTCCTTGGTATATGCCACATTTGATGGACACTTGTGCAAGTGGCTTGCCTTAGAGTCCGACTGATATTGTACAACTCCAAGCACTCAGTGATCCATGTGTGTGGCATTGAGTCGTAGGCTTTCTTGTAATCAATCCAGGCAGTGCACAGGTTGGTCTGACGGGTTCTGCAGTCACGGGCGACTGTTCGGTCAACCAGGAGTTGGTGTTTGGCTCCTCTGATGTTTTTACCGATGCCCTTCTGTGCAGTGCTCATGTATTGATCCATGTGCCCACTTATCTTAGCCGCAATGATGCCTGACATGATGAGCTTCCATGTTGTGGAGAGACAGGTTATTGGCTGATAGTTGGATGGGACTGTACCTATATATATATATATATATATATATATATATATATATATATATATATATATATATATATATATATCTGTCCCAGGCCTCTACCAGAGGCCTGGGACATGTACAGTACACAAGTACAGTACACAAGTACGGTACACATGTACAGTACACAAGTACAGTACACAAGTACGGTACACATGTACAGTACACAAGTACGGTACACATGTATAGTACACATGTACAGTACACATGTACAGTACACATGTACAGTACACATGTACAGTACACAAGTACGGTACACATGTACGGTACACAAGTACGGTACACATGTACGGTACACAAGTACAGTACACAAGTACGGTACACATGTATAGTACACATGTACAGTACACATGTACAGTACACATGTACAGTACACATGTACGGTACACATGTACAGTACACAAGTACAGTACACAAGTACGGTACACATGTACAGTACACAAGTACGGTACACATGTACGGTACACAAGTACAGTACACAAGTACGGTACACATGTATAGTACACATGTACAGTACACATGTACAGTACACATGTACAGTACACATGTACAGTACACATGTACAGTACACAAGTACAGTACACAAATACGGTACACATGTATAGTACACATGTACAGTACACAAGTACGGTACACATGTACAGTACACATGTACGGTACACATGTACAGTACACATGTACGGTACACATGTACAGTACACATGTATAGTACACATGTACAGTACACATGTACAGTTCACATGTACAGTTCACATGTACAGTTCACATGTACAGTACACATGTACAGTTCACATGTACAGTTCACATGTACAGTTCACATGTACAGTGCACATGTATTTCCAAGTTTGATATTTTTGTTAATAATTTACTTCCTGGTTGAATAGGCAGCAAATGTGATATAAAACAACTTAGAAACCACACTGGGACAAAGCTTAAATTGTACCTAAATAATAAATAATTATTATTTGGATAATTAAAACCCAACAAAAGGGACAAAATGAACCAGAACTATAATCTTCATGATAATCTGAGTTTTCAGGTCACTTTCAGTGAGAGCTGACCCAGACTAATGTAGACCTCACACACAGAGCAGTCTGGTGTGAGCCTGGTTAAGGGTGGAGAGCCCAAGCCAAATTTACCACCAGTAAACTAAATGTTGAATTTTTATAATACTGTAATTTTGATAATATATGTATAATATATAGTAAATAACATTAATCTATAGTAGGATTAGAAAAGCCAGTGAAGCTGTGAAAACTTGCCTGTGCGGTCATCTTTACACTTGATTTGTGTAGACCGGGACAGAGTTTTGGACGAAAGAGGATTAGCATTGTGTCAAGGAAAATTTCAGTGTCCCTCCTCTGTGTCTGAAATATGGGACCAAAATCTTGCAAATAACAGTTCATTCAGCCTTCTGTCCCTCTACATGTTTCACTCCAATCTATTCCTGCGTTAATGTTGTGAATCTGTTTTGTGTTTTTTCTTTAGTACAAAACGTACAGAATCCGTAAACGTCAGTCAGATGATTGTTTTCCGTTTGTGTTCACGGACACAATGGGACTGGAGCCGCTCAAAGACCACGGCATTCATGTGGAAGACCTGGTTCTGATGCTGAAAGGACACGTGAGGGACGGCTACAAGGTATCTACAAATAACATACATGACACACTTTTAATTACACATTATTTTAAAAACACATTATTTCACTATTTTGCAACAGTTCTGTTCTGAGTTCCATAGATAGCAGTGTTGTTTTGAAAAGGCTTCATGTAAGAGCCACAAGGTGTCACAAAACAAATCTCTTCATCTCATCTTCATCTTCCACTTTACACTCACATGTGCGGATATATATTTGATGCATACGTTTGACATTATAAGGTCATATTACCTTAAAAGTACACCCTGAGTAAACAATAAAAAGTAGAAAAATTACATATTTTCAAAATTAAAGGGCCTATATTATGCTATAATACATGTTTTCAGCGAGCCGGGCTTTCGAAAAGCCATGTGCATGCAAAGCTCACAGCCAATACTGAGCCAAAACCAAGGCCACCAAAGAGATAAACATTTTATACACAATGACGATGCGTCCTGTTGTGTGTTATGTCCTCCACATGGAGTATTACGAGGAGTTAGACATCCATGAGGCCATGCAGAGGCCTGAAGATTTCAGCAGGATGTTTCTGTTTGGTAAATAGCTATCTATCAATGGTGCAGCTAACAGCATTAGTATGTGTTTTACCTCTGTACTCTTTTGTGCAGAACTATGCTCACTGAAACATCCCTGAGGGAAATTCAAGTTTTGCTGCAGCAACATTTCCACTGTGCTTCTCAGAAGGTCTCCGTGCAGTTGAACAGGAGGACAGGTCAGGGAGGGTCAGCAGATCTGTGTCAGTGCAGTTTGAGGACAGGAAGAGCCAAAAGTGTCCCTCCTCTGTGTCCTGCACCATCACAGCAGCCTCCAGGGGGCGCCAGGTGAACACAACAGTAAAGGCCTCATTCTTACTCCACCCTGGTGTTTTAGTTGGTGATGAAATGGTCCATTCTCTCATAGTGTTTCCTCTGGAAGGTCTTCTGCCACATTTGCTGCCACATATGGTCTGCGCATGCTGCACGTCTTAGTTGGTTAAAATCCCATGATATAATGTTAAAAACTGAGCTTTAAAAACAAAACGTGTCACAAACTGCTCAGTGTGTGAGACAGGTAGCCACAAAAGCAGCCAACAAAACACATCATAAACAACATAAAACAAAAAAACAGCATAAAAATGCTGGTTTTCCTTGGGAAGAAACTGTTCTTGTGGTGAGAAGTTCTGTAGCCTCCTGCCCGGGTCAGCTGTGGTCAGACCCTGGCAGTGGGTCAGCGGTGATCAGACCCTGGCAGTGGGTCAGCTGTGGTCAGACCCTGGCAGTGGGTCAGCGGTGATCAGACCCTGGCAGTGGGTCAGCGGTGATCAGACCCTGGCAGTGGGTCAGCTGTGATCAGACCCTGGCAGTGGGTCAGCTGTGATCAGACCCTGGCAGTGGGTCAGCTGTGATCAGACCCAGTGCACCATATACAGAGAGGAGCAGATGAGGGAGAGCGCCCAGCCCTGTGGAGATGAAGCTGATGTTTAGAGTCTGTTAGGAAGTGTCCTCTGTGATGACAGGTGTGGAGGAGTGCGAGTCTTGACTTTGAGTGTGCACTCTGCACTAAAATGATTACACAAGGTTAAGGTTTACTGCAACATTACAGCTGCAGCCCACTGTGATTCTATGCAGTATTTGTAAGATCTTGCTGATATTTTGCACTGTTCTAAACATGCACACAAATGTAAATGTCACTGATTTCTCCTGTTGCAGTTCAACCCTTCCTCTCCGCTGACAGACACAAACTCAAAGTTTTACAACCCAAACCTTGCTGCAGAGGACAAGGTGCACCTTCTGGTTTGTGTGCTCCCTGCAAACTCTCCAGCCACACACTCCTCAGTCGTTCAGAAGATACAAAGAATGAGAACTGTGGCCCGAGATCTGAGTAAGAACCGCCTTTTGGGAGTCAACTGTTAATTGTCAATGTTAAAGTCTTGTGTGAACTGAAGTTGGGCTGAAATGTTGTTCTGTTTTCAGGTATTCCTCATGTGGCCCTTTTGACACACTGTGATCTTATCCACACAGAAGTGAAAATGAACGTTCAGAATATCTTCAAAGTGCAAAATATTTTAGATAAGGTGAGTTAATATTCAAATCAAGCCATTTTAATTCCTGTTTTTGTCTGTTTATCTTTCAGTTACTGTCTTACTGTCTCAGCCTAAAAATGCAGCGTTTGTGCATTAAACATGTGTGAATGAAACAAAACAAAACTCGAGGTGTGTTTGTGACGAGGAAACAACATTATAACTTAATATAGGCCCTTTAATGTTAACCTGGCATTACATACATTCATACAAGGTGGGGAAGTGTCTTGCCCAAGGACACGATCGCACTATGCACTGACAGAATACAATAGTATTCCACACTTTTCCGCAAATTACCTTAAACAAATCTTTGTGAACAGACTTCTTAATCTGTGTACCACATGTTTCTGTGTATTTTCCTGTTTGCAGATTAGAGAATATGGAGCAGATGTGGGGTTTGATGAGAACCACTTTTTCCCCAGTAAGAAACTACTGCACGAAATACCATCAAGAAAATGAGGACATGGACACACTGATCCTGAGTACTGTCAAACACATGCTGGACTATGCTGACGATTTCATTCACACTCTTTAAAGCCACAGTATGTAACTTTTTGTTTTTTCATTATGGACGGGCTTATTTTGCGTAAAAACATGCTGCCTTTCCAGAGATGTATAAAGTACTGGAGTAGAGGAGTGGAGTAGAAGTACAAGTACTATATCAAAAAACTGACTTGAGTAAAAGTTGAAGTGTAAACACAATACTTAAGTGGAAGTACTAAAGTACTGAAAATGTTTTGTACTTAAGAATTTCAAGTAGAAGTATTTAAAAAATTACTACTCAAGTACTGAAAGTACAAGTACAAGTATTGTGTATATTAAAGATAGCAGTCAACAGTTTGAATATGGTTTATATTTCAAATATTTAAAGGGCACAATTTGTTTGGCTGAAGCAGCAGTACAGGGACATAAAAGGCCACAACTGTGTATGAAAAAATGATAAATATAAAAGAAACACGACTAAAACATCTCAAAGGCTGGAGGGGGATTCCAAGAAAATGGCTAAGTGACAAACCTGGACAAGTTAAGCCTAATAGTAAACCTATAATAGAACAGCCCGGAAGAATCATTCTCACAAAGCCAAAGGGCTCTTCCATCATCAGGTTAACCACTGCCTCCAGGTCAACTTACTCAGGTTTGTCTCTTAACCAACTACTTAGAATACCCCCAGTAGGCCACATACAAGTATAACGTATGTAAAAACGAAAGGCGGGATGGGAGCATGTGGTCTTCTTATAAAGCCTAGGGAGCGTGTGGTCTTCTTATAAAGCCTAGGGAGCATGTGGTCTTCTTATAAAGCCTAGGGAGCATGTGGTCTTCTTATAAAGCCTACAGCCTGATCACATGACTCGCCCAATGATGAGCCTCATCAAACCCGATCAAACCTGGTGACAGAGCCATCTACCGCTCTGGCATTGATACTTGGTATGATCGGTTTGGTTTGGTATGATTCGTAACATTTTTATAATAGTAACGAGTAACGATTCAGCACATGAAAAATGTATCGGAGTAGAAGTATTAAATTAATCAAAAAAATGTAGTGAAGTAAAAGTAGAAGTAGGAGAAAAAAATAATACTCCAGTAAAGTACAGATACTGCATTTTAGTACTTAAGTACAGTACTTAAGTGGTTCTACTTTGTTACTATACATCTCTGTGCCTTTCTGTGAGCTTGCATCTCCACAAACCTCTCTAATTTGACTTTGTCCTGCTTGTTTCCATAGAAACATCATTCCTTTGGCTATAATATTCCAGTTTGGCTTAAAACCTACCGATTTCCATGGAGAATGTTCCATCTACTTCTGGTCTATTTCCGGTCTATATGCAGTTGACTTTCCACCACCAGAAACTTACATATTGTACCTTTAAAGAAGCTTGTCTGTTATTAAATAATACACTATTACATGCATAATTCATCATTTTCTTCATTGTAAACAGTAATATTGATCTACAACAAATTCATTAGAAAAAATACACAACTGAGTCTCTACTGCTGCCTCTTAACAGGCGATTTCACTGTAAGCAGCAGGTTCTTATTTACATATTTTACTCTTGACAGATCAACATACATGTTTACCTAATTTGCATGACGTAAAGTTTTTAAATATGTGAAAAGTGACATTTTCAGAGCACTCAAATTTCCAAAGACAGAACAATCACCCCAAATTATAACATGGTTATAAACGTTTAAAAGTCAAAAGTCTTTGTTATTTTGTAAAACACATATATTTGAATGATTTGCTACATAACATATATTTCAAAACTTTGCTTTTAATTTACACAAGTACACAAATAACTTCAAAACAAGTAACAAATTCACAATAGGACATATGATTTAAGAAAAAAAATAAACATTGGTAATGAAATTGTTATGTGCATGTGCGTCTTATAGAATTAACAGTGAAACCCTAAGTGCTTTTGGCTTGGGCTGTATAAACAGACATGTTTTTTCTTTGGTAAAACTGCCACTCTTCTTTGTGCTTTTATTAAAATATTTGAACACAGATACATTTCGTGGTTGTGGTTTTGTTTTTCTTCTTTTTTTTTTTTAAAGGTCCTATATTATACAAAACTGACTCTTGCAAGCTTTAAGCCATTTTACCTCCTCAAAAACAGACCTGGAGTTGTGTTTTGTTTCATTCACATGTTTTAGTAATCCTTTATTATTCATCTGTCTACATCTCAAAGGCCCAAAATGTGCTGTTCCACCTTGTGATGTCAAGTTAACAGCTCCTTTTACCTTTAGTTCAGTAGAGATTGGCAATTCCAGGTCTGAAATTATCCAAATGATTCTAGTCAAAGTGTATGGAGTTTATAAACACAGTGGAGCCCTTCCTGTATTACCACATGACATCACAAGGTGGAGCAAAGTGTTTTCAGCTTGAGAGAAGAACTCAGCTGAAATCTGCAGGGTTTCTGTGTTAAACATGTGTGAATGAAACAAAACACAACTCCAGGTCTGTTTGTGATGAGGAAACAACATTAAAACATGTTTTGTTCTATAAACTAAAATCTTCTAGTACAAAAATTAAGCGTTATTTCAAAGTATAACTGGTAATAACATTTTCCTATCCTTTTGCCTCTGTATGAACCTAACTATTGTTATTTTTATTGTTCTCAAAATACATAAAATCTATGAGGAACACCGCTCCGAGAAGCACCGCCTTTACCTTAACATCCAAATCCATCGGAAACGAAATCCCAAAATTATCCGCGTCTGTGCAACCTTCCTGCAGAAACCCTCCCCACTGTTTGGAAATCTGCCCCACCACTCCGTGCTCATCCCTGGACAAAACCTCAAACACCACATCCGAACAGCACTTGCAATCACAGAACGGACCCTTTATCTTCAACTGTGCACTCCGAGCTGCGTCTAAAACTGTAAACTTTGGCAAAAACGGGTGCCAGTCTTGTACAACGTAACCTATGGGAAATCCCGGCGGGCTTTGGATTTCCACTTCTTGGAGACAGCACGGAAAACAGCAAGATCCACATTTTATCGGACGTGTTACAGTTAAAATCTCACGTCCAAAGTTATCGTGTATGTGTATATTGAAAGGTCTAAGTGGTCCGTAAAACTGCATTGTGAAGAAATCTCTATCGTCTTCCCTGGCTGTAAATATCTGCTGCCCCATGCTGTTTTTGATTACATAATTGTTGCTCATCTCCCATCCTATGATCATTTCGGCGTAGTCGACTTTTTGCTGTACGAGTATTTGGTCGATTTGGGTGAGGTACTCGAGTCCAGGGGGGCAGCCCGGGATGGCGGGTCCTGGAGCGGGCATATGGGCAGGAGCAGCGGGGGGTACGGTGTCGTATGGAGGAGGAGGACCAGGAGGAGGAAAACCGGAGTTGGGGAAAGGATGAACTGTGTTTTGCATTCCGATGTAGTAGGGGGCGCTGTCTGCTGGGAACGCCATGGTGTTAAGCTGAGAGAAAAGAAGAAGAGAGGTTTTAAAAGGAGTTATTAGTACAGTTTAAAGTGGGACTGAACACCTATTCTGCATCTCATTTCTCTTTCCTCGCGTCCTTCTCCTTGATTCCTCTCCTCGATCCTCCATTTTTCAGCTGTAGTGTCCCAAAGAAAACCACGGAAGGAAGGAGTAAACATGAGGGAGGCTTCAGGAGCAGACGTCAGATAAAAGAATCAAACTTTATTGGTCTCAGTGAGGAGTTTAGATCCTCTCTCCTCGCTTTGTTTCCTCTGTAGGCGGGACTTCCTCACCCATTTCCTGCAGAATTGAGGAGAGGAATCAAGGAGAAGGAAGCGAGGAAAGAGAAATGAGACGCGGCCCTAAACTTTACCCACAAACACAAACTGGAGCACCTGGAGGACTAAAGGGGAGAGTGAGGAGAGAGGAAGGGCGAGGTTTGGAGGTAAAAGAACAGTGTGATTGGTCTAACAGATATCCATACTTGCTTGTATCAGAAACTCCTGGCTGTAATCAGGGCAGTCTTTTGTGATGTCACATAGTACTTGAAATTGCAGAGGCCACTGAAGGCAACACACACGCTGACTAATACATCTGTGTATGAAGTGTGTTGAAAAAATAAACTAGACACCAAGAAGAAGTTGCAGAAGGGTCGGTGAGTCACACTTACCAATGAGGCCCAAAGAGATGAATTATTAAAAGGTTGTTTAAAGAGAAAATGCCACTTATTTACATGCGCATCAGTATTCCGGTTATGAGACTTTTCCCGTTTAGGACAGTATTCTGGATATGGTGTTTACATGTGCCCAGAGAAACCAGGATACTCTGTCTGTCCCTGCGCACATGAGGAATCAGAGTATCCTGGATATTTAGACTGGTCCCTATTGTAACACATAGACATGGCAAGGAGCTAAACATGGAGCAACTTTGCAAACTTAAGGCTTTTTAACAGGTTTCTAACAACAAAAAAGAAGATACACATTCAAGTAAGAGCATGAGACTGTGGAGCTCTGTCACAACTTCAGTAAAAAGCGTTTTTAAGAGTTGAAAAATACAACACAGTCTCACAGCGTCAGTTTCGTTCAAGAGCAACACAAACAGCCACAGAGGTGAACCTGGTGTTAAATTTTTGTTTATAAGTTTAAAATATTATTACTTAAAAGGTCCTGGTAGGAGTTTGGGTCATTTTAAAGCACCTGTAAATTCAAAAGAGATAGGTTTAATGCCATACTGTGTAATATTCCAGACAAAACAACAGCATTTCTATAAACTAGGAAAGTATGTAGCTGATCCCCACCAGAAACGTTACACAAACTAAAATTTAAGATTACTACACACACATAGCTTTGCCTGGAATGTTCCACTGTATGACATCAAACGTATCTATCTCCATGGAAACAAGCAGGTGACACCACAAGTCCAAGTTAAGTCAGATCTGTGGAGAGGCGGGCCAGCTCACAATAAGAGTACACGTTTTTCAAGGTAATTTTGGTCAATAAAGCACCCGTAATTAAATGAATTCAAGATTTCAGATTCAAGACCGTTTAATGCCATACTGTGTAATATTCCAGACAAAACAATAAAATCTCTATAAACTAGGAAAGCATGTAGCTGATCCCCACCGGAAAAGTTACGCAATGTACTTTAAAATGTAAGTCTACTACACACTCTAGTTGTAGGTAGATTATATGTTATAGCTTTGCCTGGAATGTTCCACTATACAGCATTAACCTGTCTATCTCCATGGAGACAAGCAGGGGATGCCTCAAGTCCAAGTCATAGGTCAGATCTGTGGAGAGGCGGGTCAGCTCACAGTAAGAGTACACATTTTTTTGCATTTTAATATATTTTTGTAATGTATTTTTGGTCAATAAAGCACCCTTAATTACATAATACAAGCTATACAAGTTTAATGCCGTACTGTTCCAGGCAAAGCAATAACATCTCTGTAAACTAGGAAAACATGTAGCTGATACCCCACCAGAAATGTTACGTAATGACCCTTTAAAAACATAAAACTACTACAGTACACCAAGACCATTTGTGCAGTTTACTTATTGATATAAAACAGCTTTTAATTTGCTATCAGCGCATTTACTCACCTTATTTTTCCTGGCTGGGTGGCTGTCTCCCTCTGCTCCTCTGAGGATACTGGAATCATGTGGGATGTTGTTATGACGCTGAATTCGTAGCAACAGTTCTGGAGTCAAGTTTCTGTGTGATACCTGAGATCATCCTCCTCTAGACAGACAGACTATGGGTCAGGAGAGAGGTGTAAGAAATGAACACGTGGCCACACACAAATGTAGAGAAAAATATACATCTGTGTTACTTTTTATTTAGGGAGAAATACTGGTAGATTTACTGTTAGAGCTCTGACACCTGCTTGTTTCTATGGATATGTCATTGTTCTGCTTAGAATGTTCCACAGTGTGACATTAAACAGCCCTACCTTACATTTATTCAATTATGGGTGTTGTTTTAGCTCAAAAATACCTAGAAAAACAGGCATTCTGACTGTGAGTGGAGTCGCCTCTCCACAGATCTGACCTGTGACTTGATCTGGTTTGGTCTCCATGGCGATAGAAAGGTTTAATGCCATACTGTGGAACATTCCAGACAAAGCAATAACATCTCTGTGGAAAGTGTAGTAGCATTTCAGGAGGGTTTTCTATCTGCTTGTCTCCAGGAATATTTTGTTGTTTTGCCTGAAATGTTCCACAGTATGGCATTAAATGTATTTCTTTCCACTGAGACAAGCACATAATGCCACCATTAAATGAATGAATGAATAAATAAATAAATAAATAAACGTAAAATATTGTCACAAAAAAACACATTTTCAAAAAAAAAAAAAAAAAAAAAATATATATATATATATATATATATATATATATATATATATATATATATATATATATATATATATATATATATATTTACAAATAAATAAATACATAAATACATAAATAATACGTCAAACTAAAACCTAACAAAAAAAAAAACAAAAAAACCCAAAAAACGATTATAACTGTATGGATGGAATATTAGATTAAAAAAAATCTAACCTCCCTGTGTTACTTAGCCACACATCTGAGCTCCATTAAATGAATAAATAAATAAATAAATGTAAAATATTGTCACAAAAATTAAAAAAGCAACACATTTTCAAAAAAAAAAAAAAAAAAAAAAAAAAAATATATATATATATATATATATATATATATATATATATATATATATATATATATATATATATATATATATATATATATATATATATATATATTTTTTAAACAAATAAATAAATACATCAATAATACGTCAAACTAAAACCTAACAAAAAATATTATAACTGTATGGATGGAATATTAGATTAAAAAAATCTAACCTCCCTGTGTTACTTAGCCACACATCTGAGCTCCATTAAATGAATGAATGAATAAATAAATAAATAAATAAATAAACGTAAAATATTATAATTTTTTTTTTTTTTAAAAAAAGCAACACATTTTCAAAAAAGAGTTATAATTTTTTTTAAACAAATAAATGAATAAATACATAAATAATACGTCAAACTAAAACCTAACAAAAAAACTATTAACTGTATGGATGGAATATTAGATTAAAAAAATCTAACCTCCCTGTGTTACTGAACCACACATCCGAGCTCCATTAAATGAATGAATGAATAAATAAATAAATAAGTAAATAAATAAATAAATAAACGTAAAATATTGTAAAAAAAAATAAAATAAATAAAAATAAAAAAGCAACACGTTTTCAAAAGAGTTATAATTTTTATTATAACTGTATGGATGGAATATTAGATTTCAAAATAAATAAATAAATAAATAAATAAATAAATAAATAAACGTAAAATATTGTCACAAAAAAAACAAAACACATTTTCAAAAAAGATATAATTTTGTTATAAATACATTAATAATACGTCAAACTAAAACCTAACAAAAAAATAACAATATTGTAACTGTATGGATGGAATATTAGATTAAAAATAAAATAAAGTAAAATAAATTCTTAAAAAAAAAAAAAAAAAAAAAGTTTCTGACTCTTCGCAGTTGCACTCCCCCGTAGTGTCCGGCAGAGGGCGCAGTGTGACCGCGGCTCCGCTTTGTTCCACGGCCGCCTCTGAGCACCTCGTCTGCGGCTGCTGTTCCCGAGGCTGCGCCCATAACCACCAGGACCAGCGGTGCTCCGTTCGTGTGCTGAACAGTGAGTCTCCATTACCTTTAACACACACAATAACACCGTATTTCACCCGCTTTTGCCTCGTTTCATCGCCGTTTTGACGCTAGACTTTGTCCTGCTCCACGCGTATTCCAACGTACTCAGGATTTGCTTATAACCAAAAAAATGAGGGCAAAGAATTGACTCCAGCCAATTAAGCTAGCTTGCATGCTGGATTACCCCTCTAAAAGTTTGCGTAAATCCTATTAGATACTTTTAAATCCAGCTTTATTAACCAATTTGTTGCTTTTAACCATAAATTGACTGTTCGGCTCATATTTCCACGTTGTTTCTTGCTGGTGACTGGGTATGTAGCATCGGTGGCTAAGCTAAAACCCTGCTTTTTTAGCCTTGTCACGCTTTTTCCTTTATGTCCGTGGAGTTTGCAGTGAATGTGAAAGCAATGCCGTGGACAGATGGCTTTGTTTACGTGGGATTTCTATTGTTTTGGGTGGAAAATGGGCAGGAAAAAGCGCTGAACTGTGGAAGAGAGGAGAGCGAGCCCTGCAAGTTTGACAGCCCCAGGATCAGTGTCACCTCCCCGGGCTCATGTGCAGGAGAACTGGGTATTGTTGACACGAAACATCTGGTGGTTACTGGATTTTGATCAGGACTGTGTTAAAAGTAAACCTTTTTCTTTCTCTGATTACTTAAAGGGCTCATATTACACTATTTTGTAATCTGTTATAATGTTGTTTCCTTATAAACACACTTGGAGTTGTGTTTTGTTTCATTCACACATGTTTAAAACACAATTTGGATAACTATAATTACTTTTGCTTTGGAGATGCACACAGACTGATATGTGAATGAAACAAAACACAACTCCAGGTCTGTTTTTGAGGCGATAACAACATTATAACATGGCTTAAAGCTCACAAGAGTCAATTTTGTGTAATATAATCTTCTTTTAATCTTCTTAGACCACAAGTTATGATCAGATTTAGTGTACACTAATGCCGTAGATGAATTGCCCTAATATTATCTGAATATTGTCTTCAGGTTAAACTCAGAAAGTGTGTGTGTTTATCTGAGTATCTTATTTCTTTATTTTTCGTCATTTGCTGCGTGTTTATATTGACTTGAATTCACCACCAAGGGACAATTACTCAAAGGTGCACTGCATAACATTTGTAGTAGAGGATCCACCGCCTGATGTCTCCATGGAGATGTTATTGCTTTGTGTAGAATGTTCCACAGTATATATTAAACCTATCTATCACAAAAAAACAAGCAGGTTACATTACAGCTCAGATCTGTGCAAGAAATTATTGTATTTTTGAGCACCAGAAACACCCGTAATCAATAAATGCTAAATGGAAATGTTTAATGTCATACCATGGAACATTCCTGGCAAAGCAATAACATCTCCATGGAGACAAGCAAGTCCCTCCACCATAAAAGTTGCGCAGTGCATCTTTAAAGTGCCCGTATTAGTCTATATCCTGATGTTCTAATGTTGTTTCCTCATCACAAACACATCTGGAGTTGTGTTTTGTTTCATTCACACGTTTGACACACAAACCCTGCGTATTTAGGCTGAGTTCTTCTCTCAAACTGAAAACACTCTGTTCCACCTTGTGATGTCATGGTGTAATACAGGACGTTCTCCACCGTGTTTTTAAACTCCACACACCTTCACTAGAATCATTTGGATAATTTCAGTCATGGAATTTCCAATCTCTACTGAACAAAAGGTAAAAGGAGCTGTGAACTTGAAAACTACCACTACATGACGTCACAAAGTGGAGCAGAGCATTTTGAGCTTTGGAGATGTAGACAGACTAACAATAAAGGGTTACTCAAACGTGTGAATGAAACAAAACACAACTCCAGATATATTTTTGAGGAGGTAACAACATTATAACACATCTTAAATCTCACGAGAGTCGATTTTGCGTTATATATGACCTTCTTTTAAAAGTCACACAGATAATTGTACGTTTTGGCAGCTGCCGTCTTGTTCTGGGCACTGGGATGGCTCCTGGTTAAAGGCATTTCTCATTACAAACAGCCGGACGCTGCAGTGGTTCCACAGGGTCAGTCCAAGCCCCCCGCAGAGCCCAGACTGTGTCGCTCAAAACATAATGAGAAACATGCTCTCCAATATTTGTTTTAGCCTCTGGAGTTTCTGAAAATTACTAGAAAATAAACCTGCATGTTTTTGAAAATAATAGTTTTTCTTTTTGGACAACTAGAGGTGGTTTTATTGCTCAAAAATACCTATAAAAACAGGCATTCTGACTGTGAGCGGGGTTGTCTCTCCACAGATCTGACCTGTAACTTGGTCTGGTTTGGTCTCCATGCAGATAGAAAGGTTTAATGCCATACTGTGAAACATTCCAGACAAGCAATAACATCTCCATGGAGAAAAGTTACACAATGCACCTTTTAAAGCTGTAGTATCAGAATCCATACTCCTGATCTTTCTGTGTGGAGTTTGCATGTTCTCCTTGTGTTACTGTCTTTATGATGAAAATAAGGATAGCAAATAATGCTGCACATTTTTGGAAATAATCAAATTTTTCTTTCTGGACAATTATACTTATATTTAGCCAAACTTTACTGATCCACAAGGGAAATTACTTGGACACAGCAGCTCACACATCACAGTATATTATAATAACAAAGAGTAAAAATATAAAAAATAATAATACATTTAAAATAAGTTGCAAATAGGGGTGGTACTAGACACAATTTTCACGAGACGAGACACACGACGAGATTTGTAATAAATAAGTAGTCCAATCCATTTCCCAATTTTGACTTCACTATTTGTATTTATCTTATGTAATACTTCAGTGGTGATAGTAGTACTGCTTTTTGGAACTACAGCTTCTCAAATTATATAACTCGCCAGCTCTGAACTCTTTTTTTTAAAGGTAAAGGTAAAAAAAAAACTCAGGAGGCAGTTTTGTCTTGCGAGATCTTGTGGTACGAGATCTTGTCCCATTCCTAGTAGCAAAAATAGCAAGAGACCAGTGTCAAATAAGGCATAATTATATAAATGTATGTGTACAAGTAAAAATAAAACGTAGAAATATAGTGATACAGTTATATCTCTCAATTATATACAAGGTCATAAGGAGAAACAATGCAAAGATTAAATAGTGATTGACAGGGCTGGGTATCATTCAGAAGTTGCCGATACGATACCTCGATGCATAGGCCACGATACGATACATATCTCAAGCTTATGATTCGATACAGTTCAGTACGATATATTTCAAATCTATTCGATATGTTTCTTGTGCAAAGTTAAAATGAAACACGCACATTTTAATCATAAAAACACTGAAAATGTCAAATGTGTCGCATGTGTCGAGTTTCCTTCCTCCAAACAAACAGCTACAGTTTTGTTGCAACAAATAATTTAGTAAAATATACCAAAAAATACTCTTGGCGATATATCGATACAGCAGCCCACGATATCGATACTGTATCATCATACAGATTTACTCTGTTCATATGCTGCACTGTTACTTTTATTGTACATAATAGTTTTTTGGTATTTTATATTTTTGCTCCACCGGAACAGTGTGTTACATTAGAGTCTATTTTTAAGTCTATTTCTAAATTATTATTTCTTAGCCATTATCTATTATCTTGTTTTATTGCATGTTCCATTTTCCTGCTGTTCTTGAAATGTGCGTTGCAACACTGGAATTTCCCCACTGTGGGACTAATAAAGGCACATCTTATCTTATAAAACGATACGATATATTGATATTTCAATATTTTTGCACACCCCTAGTGATTGACGATTGCGCTTAGACTTGAGATACATGTTTCTGTTCATTCTAAACAAAAGACTGAAATATAAGAAATAAACTAATACAAGAATCCCCTGCATTTCAGAACATGTTTGTGGCGTAAGTATCGAAAATCTGATACTAACCTACACTATTAAAACTAGTAACGAAACTATGTACTCGTTTGAACAGGTATCGATACTAAAAATGTTCCAGATTGATCTTGAGCTTTATCAGAACAAGTATAAAAGCACTTGGACTAGTATACGCCCATGGACCACTATGGATTCACAGGACCACTGAGATATAAGGCCACGTGGAAATATAAAAGAAAGTACAATGATTTAATGTTGAAAATCACATTCTGTTGTCTAAAGAAAGAGTGTTTTTTATTATTATTGTGGGATCGGAAACAGTATTGAGTATCGAGTCTTTTCTTAAGTATAGAAATTGAGTTTGAGCATGTATTTTCAAAAATATGCTTTGTTGTTTTGACTGAACATTCAGAAGTTGGATTCATGGAAGGAGGAAGGTGAAGGGTGAAGAATGCAGAGGATGTACCCAGAATGCTTTGTGAACGCTTACATAACAAAAGACTGCTATGCCCACAATGTAAATGACAGTGTGCGGAGGTTGTGGGTTAGACTCCCGAACTCTCTGAGTGGAGTTTGCCACAGTAACACAGGGAGAACATGCAGAGTGGTGAGCCTGTCTCCTCCTCTCTGTAAGGAGGCTGTGGGTTAGACTCCTGATTATAAAGAAATACAATAAGACTATTTACTGGCTGTAGTTGGCCAGAAAGTCTCATAATGTTTGAACTTTTATTTATACAAAGTTGTTCTGTAGTTAGTTGAGAGATAAATTACAGTTTTGACTTATTTTGTTTTGTTTTAAAGCTGCATTGTGTAACTTTTCTGGTGGAGGGTCCGTCAAATGCTTTTCTCTGTGGAGACGTTGGTGCTTTGTCTGAAATGTTTCACAGTATAGCATTAAAACATTCTATCTTCATGGAGACCAAACCAGACCAAGTTACAGGTCAGATCTGTGGAGAGGCGACCCCGCTCACAGTCAGAATGCCTGTTTTTCTAGGTATTTTTGAGCTATAAAACCACCTGTAACTGAATACATGTAAAGTAGAGCTGTTTAATGTCACACTGTGGAACATTCTAAGCAGAATCCATACTCCTGATCTTTGTGTGTGGAGTTTGCATGTTCTCCCTGTGTTGCTGTGGCAGAGTGGTTAGCCTGTGTCTCTCTCAGTAAGGAGGTAGATTCTTAGCGATAGAAGAATAACTGTCTTTATGATGGGCGGTGAGGATTTTTCCACTGTTGAATCTGTTACATAAATAAAATGGAAATATTTTGACCCACTTTATGGCCTACAGATGGAGTCCTGGAAGACATTATTCTATCACTATAGTACGTTATAATGGGAGCCGGATAAGAAGTATTCAAAGAACCCTGTGTCTATTCCTCACATTTGGGTGCATTTTAATCACAACTGTAGAAAAATAGCTACGCCATGCTGTTCTGTAGTCCCTGTTGGCTCTGTCTCCCCCCACCAGGACTAAACCCCTCTGGAACTCCCTTTCCAAACACATCAGAGACTCATCTACACTCATCATCTTAAAAAAACCCCTGAAAACTCCCCTGTTCAAAACTGCCTTAAAGAACTGCATCTCCTGTTTATCTGTTTCTTTCATTTGTGTTTGTGTCTGTCTTGATTTATGTGACGCGTCTTTGAGTGTCATGAATAACGCTATACAAGTGTTAAATAATAATAATAATAACTTTATGCATAACTCTAGCAGATAATTTGATCTGAATATTGATTTCTGCTAATGTGATTGCAAAAAAAATAATCAATTTCCTGAACATAAAGCTTTTACTTTTAATAACTGCAATTTAACCCAAAAATAGTCAAATTTCTTCCTCCAAAGTCTGAACTCTGCTCCGAATAAATCTAAGGTAGAGCTGTTTAATGTCATACTGTGCAACATTCCAGGCAGAGCAATGACCTAGAAATCCATAGAAACGAGCAGGAGACAGAGAAAGTTACACAATGCACCTTTAAGTATGGTGAGATTTTGGCTCCATTCCTCCCTCTGTCCTGGCTGAAATGAGACTTACTACATTACTTTTTAATATTATTTTTCAAATATTTATCTCATATATTTTTTGTTTTCCTTTCCTCAAATGATGAAACTTTTATTTTTAATAACTGCAATTTAACCCAAAAAATAGTAAAATTCTGAACTTTGCTCCAAACCTCAAGCTTTTACTCAGATTGGCGTCGACCTCTTCATTAAAAGACCCCAGCTGATCGTTGACCTTTGGAAATGACTGAATCTCGATCGCAGTTAAGTTTAATTAAGTGCTGCGTTCCTGCCTTATTGCAATTATATTCACTAGCAAGGACCACGCCTCAACAATGGAACACAATAAGATATTTATTGACCATGGATAGATGTGATGGCTGGAGGAGGCTCTGGATGGGGGCTCTGTCTCAGGTGGTCGCCCCAGCCGATTCAGGACCTCCCCCCTCCTTTGTAGAAGACGTCTTCAGGCTGAAGGAAGAACAAGAGACACGGGGTGGGAGGGGGTTGAGAGAGAGGAGACAGACGGTGTTGTCGGGATAGGCCTGTAGAAATAGGGCTTCTGGGTAATTGAAGGAGTGGTTGAGATGAGTTGTGGTTCGCTGAGAGGAGCAGGGGGAGGTTGTGGCGTGCTCCTGTTCCTGAATCTCAGTCAATCATATCAACTCCACATATTTTTTTCCTCAAATCAAATCATTTATGCTTCTAATTGGGGATGTAATGATATCCAAATCTCTCGATAAGATATTTTTTGTGAGATTTTGTTGAGGCTAACAATAGTGTGAATATGCAACTTTTCTGTCATGATCCAAATAATTAAGATGTAAAAATGCTTAATAGGCTCTATTCATGCTTCCCGGAAGACGTTTGGAAACATACGGATGACGACTTCCGGTGTAGTTCCCGACACTGGACATTGTTTAGCTGTTGCTGCACCATAACAATGAAATTAAACAAAGAAACTTGTGATTCGATGTATTGTGATGGCTCACGATATTATTATATGAGACTTGATGATATCACGCTATTTTGATTGTTACATCCCTACTTCTAATAACTTTTCTGATTTTTAATACTTTCTGTTCATCTCTTCTTCTTCCGTAGGGGTTGGTCCCTGTCTGCTTTACCCTCTCCTCAACGCCCCCTAGCGTCCGCCATTCACCATGTTTAACCTCATGAAAAAGGACAAGGAGCGGGACAGCGTGAGGAAGGAGAAGAAGAAGGAGCGTATGTCTGCGGCGGAACTGCGGAGCCTTGAGGAGATGAGCATGCGCCGTGGCTTTTTCAACCTCAAACGTGAAGCGAAACGAGAATCCAAAAACAAACTCGAGATCTCCAACCCCATCCCCATCAAAGTGGTCAGCGGGAGTGAGCTGACGCTGACGGATATCGAATCGGACGGACTGAGTAACCGGAGTAACAGGAGCAGCGTGGTGTTGGACGGGCAGCTGAGCGGGGCCAGTTCCACGGACGACCTGAAGGGGGAGTCCTCACAGGATTCGCACAGAGGCTCCGTCAGGGATCGAGTGGCTCATTTTGGGTCGCTGGCCAAACAGAACTCTTCACAGGTGGGACAGGTGAGTTTGAATGATGATTTTCAATACATTTTAATTGAACTTTACGGATTTTGTCCAGTTAAATCCAGTAAAGAAGATCTAAGTAAAATTTGTGATTTAACCTCAGTCTGGTTAGATAATTCACTGTTTAATGTGTGACTATGATCAGACCAAGTCCCATACTTGGACTTAAAAGCTGCAGTATGTAACTTTTTTTGGTATTTTATATTTTTGCTCCACCGAAACAGTGTCTTACATTAGAGTTTATTTTTAAATTATTTTTAAGCCATTATCTATTATCTTGTTTTATTGCATGTTCCATTTTCCTGCTGTTCTTGAACTGTGCGTTGCAACACTGGAATTTCCCCACTGTGGGACTAATAAAGGCATATCTTATCTTATCTTATCTTACGATGGACGTCTGGCACCTGCTTGTCTCCACGGAAATGTTATTATTTTACCTGGAACACATAGTATGGCATTAAACTTTGTATAGAAACATGTAGGTAACGCCTTGTGCCAAGTTACAGGTCTAAGGACAAGGTCTTTTTTTTAAGATTGATGAGTTAAATGCCATACTGTGGAATATTTCAGGCAAATCACCAAGACATGCAGGTGACGGACCCACAACCACAAAAGTTACATAGGGCAGCTTTCAGTTTTGGGACTTGTGATTCGATGACTGCTCTCAGGTCCATAACTCAATATGCTTTGTGCTGTAACAAGTTAAAAAATGTTTTTAAGTAGGGTTGCACCAGGATAAAACCCAATATCTGTGATTTAGTAACATCGGTATCTGCCAAAAGCACAGATACCAGTTGGCTGATTTTGCTGTAATGAAAGAGTTAACCCTGTCATAGCTTCACACATTATCTAATATGATTTTGTTTTCCTCTCCTCAGATGATGAAGCGCTTTTCTTTCTCCCAGCGGAGCAAAGAGGAGAGCCCATCCGAAGGCTCCACTCCGTCGGGCCCAAACTCTGCCGCTCCCTCCCCTCAGGTGGAGAACAAAGTCTTCAACATGCTTCGCAAACACAGCCTCAAACAACCACCTGGAACCGCCCCTCCAGACCCCCCGTCCGCCCCTCCATCTGTCCCCCCGGCCAAACGCCCCTGCGTCCCCGAGCTCGTGCCCAAAACCTTCCCCGCCCACCTCCAGCTGCCCCCCGTCATCGCCCCGAACGCGCCCCAAACGCGAGAGCTGGAGCTACAACGCCGCAATACCGGAGATTTTGGATTTTCGCTGCGTAGGACCACCATGTTGGATCGTAGTCTGGACGGAGGCGTGTACAGAAGAGTGGTCCATTTCGCCGAACCAGGAGCGGGCACCAAGGATCTGGCGTTGGGTTTGGTTCCTGGAGATAGGCTCGTGGAAATAAATGGGAGAAATGTGGAGAATAAAAGCAGGGATGAGATCGTGGAGATGATTCGACAAAGTGGAGATACCGTCAGGCTTAAAGTGCAGCCGATTCTGGAGCTGAGCGAGCTGAGCAGATGCTGGTTAAGGAATACGGAAGGGCTACGGAGAGACGAAAGACATGTGAGTAAATTACACTATTTTTACGCTAAAATGTTGATACGATGGGCTTTTGGGGTGTTTTTTATGAAGAGAAGTTGCTGAATGCAAAATGTCAAATGATGTTTTTTCTGTTTGTGGAAGATTTTGTCCATAAAATCAAGCATAACTTTTATTTTTATGACTTTTTAGTTGTTGTTTGGTAGGTGGATGAGTTGATTTGAGTAATTTTGATGAGTTTGTGAAGAGCTTTCTACAATGGTCAGTATTACATTTGCTTTAGACCTGTTTTAGTCTTGGTTTATGCTTGATTTATCCCTGGTTCCTTGGGTGATAAATTGGTTTCAGTATCGGTATCTGTTATTGATTGGTTTTGACGATATGCAGATGATATTTTGAACAGACTCATGAGTGACAGTTGAAATAGAAGAGCGTTATTTTGCTGTATCTTTACACAAACATGTAACAAATTATTTCATATACCAGATAAATACATTTTTTTTTTTTTTTTTTTACAAAAGTGAAAAGTTAATTTGAGCTCTTTCTCCAACTTAAGATAAATTTGTGGGCCTCGCTGTGGATTTTAAAAGCTAAATATTGAAATATTGGCAGTTATGAGTTATTGGCAACAACAGTAGGCCAACTCTTGGATATTGGTTTCCATATTGGCCTGGTTTAGTCCTGCTCTTTTGGGATGTTTTGTATCCATATCCCGAGCAAATGGTATAGCCCACAACAGATGCATTTAGCTAGTAGCATTGTCTTTATTATATCATTATTTGCTGTTTTCCGAAAGCAGAATGAGTTTGGATTCATGACAAAAATATTTGAAAGCTTGGTTCTATTTGTAATGGTTTCGTGCAAGTATTCGTCTGGAGTCATTTGAAGTTTTGTGGTATTCTTCACTGTATAAAGAATACCACTGTGACGCATTTTTAAGTTATGCAACAAAACTACAGTGAACCCCAGAGTCCCAAGTCTTTGTGTTGGTGGTTTTCAGGTTCTAGATTGTGATGTCACGCTCCCAAATGGGGGTCAAGGGTCAGATTTCCCTATTGATAATAACATTGTACTTTGCCATGAAATAACCAAAAGGTGAACTCACAAAAGTTGAACCTGGTATTTTCAATCAGTGACTAAACCCTGGAACTCCCTGTATTACAACATAATTTTGCATTTTAACTTTTTAAATTTTAGCTGCCCCCATCTGTATTAATTAATGTTGTTGTGCTAGACTTATATGGCAAAAACAGCTATTTCATTCTCTATAAATTGCGTTGGTCCATCCATTGTTCTTTATTAGTATTTTCTTTATTTTTTATTTTATCCCCAATTTGCATTTCCTTCACTCGTTGCCCTGATTTAAACCTGGTTTAGTCCTGGTTTAGTCCCGGTTTAGTCCGTTTTGTCCTCTGGTTTAGTCCTTTGGTTTAGCCCTGGTTTAATCCTGGTTTAGTCCTGGTTTTAGTCCTGGTTTAATCCTGGTTTAGCCCTTCTTTAGTACTAGTTTAATCTTGGTTTAATCTTGGTTTAATCTTGGTTTAATCTTGGTTTAGTCTTGGTTTAGTCTTGGTTTAGTCCAGTTTTAGTCCTGGCTGCAGTCTTGTAAGTGCAGTTTGGTCAGATACATAGGCCTTGTCTCAATTCTCTTTCCTTGCTTCCTTCTCCTTGCTTCCTCTCCTCGATCCTCAATTTTTCAGCTGTAGTGTCCCAAAGAAAACCACAGAAGGAAGGAGTAAACATGAGGGAGGCTTCAGGAGGCAGACATCAGTGAAACGAATCAAACTTTATTGGACTTAGTGAGGCGTTTACATCCATTCTCCTCGCTTTGTCTCCTCTGTGGGCGGGACTTCCTCACCCATTTCCTGCAGAATCGAGGAGAGGAATCAAGGAGAAGGAAGCGAGGGAAGAGAAATGAGACGTGGCCATAGAGATAAAGAATAGTTTTGAGAGCTTTTTTGCCATGCCCCCTATTGGCCCTTCTGTTGTCCACTAACTAGTCCATGTGACCACAGTAAATCAATGTCAGAATCCATGCAGTTATAAATAGACTGTTTCATAATATTTGTCATTGAAAACAAGTGCATTTGGACAGCAGGAATATTGAGATCTGCTTTGTCCTCTTATGTAACAGTGACAAAGGGTTGAGTTACTGACTTTGTCCTTTAGTCCTGGTTTAGACCTAGATTAAACCTGGTCTAGTCCAGGTTTAGTTTTGCCTTAGTCCCATTCAAATCCTTCTTTAGTCCTGTTTTATTCCCATTGTAGTCCTGGTTTAGTCGTGGTTCAGCCCTGGTTTAGTCCTGGTTTAGCCCTGGTTTTGCCTCAGTTCTTGTGGACAGATGGCGGTCCTGTCTGCTCTGTTGTTGAACTGGCTTCTGTTCAGTGACCTCGTGACTCATTTAAAACAGCTCTTTTCTCTCTTTCACTTTGAGCCTTTGTGTCACTGACATTTACTGGAATCTCACTTTGTCCTGAATTTAACAAGGAGAACATGACTCCTGTCCAAGCTTTTCTGTGTGGAGTTTGCTTGTTCTGCCTGTGTCTGGCTTTTGAATAGGTACAGTACAAAGGTTTGCCTGAGCAGCCGGTCACTTCATATGTCTGTGATCTCTCAAATGTTAATGCTCCAGGACATGGTTGTTCATTATTCTATAAGATTGTTATTTATTAGTTCTGGTTTAGTGCCAGTTTAGACTTAGGCCCAATCCCAATTCTCCCCCTTAGCCCTCTGTCTTTGTCTTAGCCCTACCCCTTAGCCCTACCCCTCTGTCTTTAAACAGAGGGGTAAGGCAAAGGGGTGTGTTTTAAACCCTTAGAAATGGGACACCCCTTTGCAGTCGCAACAATATGACATTATTTTTAAAGTTTTGAAGTATTGTGCTCCTTTTGAGTTTGTTTTAAATGAACTTTGCAAAAAGTCAAATTTTTTTTAATTTTTTATTTTTTTTAAATGACTATACTCTGTACAACATATGTAAATCAAATTTTAATCAACTGTAACAAAATTAAAATGCTGCAGAGGTGGATGGAGTTGTAGAGGATGCCTGGTACACACAAAAAAGAAAACAAAATGAATACATAGTCATAAACATATATAGTTGTTCTGGTACCTACAAATATTATAGAATGTAATATACCTTATATTTTATTTTCAAATTCTCCCACTTTTTTGAAGCTTGTTGGGCTGACACAACTCCAACAAGTCCAGCCTCCTACAAGAAATTTCTAAACAAAATACAAATGTGATTAACAACATGTCATTTTTAATATAAATAGGGGATAATTTACAAGGCGAAACGAAACAATAATATTTTAGGCCATGCATGTTCGTAATACTTTACACATTCTACCGTAACATGTGTATAGTTCTAAAAGCGCATGAGACGAGTTACGAGGCGAAATGAAAACATATACAGATACAGCGATATATTTGACACATTCTAGTCTAACATATATGCGTATATAGTTCTTTTAGGCCATGCATGTTCGTAATACTTTACACATTCTACCGTAACAAGCGTATAGTTCTAACCGGGCATGTTACGATAAGCTGTATATGTCAGAAAGCGTAAATGCAGGTGCTATGAGTATACCTACAACTTTTCAAAAGTAACCAGGGGAACTACAGGCAAAACTACAACTCCCAGAAAACGGACTACAACAAGCACCATCCTCCACTACAGCTCATAAGTGCGAGTCTTAACAGAATTATTTACACCTTTCAGTCTTTTCATCACAACAGTAGCAACATAAATAAAGTGCATGAGTGAAATGAAGAACTGCGCTGCACACGTACGACCTGCACACGTATAATCTCTGAAAAGTTTAACATGAACATCTCCAACGCGATAGAAGCACAGAACAGACTCACCATAGGCAGAACATCCCTCAGTCACAGAAAGAACACGCATATTCCACTGAGTCCTGCCCTTTAGTCCGACAGAAGCTGACGCATCAGCGGCACAAGGAGCAGCTGTTTTTTCAGCGCTTCTAGTTTATGCAAATTGGCCATGTGGTTTTAAGTTTCGCTTCTGTATAACGTAAACAAATGTGCGCAAAGCTGCATTAAACACATTATTATTTGAGTCCTCCTCGTAGGAAATAAAAATCCAAACTTAAATTATCCACTGTCGCGTGTACCGCGTGTACCAGTCTCATCAGCCGTGAAAGCAAATGAATCTGCCCACGTAGCATTAAGCATTACGCCTACAGACTAAAAATAAAAAAAAAATAATAAAATGAACACATGAAAATTGCAACCACTTATTTTTTGTTTTTTGTTTTTTTTAAATTAGTCGTTTAGATTAGTCGACTAATCGAAAAACTAGTCGAAAGATTAATCGTTAGAAAATTAGTCGTTAGTGGCAGCACTACCTGGTTTAATTCTAGTTTAGTCCTGGTTTAGTCAGTCCTGGTGTAGTCCTGGTTTAGTTCTGGTTTAGTCCCACTTTAGTCCAAGTTTAATAAAGTAATTGAATTGAAAAATACTGGTTTAGTCCTGGTTTAATCCTGGTTTAGTCCTGGTGTAGTCCTGATGTAGTCCTGGTTTAGTTCTGGTTTAATCCCACTTTAGTAAAGTAATTGAATTGAATAATACTGGTTTAGCCCTGGTTTAGCCTCGGTTTAGCCCTAGTTTAGCCTTGGTTTAGCCCTGGTTTGGTGTGAAATGTGTACATGTTTTTCAATGTTGACATTACTGACCTCTGACTCATTCCCTCTGAGGCGCTGTCCATCTTGTTTTATTTTTAAATATCCTGTCTCTCCACCACTCAGAAGAAGAATGGACCCCTTTCCTTTGTCTCGTATTGTTTTCAGCTTGTAATGTAATGATGTTTCCGAAAATGTACTATGGAAAAACCATCTTTAGGTTATAAGTTTTCGAAAAAGTATTGAAAATCAGATAATCGATACTAGTTTTAGTATCAAAACTAGATCCTCATTTGAACAGGTATTGATACTAAAAAAGTATCGACCACTGGACCACTGAGGGATTACACAAATATAAGACCGCATAGGAATATAAAAGAAAGTACTTTGATTTAATGTTGAAAATCACATTCTGTTGTCTAAATCAAGAGTGGTTTTTTTTATTATTGTGGTATCAGAATCAGTGATAAATGAGTCTATTCCTTCGATTTGAAATCGAGTTTGAAATTTCAGTATTGTGACCATACTAGTCCCGTCTCATTCTTTCTCTAATAATGTGATTTATTTTTTATTTTATCCCCAATTTTCATTCGTTGCCCTAATTTAGTCCCAGTTTAGTCCTCTTGCTTAGTCCTCTGGTTTAGTCATCTGGTTTAGTCCTGGTTTGGTCCCTGTTTTGTTCTCTTGTTAAGTCCTGGTTTAGTGTCTGTTTAGTCCTCTTGCTTAGTCCTGGTTTCGTCCCGGTTTAATCTCTTGTTTGGTCCTGGTTTAGCCCTGGTTTACGAATAGAGTTTGAAATTTCAGTATTGTGACCATATTAGTCCCGTTTCATTCTCTCTCTTAAGAATAATGCATTTTGCCACAAAAATTATCAGATTCAGCTCTTTTGGATTTTAATTTTGCTTATTTCTCATCCAAATTCCTTATTCTACAAAAACTTCTTATATTTACGGCACTGGACCTTTTCTTATGTGCCCTCAGTGCTCCCTGTTAACTTTGGCACAGTTTCTATTATTTCAGGAAGCAATTCCCACTTCCACTGGTATTGATGCAAGCAGCTCCTACAGCTTCCTCACAAACTCACTTCTGATAAAAAAGTCGTTACACAATCTCTCTAAACAAGACCTTCAGTTTTCTATGGATTTAAAGGGCCCATATTACACTATTATGCCATTTTCTGATCTATGTTATTATGTTGTTTCCTCGTCACAAACATACCTGGAGTTGTTTTGTTTCATTCACACATGTTTAATCCACAAACTCTGCACTTTTCTCAAACTGAAAAAATCTTGTGATGCCATGTGGTTATTCAGGAAGTTCTCAAATGTGTTTTAAACTCCTTACACCTTCACAATAATCATTTGGACAATTGTGAAACTGGAATTCAATCAGTCAATCAAATTTTATTTATAGAGCCCTTTACAACACTCAGTGTGACCAAAGTACACCAAAAATACAATATAAAAACATTCAAAATATTAAACAGTGAAATAAAACAAATGTGCAAAGTGTCACTACGTTAGTAAGTGTTAAAAGGAATTGCCAATCTCTACGGAACTATAGGAAAAAGTTCTCTGTTAACTCGGAAACTACCACTATGTGACATCACAAGGTGGAAGAGAGCATTTTGAGCTTTGGAGATGTAGACAGACTAAAGGATTACTCAAACGTGTGTGAATGAAATGGAACACAACTCCAGGTCTGTTTTTGATGAGTTAACGTTCTAACTTGGCTTCATAGATACAGTAGATGATCAGTGAGCCTGTTTCCCTTATGCCACTGAAATAACCAAAACCTGAGGACGGTTCTGAGTTTGAAATGAAACGCAGAGGAGGTAGTGGTGTCCTACATACATACAGAGGAAACCAATCTGGATTCCAGGCAAGAAAATGTCTATGCCAGCCTCTGTACCATAAATAAATTATACTTTTTGCTTTATATAGACTTAAAACATGTCCATTGTCTGGGTAACACATGTGTTCCTTTAGCAAATCATCTGCTGCTTCTGTGTAGTAGAGTTCTGATGTTATAAATTATGAGAGGTTGGTACAAACTTAAAGGTGCATTGTGTAACTTTTCAGATGGGATTCTCTTACCCTTTTTGCTTCAACTTCTCCAAAATATGACATTAAACAGCTCTACTTTACATTTATTCAATTACAGGTGGTTTTATAGCTCAAAAATACCTAGAAAAACAGGCGTTCTGACTGTGTGCGGGGTTGCCTCTCCACAGATCTGACCTGTAACTTGGCCTGGTTTGGTCTTCAAGAAGATAAAGATTTAACACCATACCGTGAAACATTCCAGACAAAAAGGACAAAAGTTACACAATGCACCTTTTGCAAGAGGGGTATTCTATGGGGTATTAAATCACCACATTACCTTTTATTGCAGAAAATGCAATATGTGGCAAAAACAGTGTATTAAAATATTAAATTTGTTTTACTTTCATTTTTGATGCCGAGTTCCCCCTTCCGTTTCCTCCCCTCTTCAACTACTAGAATGTTAACCGTTCACTTCCTGATTCTCGGACAATAATTAGACGCATTCAGTACACAGTGGACTTACTTTGACCTCAAGAGCTGCTTATGCAATTTATCTGTACTGGGGTAAGACACATTTTGCTGAAATACATGACTACAGCTGTGACTCTGCTTGATCTCTCCCTGGGCTGGACTTTCCTCTCCTCGTCCAGTGTCCAGATCCTTCACAAACAGGAGCACTCAGAACAATCGTGGCGGCGTCTCTTTGGACACTGGTATTTGAGGAATCTGCGTTGGAACAAATAGTCCACTTCCGTCGCTCTCCTACGGGACCTCCTCAAAACACCGAGAGGAAGGAGGATTTAACGCCAACATCTGCTCATTTCAGGCCAAACAATTCAAGAAGAATTTACACATTTTGTCGGCTTAGTCAACACTAACCCTAACCCTAACTAAGTCACTTTCAGCGATAGAGCTCCCCCTGTAGCTCCCGTTATGAGAATACACTTTTAGGGAACAGACTCAAGCTCTCTTCAGGTCGTTGTCCGTCACAATGCAAGGCTGGTTTTCTGCCCAGAGACACCACCAAAATACATATTTAACCATCACATGGATTTATAAATATGTTTACAAATATGTTTATTGGGGTAAAATGTTACTTAGTTCTGATTTAAAATCAGTATTTACTTTTAACAAACTAAGTTCTGAACATGTCCAGGAGATAGAGACGAGCAGGTTTGTTAGATAATTCTATGGACATGTCATGGTTTTGCCTTGAATGTGGGCAATCAATTAAGTCTCCATGGAGGCAAGCAGGTGTACCACGAGTTACAGGTCAGATCTTTGGAGAGACGATCCCACTTACAGTAAGAGTTAATGTTTTTCAAAACATTCTTTTTAAAAATATTTGACTAAATGTGATATGGATAAGTTTAATGCCAAATCATGGATCATTCCAGGCAAGGAAATGACATAACCATGAAGACAAGCCATTTGCTGACCTTCCCCCAGAAATGCTTCTTTAAATAATGAGCATTATTAACACAAATGAAATTTAACCGATATTAGGAGCCATTTGAATTCACCAAGACATTCAGTTCTGGCTAAAAACAGGCTAAAGTCACAATATCTTAAATTGAACAATTTTCTAGTATTTAGCATTGATCTCTGTTCTTTAATAACATTTGAGTTTTTTGTGTTCATATTAAACTAATAAAATAATCAGATTTCAGAACATATTTGCTAATGTCTAAACTACAGGGTTAGCAAGACCATATACAGACTGGAGATTCTGTTCTCTGTGTAGGTCCAAAAACACAGAAATGAATGTCCCATAGGTATACAGCCATTATACAGTGACCCATACTGTACAAGGAAAACATGGAAAAATGGGCAGACACCAGTCACTAGGTTAGAAATCCCATAGACTCTGCATATACCACAAACCACAGCCAAATTTAAAAAGTTAAATGTGTGTTTTCATTGGATTTAAGCATTTGGAAACATTCAGTGGGTATGTCAATATATAGAACTGTAATCGACTAAAGAGATTCTTGGTCGACTAAGGGTGCACTCACACTAGGACTTTACAACCATGCCCAAGCACGGATAGCCCCTAAAGCACGGTACGTTTGTCCAGTGTGAGCACAGTTGCACTGTTAGGACTTTGGCCCAGGCCAAAACACGGCACAATGTTCATGTACGTGCAGACGCACAACTTTACTATTTACTATAGCCCTGTCAGGTGTGCTAATGTTATTCATATGAGGAAAACAGTGAATAAACTCTGGTATATATAACACGGTTAATCCGCACTTACCTTCACTAAGGACTGTGGACAGCGACAGACACTTTGCAGCATCGTCTCCGGCTGTCCTCACTGCACCGTGCTGTTTTTAATTTATATCCATAAACTCGGAGGATCACAAGCGCATCACAGTATGACACATATCTGCCTCACTATTTAATAGATACTGTAGTTCATGCCGCTTGACTTCTTTCTCTACACGACATTTAAACAAACAGTGCTTTGTGATCACGTCATTGGGCCGTGGCTCGGTACGGTTGTGCACGTGTGAGTTCGGGCCGTAGAACCCTACGCATTGTGCTTGAGCACGGCACAGTTCTAAAGTCCTAGTTTGAGTGCGCACCGAAAACATGTCCTGACATGTCAGTCAGAATGCCTGTTTTTCTAGGTATTTTTGAGCTATAAAACTACCTGTAATGGAATAAATGTAATGACTTATCTATAAAAACAAGCAGATGACGGACCCCCAACTAAAAAGTTACATAATGCAACTTTAAACGTGTAATTTTGTGCTGTGGGAGTTTAAGCCATGAGATTATTATGAGAAGTTTATGGAGCCAATCCTTAAATAATAATAATAAGGTTCAGCATCAGTGGATCGAAAGTTTGTATTTTTCTTTCACAAACGGTACATCTTCCATAAAGTTATGTTGGTACTTTGCAGATGATGTCATCAACATTCCATGGGGGTGTGAGGCTAACTGTAGACACTGCTCTGTCTGAAGATCCGTTACTCAAATTTGACTTTGAGCTTTGTTTTAACACAATCTGACCAAAAAAAGGTTACTCGAGGTGAGGTGGTTTGATCTGTTTAAACAAGTCCCTCTCAAGTAACATTACAGTCACAAGCTAGCTAACATTAGCCAACAGTTTTTCAGTTCTTCTCACACTTGCCTTATTGATTTAAACGGCACATTTTCAGGAGCCTGTGATCAGTACCAGCATTCATGGTTCTGTTTAGGAGTTTGATTTTCAGCAATTTTGAGTTTTCAGACAGTATTAAACCTTTTTGACAGTGTTTGCTAATGTGTGCATCATGTCACCATGGTAACTCCTAAACATTCCACCTCAGACATGCATGTAGACTACCCCCAACATGATGTCACTGCAAAGTATCAATGAGCGTCTGCCCTCCATCTGAAAATACAATGACATGATTAAATTGTAAAGCGTCAGCACCGTCTTTCAGTAAGAGCTGTACAGTTGTAGTTTGGATCGGGACGAGTCTTTGAGAGGAATGTTAAATGACGAGTTGTGAGAATGTGGTGAGTCACTGACGTAGAGTTCAGAGGTTTGAATGAGTCTTGTGTTCAGATGTTGGACCTGCTGCTATTAATATCAAGGCTCACTCCAGCCTCTGTGTGCCTGTCAAAACTGTCACTTAATATGACAGCTCTGCATTTCTGATTTGGGAAGGGACAAGTTCTCTTACCAAGATTAATTGCAATTGGAATGCACACAATTAGCTTATGGTTTCAGTTTATTTTTAAATGTATTTATTTTGGCTTTCCGTCATCATCTGAAATACTTTCTTGCCCATCTAATACAATTTATCTGTTCGACACTCTCAGTATCTAACATTTACTGTACCTCCCACCCGTAAGGAGGCGGGTCAGAGGTCTTTTTGCTTTCTCTTACTTCTCTTGGCTCCTTTAGAATGGTTGTTAACTTACCTGAAAACTGACTGTCACTGCTGTTGAATCTTTTAATATTGTGTTTATGTTAATAACTGTATTGGATGGATCTCTGGGGGGAATGAAAACTATGTGTTTGTAAAGTTTATGTTGTACGTTCTTGGTCCCCGTTGAAAATGAGATGCTTCATCTCAAGAGGCTTTCCATGAATAAATTCAGTTCATCAGAAAAAAATGCAATTAGACATTTTCCCTAAATTGTTTAGCTTTATCTTCTACCATAAGATCTTGTGAGACCCAAAGTTTCACTCTGGTTCAGGCTGTTTAATTTATTGAATGTTAATCAACGCCAAGATTCAGTCATTACTGTCAGTTGTCTTTTTAATGAAGAGAGGTCTCCAGTAAAAGCATGTGAAAAACTTTGGCTATTTTCATGTTAAATGTCAGTAATTAAAAGTTTGTATTGTTTATGTACTTTTAAATTAATATTGCCAAATTAAAAAAAAAACAAGCAGGTAGCGGACCTTTATCAAGAAAAGTTATGTGGTGCTACTTTAAAATGGCCAGACCATAGACTCAGCTGTATAAATGGACGTAGCTAACCTGCTAGCCGGCACGTTCCAAATAGGAAGTGAGCATGGGTGCGCTTCTGGCTTCATCGACTCTGGCTCCAGTTTGCATTGTATTGAAAAAACGTCTTCCCTCTCGCTGTAACTGCTGCTGTCAGGCTCTTCATTTTGGTCTTAAAATGTTCGTATTAACCTGCTTTAAATGATCCTAGTGTTTTTTTTTGTTTTTTTTTACTGTTTTGTCAGTAAATTAATTCCTGTTCCTAATGTAGAACTCGACTCTAAATCAGTCTCTATAATGGCTACCCTTAGTGAGCTTCATTTGACTGGAGCCGAACGCTATGGGTGACGTCACACTCACTTAGTCCACTGCTTTATACCGTCTATAGGTCTGACTCTGGTCTTTACTCCTCCACACAGCAGCCATGATTTAATAAACATATAGAGTAAACTAATTGGGCAGATAGCTGACACGTCTTAGCACATTCACACGAGGATTATTTTAGCCCGATGCTAAAGAAGTCAGTTGTCCAAACAGAGGTCTAAGCCTCTCTGGGCCTGTACCATTGGCCTGTTCAGAGCCGGGGCAGATCCAAAGCTGTTAATGGGACGTCCTGCTGAGAGATAATCCTTTGGCTTCTCCAGATCCACACATAATCCAGTGTTAAATCAGCTGAAAGAGGCTCTAGTTTAACTGTAGTAAAGCCGTTTTCAGTTTCTGTGCTTGTTGTCGAGGGATATGAAAACAACATAATGTATTAAAGGGCCCATATTACACTATATTCTAATATATGTTATAATGTTTCCTCATCACAAACAGACCTGGAGTTGTGTTTTGTTTAATTCACACGTTTAACACACAAACCCTCCATATTTAGGCTGAGTTCTTCTCTCAAACTGAAAACACTGTTCCAGCTTGTAATGTTATGTGGTTATACCGGAAGTGCTCCACTATGTTTTTAAACTCCATACTCCCTCACTATCTTTTCGATGATTTCAGCACTCAAATTGCCAATCTCTACTGAACTAAAGGTAAAAGTTTGCTGTCAACTTGAAAACAAAGTGCAACAGAGCATTTTGAACTTTGGAGATGTAGACAAGTGTGAATGAAACAAAACACAACTCCAGGTATGTTTTGGAGGAGGTAACAGCATTATAATATGGCTTAAAGCTCACAGGAGTCAATTTTGCGTAATACAGGACCTTCAAATATAGTAGAGTAGATGTATTCCCCAGTAGTTTTGTCACAATACTCAAATTTCCACCTTAGATTGTAAGGAATTCACTCAGTACTCTATACTGATTCTGATACCTGATACTTGAAAATGCCAAATTTTAGTAATGGAATACAATCTTCAACACATTTAAAAGAGCCAAAGCTTACCAAAGTGCTGAACAGCATTAACAGTGGAATAAAAGCAAAACAAACAGTAATTACCATAACAAAATTATAATAATAAGGTGCCAAGGTGTTTCTTCCTAACTCTGGACAAATGCCCAACAGAAAAGGTGCGTTTTGAGCAAGGATTTAAAGTGCTCGAGTAACTGTGCAGTTCTAATGTGCAAAGGCACAAGGTCTAAAGCTGTTCAGGAAAGCTAAAATTTTGTCCTTTTAATGTGACTTTTTAGTATCTATACTTGCACAAATCAGTATCTAGTTTTGATTTTAGTTTTAATATCTGATTTTCAATAGTTTGTTTTGATCACCCTATTCAGTATCCAGCAGTTAGGTTGTTAATAGACTCTATTCACACTTCCCAGAAGACGTTTGGAAACATGCGGATCACGACTCCCGGTGTAGTTCCCGACACTGGGCATGTGATAAAACCATAGATTCAGCAGCAGCGTCTTCACAACCTGCCAAAGCTTTCCATGGGGACAGGACTCTAATCGCGTTTATTATTAAGTTAGACAAATTATGATGCACAAATTAATAAGTAATTTATAAAAGGAAAAAAGAAAGAATACAATGACATCTAGATGAAGAAAACTTGGCCATTTTCTCAGTTTTCCCAGATGTTGTCAGAGTTTCTATCGCCCAAAGGAAGTCGTCACCCACATGTTTCCAAACGTCTTCCGGTTTTGTGACCGGAAGACGTAGTGGTTTTATTTGTAGTGAATAGAGCCTCACTACAAATAATGTCTTGATAAAAATAATGTCTTGATAAAAATAATGTCTTGATAAAAATAATGTCTTGATAAAAATAAGCAATATTCTATAAGCTATATATTGTCTCCATATAGATATTACTTTGCCAGGAATGTTCCACAGTATGGCATTAAAGTTAGATCTCTTACAGGTGTTTTTATTGCTCAAAAACGCGGGGTCAGCTCTCCAGATATGACCTTATGTAACATGACCTACTTGTCTCCGTGGAGAAGTTTAATAGACAAGTTTTAATGCCATACTTTGAAATATTCCAGAAGACAAGCAGGTGATGGACTCTCCACCAGAAAAGTTACACATCTTAATTCATTGTGTTCAAACCACTAAACAGTATCAGACTTGGTCACATTGTAGACAGACCTGTTGTGATGTTGTGTGTTGTTGGTCTTCTCCCTGTAATTTAGTCTTAAAGCGCGCACCATAACTAACCTCACAGCGGGTAACCAACGGCAACTGGAGCTATAATGTTCCCCGTGTCACAGCTCATAAATACAGAGGCCCAGAAGGGACATTTCTTGTTGAAAAGCTCAAAGTTAAACTAACACAGGAGCTGAAGTTTGTGGTGGTTGTGGCTTAGGTTTGTACATTCTCTGAACTCAGATTATCTCTTGTACATTGAACTGTGCTGTTATTATATAAGCAGAGGGTGTATGCTTATGTATGTAATGTTTGTATGCTTATGTATGTATGTTTATTTGAGCTTTTCCTGGAATATAGGATCTGGTATGATGAGAAATTAATTTTAACTTGAACATCAGACTTTTGAAAAAACAATATATTTTTTTCTGATTTAGTATTTGCAATAAGAAGTAGCAGTTTGTTCTGAGTGAGTTTAAGAGAAGACTGAAATCTGAACTGTTAAAAGTGCACTGTGTAACTTTTCGGTTTGGGGTCCGTTACCTTCTTGTTTCTATGGATATGTCATAGCTCTACTTCACATGAAAGAATACACTTAAACTTAAAGAGCCACTAAACGCCTGTGCCAGAGTTAACTCCGCCCACAGTCAAAAATGTGAAAAATCCAACAAAGTGGGCGGTACTCGGCGGATGGGAGCGTGGGTGGGGTGATGGTGTGAGGCGGGGTTTGACCTACGAGTGACAGCCGGGTGACAGCGCTGGTCAGTGACAGCGAGCAATAGCTACTGCCAATGGAGAGTGACAGCGACGCGAGTTTGGCCTCGGAGCGGAGCGAGGTAGAGGCGGGGCTAAGAGGAGCTCCTCATGTACCGCCCACAGACCATGAGCTGACCTGAGCTGACCGTGAGCGGCTGTGCACCTGCATCTGACTCATCGGCGGCCGTTTGTCCAACCCGGAAATTCAAAAATTTAAATGTCGTGGCCGTAGTTGATCCTAAAGAGGCCAGTACAGACAAGCGTTTGACCCAAATATGCACTAAAATGCCAAAATAAGCCCAGGGATAGATGTACACTTCTATTTTAGACCCATTTACAGCTAATCAGTAGAAAAAAGTGGTTTTAGTGTTTAGTAGCTCTTTAAATGCAAAAACATAACTGCACAAAACGTGACTATACAGCTTTCTTATAGATTTGTGGTAAAAAGGAGCTGTGAGTGAGTTTGTAAATGAAATAAATAAAAAAAAAAATTATAAATAAAAAGGGCGCCTGATTGTCTCTATGGAGATGTCATCTTTGCCTGGAATATATGGCATTACACTTGTCAGTCTTGCATTTATTTAATTACTGGTGTATAAAAACATGCCTTTCGCCTTTCCACAGATTAGACCTGTAACTTGCTCTTCTGACATCACCTGCTTATTTCTATAGAGATGGATAAGTTTGATGCCATACTGTGGGACATTCAAGCAACAACATCTCCTCTATTATAAAGCAGACCCACCACCAGAAAAGTTACATAGTGCAGCTTTTCAATTGCAAATAATTCAATACAGTTTTATATATTTATTTACTAACTTTCTGTCCTATCTATCCTTTCAGCCTGATGCTAAATTTGCTTGTCTGGCATTGCTTTTTTTTGCACTGACTATATAAACGTCTATATCACTTAACCCCAATACTGTTTTAACCATACTTTTCTTGTCTTTAAGCACAACATTTTTCTAACTCACCAAATATGTCCAAAAATATGCATTCTCCGTTTGTATTGTTGACTTTTCATCCATCATGGTTAGCACGTCTGTCACTAAGATACATGGACTTTGAGACGGTTTGTTGTTTTAGTAACTTCATATACTGTTCTGTGTGGTTTCACTTGGATTGCACTGGGTTTTTTCACCACGCGTTGGCTATGGCACCGCTAACACTGGAATCAGACTGTCAGAAGTATCAAAAATCTGATACTAAAATGAGTATCGAAACTAGATACTCATTTGAGCAGGTATCGATACTAAAAAAGTCACGTTCACAGGACAGAAACGAACCACATGGTAATATAAGAGAAAGTATTATGATTTAATGTTGAAAATCACATTCTAGAGTGTTTTTTATTATCATTGTGGTATCGGCATTGAGTTGGACATTTTTAGTTTCGTGACAACACTACACTGGATAAAACTGAATAATTTAAGATGCCATGATGATGAATTATAGAGGACAGATAGGACAGGAGGAGGAGGAGGAGGAGGAGGATGCTAGTTTAGCGGCTGTTAGCGCTTGGATCTGGTTTCACTGTTTGAAAAGAGGCCAAATACACAGAGAGATGTGCGCAATGAAACAGAAAGTGACATTTTAATTATCACAATTAGCAAATCATTACAATGTCCTCCTACAAACAAAATAATATGTGATTTAGCTGGTGCTGCAGTTTAGACTATTTGTTCTCAGAGTGATATGCAGACTCCTCTGCAGTTCAAATATATAGTTAGAATGGTCCTGTTGCAGACCAGGTTTAGATCTGGTACAGTCCTGTTATCTTATACCGCCCCGCCCCCCTAAATGCTCCTAAACTGCGCTTTTTTGTGGCAGCGTGTCTGGTTAAACAGGAATCCCATTCATGTCAATGGAGAATTTGGGAAACATTTTGCATCTTAAACATGACATAAAGTCGGTTCATTTGTGTAAAACGTTTATTTTTCATGCGCACCAAATGGTAAACACTGCACTGATTCTCTGGGAAGCTTTAAAGAGGCTTTTTCGTCCGTATTGAACTTATTTAAGATTCAAGATCGGCAGCCCCATACTAAATAATACAACCTGAATCATGATTGCGGTGCCCAAAGCAACTTCTGGAATAAGGTGGATAGACCTGGTTTAGTTCTGGTGGTACAAAAGCAGGCCGAGCATTTTCTCCTGTGGTACTTTGTGTGAAATATTTGATAGAAACAAATGCTCTGAAATGCACAGGATTAGTATTAGTTTGTCAGTTTATATTTCATAAAGAATAACAGTAGTTTTGTTATGATTTCTTGTGGTTAAATTTAAAGGTGTACTGTGTAACTGTGTCTCCTTGGAGATTTTATTGTCTATCTCCATGGAGACAATCAGGCCAATTAACAAGTCAGATCTGTGAAGAGGCAAATCTGCTCACAGTAATAAAGACAAACAATGTTTTTAAGGTATTTTTGAGCAATAAAAATATGTACATAAAGGTAAACTTTCTGACTGTGGCACGTCACCTGCATGATTCTGTTTAAATACAAAAATTAAAATAATACTGGAGTTTTATGCCGTACTGTGGAATATTATTGGCAAAGGAACAACATTTCTAACAAACAAGCAGAATAAGTTACATACTGTGAGGTTAAATAAATGCAAGATCCAGGTCCTGCTCAAGAAATGCTACACAGTGCATCTTTAAGTTCATTTTAAACTAGCTCTTTGAACAGGTCTGTATTGGTATGCCTTTGTTTATTATCCTAAAGTCTCTGGCACTCGCTCAGTACTTAGTTTTACTGCTGATGTTAAACATGTAATAAATATTGATTTACACGTCTGCATCTCTGTCCGATTTTATGAATGGAGGCTCTTGAATACTTGGCTCAGACCTGGTGTTGAAGAGTGCAGTGTTTGTGGAGCTGCAGGTGTAAAACTACAGTAAGTGTTTTTTTTTTTTTTTTTACAGTGGAGGGTCTGTGAGAGCCGCTTACACTGCAAAAACACACAGTCTCTCTGGGTTAGACTGGGAGAGGAGGTCAAGAGAGAGGGGTGAAAAGGCCGAGTATTAGTCTGCATTTCTCTAATATGGATTCTCTTGTTATTCTGTCCATACCAGCTGATTGATTTGAGGAAAATATCAAATAAGTTGTGATTAAATTTGTAATTTGTTTTAAACAGCCCTATTGTGCAAATTCTTCAGAGCTTTTAACCATGCTATAGTTGTTTCCCCTTCTCATTTACCCTCATGATGTTGTTTTTGGAGTGATTCATCCGTGTTTGAGCTCTGTACTTACTTTGTTCTCCAGTTTTATTTTCTTAATCAGTGATACACTTAGGATTCAGCAGGGTCATGTAGTTATTTTGGGGCAAATGAAGAAAAAAATCTGCTACTCACTAGTGTGATCTGCAGTTATCCATCGGAGGTGCCAATATCTTCACACCTCTTTGTTGTGGTGATGTTTTGCGGCGACGTCAGCTCTCATTAAGCACTGCTGTTTTCTAATACAGATGTCAGAGTTGTTTCTTTTATTAAGTTGTTTTAGATCAAACTTTATTTATTTATTTACTTATTTGATTATAAATAGTGATAATGTTCCACAAGTGTATAGACTATAACTATATAGCGGACACAAGAACAATAAGTCTGCTTTAAAAAATGGATTCTGGTTCATATTTTTTGTCCTGGAGAATTGGCAAAAAAACAGAAATAAACAAATGGAAGAACCTGTCAAGTCTCCATGGAGATGTTATCGCTTTGCCTGGAATATTCCATAGTATGGCATTAAACTCATATATTGTGTTTCAGCTTCCTATTGCTGTATGCATATGTTGTTATGTATGGTCACTTTAAGGACTTTTTCCCCCATTACAAAAAGGCGATATTTTATTTTTAAATTGTTAATCGCTATGGCAGCTGTAATAATTCATAATTCTGAAACCCATGCATTGTTCAAAATTGAGATCTGCACTTAAACTATGCAAATATTTGTGGTTTATGGTTCATATCTCTGTACCTCTGTAATTACTGGACCTGTCCACATGAAAAAAAAAACTGGCACAAAGTTCAAAATGTCAGCCAGTAAAGATCTAATTAACTACTTAAGGTGCCTGTTACTACATCGATTTGTGGCTCATTAACTAGTGTTACTGCAAAGTGTAATACGTGTTGTGTGTACAGTGAAGGGGAAGTAATATAAGTGATAAATGAAGTGTTATCTTTGGGTGTTTCCTCTTGAGTCTCTGGGAGGAGTCCTTTCCTTCGTCATAATTACAGACTTAAAACCACAAATATCAGAGATGCAAAACATTTCAGTGGGTTGGGCTTCTGGACTTCAGGCTCTACTGCTCGAGCTCATTTTAACATGCAAAATCAACACGCAGCAAAGTGTTAAATATAGAAATTATAACTCACAAAAAGAGAAGTAGTATCAGCTCAGATTTTAAATCTGTAACTTTTAAACAGCCCATATTACGCTATCTTCTGACCTACGTTATAATGTTGTTTCCTCTTCACACGTGGAGTTGTTTTGTTTCATTCACACATGTTTAACACACAAACCCTGCAGATTTAGGCTGAGGTCTTCACAAATGTAAAACACTGTTCCACCTTGTGACGCCATGTAGTAATACAGGAAGTGCTCCACTGTGTTTTTTAACTCCATACACCTTCACTAGAATCATTTGGATGATTTCAGTCCTGAAATTACCAGGCTCTACTGAACTAAAGGTAAAAGGAGCTGTTCACTTGAAAACTACAGCTTGGTGGAGGTGGAACAGAGCATTTTGAGCTTTGGGGATGGCTGACTAATGATACAGGATTACTCAGACATGTGTGAATGAAACAAAACACAACTCCAGGTATGTTTTTGATGAGGTAACACTATTATAACACAACTTAAAGCTCAAGAGTCAATTTTGTGTTATACAGGACCTTTAAAACATGAATCGTATTATCACAAATCTTGTCAGAAAAATCAGAGATACACACTCTGTTCACAACAGTAGTAGTAGAAGTAGGAGTTGTAGTAGTAGCTGTTGCCTGTTGGACCCCACTGACCTGTGCTGTGTTCTGTGCAGGAGGCAGGATACAGGAACAGGAGGAAGTGGCTCTGTGGAAGGATATTGTTTCTATTTGTGTCTGTGCTCCGTCCTGGCGGAAATTACACTGGGACCCCCCTCACTGTTTGTGGACTACACCGAATATCTGAGGGGATGTTATCTTAAAACCCTCTCAAAAACACCACTCTACAAGACTGACGAGGTCTGATGTAGCTGAGCGATTGTAAGAAATGTCTTCAGTCTAAAGAAGGTTATTACATTCTCAGAGTAAAGAGAATAACTTGGGATAATTGTGACTCATAGTGCGTTTTGGAAAACGGTTCAGTTCTGTACATCTGGTCTGGGTATTTTTGCTGGGACTTTGCATGTTCTTCCTGCTTAAAGTTGGCATTTATAATATTCGTTGTTCTTCCTGTCCTCATTTTTTGTTTCTTTAGGCAATGCATTTGATTCAGTTCAAATAATGATGCAATGTTTAAATGTAAGAAATGTCTAGTTGAAATGACATAAGATGGTAGAGAGAGAGAGACAGAAAGAGACAGAAAGAGACAGAGAGAGAGGCAGAGAGAGAGGCAGAGAGAGAAGCAGAGAGAGAAGCAGAGAGAGAAGCAGAGAGAGAAGCAGAGAGAGAGAGACACAGAGAGAGAGAGAGAGCGAGACACAGAGAGAGAGACAGAGAGAGACACACACACACAGAGAGAGAGAGAAACACAGAGAGACAAGAGGCAGAGAGAGACAGAGAAAGACAGACACACAGAGAGAGAGCGAGACACAGAGAGAGAGACAGAGAGAGACACACAGAGAGAGAGAGCGAGACACAGAGAGAGAGACACACACACACAGAGAGAGAGAGCGAGACACAGAGAGACAAGAGGCAGAGAGAGACAGAGACACAGAGAAAGACAGACACAGAGAGGGAGAGAAAGAGACAAAGAGAGAGAGACAAAGAGAGAGAGACAAAGAGAGAGAGACAAAGAGAGAGAGACAAAGAGAGAGAGACAAAGAGACACACACACACACACACAGAGAGACACACACAAAGAGAGAGAGAGAGACACAGAGAGAGACACAAAGAGAGAGAGAGACACAGAGAGAGACACACAGAGAGAGAGAGAGATACTTTACTGATCCTGAGGGAAATTCAAGTTTTGCTGCGGCATTAAACAAAATGGGCAAACTCCCAACAGGCTCTATTCACTCTTACCAGAAAACGTCTGGAAACTTGCGGATGACGACTTCCGGTGTATTTCCCGACACTAAAACTGTGGATTCAGCAGCAGCTTCTTCACAACCTGCCAGTGTTTTCCACCGGGGACGTGACTCTAATCGCATCTTCAGTGTCTCTTTCAGGCAACAGGTTGTAACTGTTGATTTTATTAAATTAGACAAATTATAATACACAAATTAACAGGCAATTTATAAAAGGAAAAAAGAAAGAATACAATGTACAGTGTTCTCAGAGTTACTATCGCCTCGGAAGTCATCATCCGTGTGTTTCCGTCTTCCGGTTTTGTGACTCAAGTGTGAATAGAGCCCATTTTATATTCAAATCCTCAAAGTATCAACCTTTTATTTTGTCATCAGCTCTCAAACCCTTGGCCTTCTCTCAATGAGCTTTGAAGTCTCCTGAAATGGTTTTCACTTCAGAACTGTGCCTTGCCAGTGATCAAAGCAAAGGGTGGCTGCTATTTTTATTTTTTATTTTAATATAAAAGAATTTCTGAGTTTTTTTGGCGTATTTTTTGTCCGCTACATTCCACATGTGTTCATTCATAGTTTTGACGCTTTCACTTAGAATATAATATCAAAATCATGGAGAAAAAAACGTACATGGAAAAGTGTGTCCAAACTTATACAAAATATTTACGTCTACAATTAAATCCATAAAAATGCTTTCTGAATGCATTCCAAGCATCCTAATTATTCACAAAGATGAGTTTAAGTGCTTTTCACAGCTTTCAGAGGCCAGTGGAGTTTTGCTGTCATGGTAACAACAGGCATGCTAACGGCGCACCACCAGCCTTATTTCTTGAAACATAAAAATCCTTTATAATCAGATTCAGGCAGTACACAGTGGACTACTACAGTGGAAACAGCCCCTTTACTTCACTGTAACGAGTCCCTACTTCCTGGTCTTAACTGTTTCTTGAAGTCTTTTGGCCCCAGCCTCTTGACCCCTGACCCCGCTGCGGTCGCCCCAGTGGAATCATGGGAGTTTGTGTAAAAGTGTGTGTTTGAACCTTCCCACGCATTCCTCTTAGATTAGCGCCGCCACAGAATTAGCCTGAGCCCAGTGTGGTCTGCATTACACAGACTATTATCTGCCTGTTAGCGCCATGTGTGGAGCTGTCAGTGGTTTTCAATGAAGAGTGTGTTGGTTAAATCTGTATACAACAAACTTCAGTGTTAAAGGTGCACTGTGTAACTTTTTGGGTGTTTTTGGTAATCACAATGGAGACAGGTTAATGGTCAGATCTATGGAGAAGCAAGCCTGCACATGGTAACAAATCATCTTTTTCCAAGGTATTTTTGAGCTGTAAAACGCCTGTAATTGAATAAATGCAAGGCAGATATATTTAATGCTATACTGTGGAACAATAACATCTCCGTGGAGACAAGCAAGTACCCTAGAACCCTAGAAGTTACATAGTGCACCATTAAATATCTGAGCAATAAAGTGTGTAGAGTTCAAACTCAATTTCGATACTAAAGGTGCACTATGTAGCTTTTTGGTTGGAGATCCTTCACCTTCTTGTTTCTATGGGTACGTCATTGCTCTGCCTGGAATGTTCCACAGTGTGACTTTAAACAGCTCTACTTTACATGTCTTCAATTACAGGTGGTTTTATAGCTCAAAAATACCTAGAAAAAACAGACATTCTGACTGTGAGCGGGGTCACCTCTCCACAGATCTGAGATGTAACTTTGTCTGGTTTGGTCTTCATGGAGATGGAAAGGTTTAATGCCACACTGTGAAACATTCCAGACAAAGCAATAACATCTCCATGAAGAAAAGTATTTGACGGGCCCTCCACAGGAAAAGTTACACAATGCACCCCAAGGAATAGACTGCATTCTCAATACTGACTCCAATAGCACAATAATAGAAAACATTTTATTTGGACAATAGAATGTGATTTTCAACATTAAATCATCGTACTTTCTTTCCTATTCCCATGTGTCCTTATATCTGTGTAATCCTCAGTGGTCCTGTAGGTTCCACAGTGGTCCATGTGCTCTTATACTTGTTCCGATACAGCTCAAGATCATTCTAAAGTTATTCAGGAAAGGTTCATTTCTGTCCTGTGAATGTGACTTTTTAGTGTCGATACCTGCTCAAATGAGTATCTAGTTTGGATATTAGTTTTAGTATCGATTAGTGTCCGATTTTTGATACTTTTGATAACATTAGTCCAGTCCAGGGGTCGGCAACCCGTGGCTCTAGAGCCACATGTGGCTCTTTCATCCTTCTGTTGTGGCTCCCTGTGAGCTTGGAAAATAAATTATTTAGTATTTAATTGGAATGTATTTTTATTTTAGTTTGTTTGTTTTTAAATGCAATTCTAAATTTGTAGATAATGGTAATCTTGTAACATTAAAATGTGTTTAATATTTTTGTCACTCACAGCCGCCGATGTGCGACACCTGGCTCGTATTACCACATTACCGGCACCTGCACCAGCAGCATGATTTATTGAGCTTTTTGACCCCTGGTAAACGATGGAGAAATCCAAGAAAAGATAAGTTTCTGAAGACAACAGAACGCGAAGTAGTCCTTTTTTATTCAGGTTGACAGCTGACTGCACGCTCCAGTACATGCGATAAAATGATGACGTAACACAGAAGCTGCGTGTGGATAATTTAAGTTTTAATTTTTATTTCCTACGAGGAGGACTCAAATAGACATTGAGATGTCTACCAAGACATTGAGACTCAATAGAAATTGGACTCTACCAAGTTGATGCTTCAATCTTTTTTTTGGAGTTCAAAATGTTTCTGTTACATGCAGAATTACAATTCCGTGTTCTCCATAGCATTTCATTGATTTTATAAATGCAACACACTATAGTCTTTTATAGCATACAAAAAAATGATCTGCAGTGTTTTCCTCGTTTTAGATGTCAAAAGGGTTTTGTGGCTCCGGGTGTTTTTTTTTCCTGTTGGAGACGGTCCAAATGGCTCTTTGAGTATTTAAGGTTGCCGACCCCTGGTCCAGTCAGATTCCAGCCGTTGGAGTTGGTGTTAATATGATCCTGGCGCTTGTTTTTCTGTGTTTGTTGGTACATTCTTCACTGGAGCTCCGCCCTCTGATCTACCAACGTGTTTGGACAGATTCCAGCTCAGGCATGTGTCACTTGTGTCTGGATCCTCCTCCTTCCCCTCCTCTTCCTCATCTCCTCTTCCTCATCTCCTCCTCCTATGCTTCCTCCTCCTCCTTACTCTCCTTCTCCTCCTACGCTTCCTCCTTTTCCTCCTCCTCCTCCTCCTCCTCCTCTTCCTCCTTCTCTTCCTCCTCTCCCTCCTCTCCTCTTCATTTCATTCATTTGGTTCGTAAAGATCCAGGAGTGTTCAGAGTCTAATGAGTTTTGACAGAAGTGATTAAAGTCAGGCTGAGTTTATGCTCAGGGAAACTGACAAGTGCTGAACTCACACTTTCTGCAAGTTCAGTCAAAAGCCACAGCTGCCCCGGGGCAGTGAGACTGCCAATCTGCACCATCAGTCCTCCAACCACCACCGTTACCACGACATTCATAGTAGGCAAAGTGGGTGAAGTGTCTTGCCCGAGGACACAATAACAGTATGCCCAGGCCAGAGTCTGTTACTGGATGAGCGCTCCAAACACTGAGCCACTAAGCTTTTCACTTAAGTCAAGCAGTATTTTTTATTACAGCTCCCAAACCCTGAACTGGGACTGAACTAAGACTGAACTTGGCCTAAACCAGGTCTAAACCCGGACTAACCCTTCCTCTTCTGCTTCTGCTCCTGTTCAAGAGAAATCATATCTGCCTTCAGCAAAACCCAAACCTAGGGCTAAACTAAACCCGGGACTAAACCTGGACTAAACTCAGACTGAACTAGGGTCTAAACCCGGTCTAAACCAGACCTGACCCTCCCTCTCGTGTTGTACATTGGCGTGTGCAGTAGGCTGGTGTTGGCTGCACGTGTGTGGACAAAGCCGTGTGACCTACATTAGAACGAGCTCCAGGGCACAACACGGACCAAAGACGACTGCTCCTGTCTCGTACGGTCTACTACAGCCTGCTCCTGTCTGTGCTCCTGTCTGCTCCTGTTTGTGCTCCTGACTCCGCTCCTGTCTACTGCTTACAGGGCTGAACCATTTAAAATCATCTCACCTGTTGTATTATTTGAGCTAACCCCCTGAGCAGTTTTGTTTTTATTCAGTCTAAAAACAAACACTGCATATTTTCACACAGTGTTAAACTCTTTTGCATCTAGAACTCCACCTTAATATCAAATGTCTGTAATACAATCCTTACACTTTAACACTTTATCTTTCTTTATCTTCAGGCTGTTTCATTTCAAACTTATACCTCGATAGCAGTGAGCCCATAAAAATACTGCCCCAGATCTGTACATGTTAAATTACATTCTCTGAAACCAGGCCAAACCTCTCCTCCCATGGACAAGCCTGTATCTGGTCTCCTTCTCCACCTTTTCTCCATAGACGAGCCTGTATCTGTCCTCATTCATCACCTCTTCTTCAGAAACAAGCCTGAAAGTCTCAGTCCAGACCTGCTCCTGGCCTCAGGTGCTGCTGACGCCTCCGCTTTTCTAATGGGCATTCGTCATTTTTATGTGAAACTAAACGCTCGGTTTAGTCTGGGGTTAAAGGGTTTTGGTATTTGAGGATCGTTTGGCTTGGCTGTATAGAAAAAATCAGATATCGATACTGAAAAAGGACACTATTTCTGATCTATGTTATAATATTGTTTCCTCATCGCAAACACCTGGAGTTGTGTTTTGTTTCATTCCCACATGTTTAACACACAAATCCTGCAAATTTAGGCTGAGTTCTTCTCCCAGATACACCAAAAACACACTGTTCCACCTTGTGATGTCATGTGGTAGTACAGGAAGTGCTCCAGTGTGTTTTTAAACTCCACACACCTTCAGTAGAATCATTTGGATAATTTCAGTCCTGGAATTGCCGATCTCTACTGAACTAAAGGTAAAAGGTAGATGTTAACTTGAAAACTACCACAGCATGACATCACAAAGTGGAACAGAGCATTTTGCCCTTTGGAGATGCAGACAGACTAATTGGGCTGTGCAAAAATATTGAAATATCGATATATCATATTGTTTAATGTGATGATACAGTATTGATATCGTGGGCTGCTATATCGATATATTTCGCCAGGAGTATTTTTTAGTATATTTTACTAAATTGTTTTGTTACAGCTACAGTTTTGTTGCTTGTTTAGTAGAAGAAAACTTGTTTATGCAACACATTTGACATTTTCACTGTTCTGATGATTAAATTGGGTGTGTTTCATATGAACTTTGCACAAGAAGTGGTTTAACAAAGACTTTTAGTATCACAGCCATGATATTTTTTAGTGAACTGTATCAAATCGATTTGAACTATATCGTATCGAATCGAAAGCTCACTGTATCGAGATGTGTATCGTATCGTGGCCTATGTATCGAGGTTTGTATCGTATGGGCAATTTGTTCATGATACCCAGACTAATAATAAAGAATTACTCAAACATGTGTGAATGAAACAAAACACAACTCCAGGTCTGTTTTTGTGGGGGTTACAACTATACAATTATGTGTAATATGGGACCTTTAATATTGCAATTCTTCTTTATTTGTTTTATTTTTAGGCTGGTTGGCAGTTTGATTATTGGGACAGTTTCATTAATTTACATATTGAGTCATACATTTATAAACAGCGTATGTAATATTTAAACCCAGGTGAAAGGGTGAGGTGAGGTGTTAATCCGTAAATCCTCCGTAATCTGGATTGGTCTAAAGATGTTTTCATTTTGTCCCAGTCAAATAAATCCTTACGAAATGATTTGGGTTTAATCCCGTCCTCTCGAGTCCACATCTGCTCAAATGCACAGGGCTTCAGCGTTCTCTGAAACGTCTGTGTGAAATGTTAATAAGAATTTTGAGGCAGGTTGCAGTTTGGGTAATTGTAAAGTCATTATAATAAATGCTGCTACTACTAATACTACTACTACTACTACTACTACTACTACTCATACTTCTGCTGTTACTACAACTAGTACTACTACTAGCACTACTATGTTATACATACTATTTGCACAGGTTGCAGTTTGGTTTAATTATAAAGTCTATATATATATATATATATATATATATATATATATATATATATATATATATATATATATATATATATATATATATATATACTGCTACTGCAAGAACAACAACAGCAGCAGCAGCAGCTGCTGTGCAAAATTGAGTCTAACCTGTGTGTAGAGTGTTATAGTGTTAGTGTTATAGTGTTAGTGTTATAGTGTTAGTGTTGTAGTGTTAGTGCTTTAGTGTTAGTGTTACAGTGTTAGTGTTATAGTGTTAGTGTTGTAGTGTTGGTGTTATAGTGTTAGTGTTGTAGTGTTAGTGTTATAGTGTTAGTGTTAGTGGTATAGTGTTAGTATTATAATGTTTGTGGTATAGTGTTGGTGTTATAGTGTTAGTGTTATAGTGTTAGTGCTTTAGTGTTAGTGTTACAGTGTTAGTGTTATAGTGTTAGTGTTATAGTGTTGGTGTTATAGTGTTAGTGTTATAGTGTTAGTGTTGTAGTGTTAGTGTTATAGTGTTAGTGTTAGTGGTATAGTGTTAGTATTATAATGTTTGTGGTATAGTGTTGGTGTTATAGTGTTAGTGTTATAGTGTTAGTGCTTTAGTGTTAGTGTTACAGTGTTAGTGTTATAGTGTTAGTGTTATAGTGTTGGTGTTATAGTGTTAGTGTTATAGTGTTAGTGTTGTAGTGTTAGTGTTATAGTGTTAGTGTTAGTGGTATAGTGTTAGTATTATAATGTTTGTGGTATAGTGTTAGTGTTATACTGTTAGTGTTAGTGGTATTGTGTTAGTGTTATAATGTTGGTGTTATAGTGTTAGTGTTATGTTTGTGGTATAGTATTAGTGTTATAGTGTTAGTATTATAGTATTATAATGTTAGTGTTATAGTGTTATATTGTTAGTGTTAAAATGTTGTGCCTATAGCTCTGCATGTTTTCAGTGTAAACTTTGGAGACTGTGCCCTGAGTCTGTCCTTGGGGATAAGAACTGGAAACCGCAGCAGCACAGTCTGGTCTCTTATCTGTATACGGAAATGTTCCTCTGATTACACAAACACGCATACTTTAAATACTCTGATTCTATTTGATTCAAGAGTTTTGGACCTAAATCTCTGGATATTATACTAGAATAGTTTGTGCATCCAGTATGGTTCCCTCATCAAAAATACACCGACACATGTGGATGAAACTAAACAAATACAAAGTTAAAGTATTTTTTGTGTGTGCATCTTTTCCATCTGTGATTATGATTAAATTTGTGACGTCTTAACAGTAGAATTCACTGTTTTCTTTACAAACCCAATTAACCGTTTTTAAAAATAAAAAATGCAAATTTGTGTTTTGAAGGTGCACTATGTAACTTTTTGGATTGACCATCCACAATGAGCTTGTCTCCATGGAGTTGTTATTGCTTTGCTTAAAATGTTCCGTAGTATGGTGTTAAACTTGCCTGGAGATGAAGAGTGGTGCCACCAGGAGAAATTACAGGTCAGATCTGTGGAGAGGCAATCCAGCTCAGCTTTTTCATTTCTTCTGACCAAAAAAAAAGCACATATAATTGAATAAATGCAGGATAGATAAAAGTAATCCTGTGGTAAGCGATAACATCTCCATGGAGACAAGCACGTGGCAGACCCATCACGAGAAAAGTTACACAGTGCACCTTTAAAACATCTGAATAATACTAGGAAAGTGGAAGTTTGTACTTAGAGAATGGGGTCACAGACACTTGTCAGTCCTTCAGTAAATATAACATGATACTGTCACAGCTTCAGATGTGTTTAGAAAGAAAATCTTAACAGGACCTCATCATTTGACAGACTTTTACTTGAAATCTGATTTGAAATTGATAACAAAAAGAATCCAGGATACCAGCCTTATACAGTTTATACAGCAAATTATGACTGTTGCCATAGCGAGTAACAATTCAAAAACAAACGTATATTTTTTTGACTGCGAAAGAGTCCTTAAAATGTTGAATATTACAGGAAGCTGAGCACCATGATTCAGCTATTTGATTGAAATGACAAAACACAAATAGTTTTTCAACAGTATTACAGAAACGAATTATTTTACTAATAATTTGAGGGCGTCTTATAAAATTTAAAGGTCCTACATTAAGCAAAATTGACTCTTGTGAGCTTTAAGTCAAGTCATAATGTTGTTACCTCCTCAAAAACAGACCTGGAGTCCTGCATTATTGGGCTGTCTGTAATAGTGATTACATTACAGTGTGACATTATTGCAGCATTTTAAGTCATGTTCTGCTGTGTTTTGTTTTGGAGTAAACTTGAGCCCACCCAGTGCCCACCCAGAGCCCACCCAGTGCCCACCCAGTGCCCACCCAGAGCCCACCCAGAGCCCACCCAGTGCCCACAGCTCAGGGTGGAGTGATCCATGTGTTTAATGAGCTCATAAACTCCAGCCTCTGTCATCATACACATGTTATATTACACAACCACCACCGCCACACTGTTAACAGACGAATGAGCTGAGAATTACAACTGTGATTAGACTGTGACATAGACGGGGACTGAGACTGAGACAGGGACTGGGACTGAGACAGGGACTGGGACTGAGACAGGGACTGGGACTGGGACTGAGACAGGGACTGAGACTGAGACAGGGACTGGGACTGAGACAGGGACTGGGACTGAGACTGAGACTGAGACAGGGACTGAGACAGGGACTGGGACTGAGACAGGGACTGGGACTGAGACTGAGACTGAGACAGGGACTGGGACTGGGACTGAGACAGGGACTGGGACAGGGACTGGGACTGAGACTGAGACTTGGGACTGGGACTGGGACTGAGACAGGGACTGGGACAGGGACTGGGACTGAGACTGAGACTTGGGACTGAGACAGGGACTGGAACTGAGACAGGGACTGGGACTGAGACTGAGACTTGGGACTGAGACAGGGACTGAGACAGGGACTGGGACTGAGACTTGGACTGTGATTGGGACTGGGACTGGGACTGAGACTTGGGACTGAGACTGGGACTGAGACAGGGACTGGGACTGAGACTGAGACTTGGGACTGAGACAGGGACTGAGACAGGGACTGGGACTGAGACTTGGACTGGGACTGAGACTGAGACTTGGACTGGGACTGAGACTGAGACTGGGACTGAGACAGGGACTGGGACTGGGACTGAGACAGGGACTGGGACTGAGACAGGGACTGGGACTGTGACTGAGACTTGGGACTGAGACAGGGACTGAGACAGGGACTGGGACTGAGACTTGGACTGGGACTGAGACTGAGACTGGGACTGAGACAGGGACTGGGACTGGGACTGAGACAGGGACTGGGACTGAGACTGAGACTTGGGACTGAGACAGGGACTGGAACTGAGACAGGGACTGGGACTGAGACTGAGACTGGGACTGAGACAGGGACTGGGACTGAGACTGAGACTGGGACTGAGACAGGGACTGGGACTGGGACTGAGACAGGGACTGGGACTGAGACTGAGACTTGGGACTGAGACAGGGACTGGAACTGAGACAGGGACTGGGACTGAGACAGGGACTGGGACTGAGACTGAGACAGGGACTGAGACAGGGACTGGGACTGAGACAGGGACTGGGACTGAGACTGAGACTGGGACTGAGACAGGGACTGGGACTGGGACTGAGACAGGGACTGGGACTGAGACTGAGACTTGGGACTGAGACAGGGACTGAGACAGGGACTGGGACTGAGACTGAGACTTGGGACTGAGACAGGGACTGAGACAGGGACTGGGACTGAGACTTGGACTGTGATTGGGACTGGGACTGGGACTGAGACTTGGGACTGAGACTGGGACTGAGACAGGGACTGGGACTGAGACTGAGACTTGGGACTGAGACAGGGACTGGGACTGAGACTTGACTGGGACTGGGACTAAGACTTAGACAAACTTTAATGATCCATAAGGGAAATGACTTGAACACAGTAGCTCACACATCACAATATATTTTAATAACAAAGAGTAAAAACTGTAAACGGTAATAATAAATTCAAAATAAGTAAGGGAAAAAAAAGCGAGAGACTGGTGTCAGTTAAGGTATAATTATATAAATGTACAAGTAAAAATAAATTGAATAGAATTGACAAAAGACTGAACTCTGAACTGGCAAACTAATACAAGAATCACATTTCAGATCATGTTTGTGCAGATCTTAAGGACAGAGTGAGCAGTTTTTATGCAGGATAAGACTTTAGGTTTTGTTGTTTTTGGAGATAATTATACTAGAAACACTTAAAAAAAACTGCAGTCTTTGTGATTTCCTAATTGTGTTCATTTAAATGATTGTTTTCTTTATTTGTGTTATATTGTGTTAATTGGCTTGTATAGAAGTTAAAAATAGTCTGTATCTTCTCCATTACTGTATCCTCCATCCCCCATCTCTCTCTCCTCTCTTTTCTTAACCCCTCTCCCTCTCTTTTGCTTTTTCTCCTTCTCTCTGTCTCCCTATTCACCCATTTTTATGTTTCCATCCCTTCGCTCCTCAACTCGTTCTCGCTTTCTCTCTCTCTCTCCTCTCCACACTTTTGTGTACCTCTCCTCTCACCCCATTTTCTTTTACCTTCTATATTTTCACTTTTCTATCTGACGTCTTTTTCTTTCTTTCTCTCTCTCTCACCTCCTCCCTCCCTTTCACTCCCCTACCCCCATCTTTTTCTCTCCTCTTTCTTTCCCCCTCTCTCTATTTCTTCTTCTCTCCCCCTCCTCTCTTCTTCTCTCCTACCTCTCTCTCCTTTCTTTTCCTTCCCTCTCTCTCCTCTTTCTTTTCCCCTCTCTCTATCTCTTCTTCTCTCCCTCCTCTCTCCTTTCTCCTCTTTCTGTTGTCTCTCTATTTCTTCTTCTCTCCCCCCTCCTCTCTTCTTCCCTCTCTCCTTTCTCCTTCTCTCTCTCTCCTCTTTCTGTTCTCTCTCTATTTCTTCTTCTCTCCCCCCTCCTCTCCTCTTCCCTCTCTCCTTTCTTTTCCTTCCCTCTCTCTCCTCTTTCTTTTCCCCTCTCTCTATTTCTTCTTCTCTCCCCCTCTCTTTTTCTCTCCCACCTCTCTCTCTCCTTTCTTCTTCTTCTACTCTCTTTCTCACCCTTCCTCTCTTCTGATCTGTGCCCTGTCACATCATCCCTCTGTCCCTCTCTCTTTTTACCTCTCCGTACACACAGTCGTCATATGTTCGAGGCTCAGTCACTTCACTCTTTCTTTAGTGTCATAAAGCCTCACGCGGGACATGAGAGCGCTCGCGGGATAAAGAACGCTTTGTGTGGGTCCCGTTCACGAGCGTGCGCTGTGCTCTGGCGCCATCTTGTGGACAGTATCAGGAGGTTCAGGGCCTTGGAAAATACTGAGCTTTTCATTTTTGTGTGTGTGGACTTGTTTTTTGTTCTTTTATCAAAATTTAAGTCTTACTTCTTCCCACGTCATTTATTGTTCTTCTTCACATGACACAGCTCGAAACCTTTCTTTTTTTGTTTGAGTACGTGCTTTATTTACATTATATGGTTACTACAGAATGGAATATGGAATAATTATATAAATTAACCAACTAAAATAATAAAAATATAAAAAACAAAACAAAACAAGAAAACATTAAAGGTGCATTGCGCAGCTTTTCTGGTGGAGTGTCCGTCACCTGCTTGTCTTTGTGGAGATGTTATTGCTTTGTCTAGTTCTATAGTAGAGATTAAACCTAATATATCTCAACTACAGGCTACGTTACAGGTCAGATCTTAGACTTTAGACTTAGACAAACTTTATTGATCCACAAGGGAAATTATTTGGACACAGAAGCTCACTAATCATAATATAATGTAATAACAAAGAATAAAAAAAAAAATGGTAATAATAAATTCTAAATAAGTAGCAAAAAAGATAGCAGGAGTCAGGTGTCAATTAACGCATAATTATATAAATAAATCTATATGTAAGTCAAAATAAAATAGAAAAATAAGTAATAAAATATAAAATCACAGCTATGGAGAGGCAACCTTAGTCACAGAGAGAATTATTGTATTTTTGAGCAATAGAAACAGCCGTAATGTTGCGCAATGCACCTTTAAAATAATTTTCTGAGTGACTGGTGGAAAGCTTTTTGGGTCAGTTAGAGGTCAACTAGGTTTTAATACTGTATAGCTGCTGTACTGGCCATGGACTGTAAATATTGTTTTTATTTATTTATTTGTATATATCATTTTCTTCAAGGAAATCTGAGCACATTTCTCCTGTGTTTGCCCCTCTGCTCTGGCTTCCTGTCTCTTCAGGGATGATTTTAAGATTCTGTTGATGTTTTTAAACGTCTAAATGGTTTGGGGTCTCTCTGTCCATGTTCCCAGAAGAACCTTGAGATCCGCAGACCAGATGATTTTCGATGTTCCAAAGTCTAGGCTAAAAACTAGAAGGACTGGGCTTTCACTGAGTGGGTCCCAAACTCTAGAACAGACTTTCTCTGGGTATTAGAACAGCCACATCTTTAAATATTTTTAAATCTTTGTTGAAAACTCATTTGTTTGCACTGGCTTTTAACACAAGCTGAGCGGGACATTTGTATTTTATTGTTTTATTGTGTTTAGCTTTGTATTATATTGCACTTTATATTACCTTTGTACAGCACTTTGGGCAGCTGTGGTTGTTTTTAAATGTGCTTTATAAATAAACTTGACTTGACACTGACATTTAAGCACAAGGAGTAGAAAAAATTTCATACCCCCTATTCTAGGATTAAGTCGTAAGCTGCTAATACCTGCAGAATACAAGTAATACACAATTTAGAAAATACAAATACCATTTCAGTTACTCTACCAGCCTCTAGGTGGTGCAATAGCCTGTACTATGTTAAGTAAACTTGGGCCTTTGATTATGACATATCCATGGTATTTAGAATGAATGAAAGAATGAAAATTTGGACTGTTGTCATAGCAATTGACAATTTAAAACAAAATATTGCATTATTGGCATATATGAGTGTAGTTATTCATACTTAACTTCACAAATAATATCTTAGACCAGCATTTACCCTGCATTGGTCTTGTATTTTTGGTCTTTAAGCTTTGTTAGACAGAAAAATAATGTTATAAATACTTAAACTAATATCGAATGTTGAAGACTAGTGATAATGCATTTTTAGTTATGCTTCAGGTAACATATAGAGATACGTTTTATTGTTGTTTTCAGATTCGTACCTCGTCTTTTGGAGGAAGCTTGAGCGACTTCCTGTTACGTTTGTCATCACTGCTCACACTTCCCCCTCAAACTCTTTCAACACTGTAAACGTTTAGCGTTAGTTTCAAATGTGCAATCCAGCGTTAAGAGGCTGAGAGGCGGCTGTGAAGGAGACAATGACTGGACCCAACCTAGAGGTACTTTTGTCTTACATTATTCTGGGTTATAGGGTCATATGTGGATGAATATGTCATAAATAACCCTATGTCCTATAATTTTTACACGGTTTCAGACTAAATATGCAGGGTTTGTGTGTTAAACATGTGTAAATGAAACAAAACACAACTCCAGGTCTGTTTTTGAAGAGGAAACAACATTATAACAAAGGTCAGAAAGTAGCGTAATATGGGCCCTTTAAGTATTGTAATATTTTGACATTTAGTTGTACATTTTGTTTTCAGTTTGCGGTCTAAGAGCAGAAAAAACTGAAATAATAATAACTGCGGACATTATTTTACCTACGTACTTTTTATTGGTAATTACGATGATCTTGGATGTTGCATTTACTTACAAAAAATTCTGCAAAAAAGTCATAATTTCTGAGATGAACGGCAGTGGTGTGGTGGGTGAACTCTGTGCTGCTGAACACTCATTTGCGCCCACATTTCCATTCAGAATTATGTGCTGTTATGACAGGGAGGGCATCTGGTGTAAAAGTCGCTAAATCCACACTGTTTCTCTTTACGACCTCTTGTATAACTGAGAATATTTGTATTATTATTATTATTATTACAATTATAAAAGCCTGAGGGAAACACTGCATATGTACAAGTAAAAATAAAATAATACAAGACTATGGTGGCCCAGGCAATCCTTGTTTGGAAGAAAAAAAAATATATATGTATATACATTTTTTTGAAGTAAATATATCTCAAACTGTCTCTCTACATACATAATATAATACATAACATTTGTATAGCACTTTTCAAAGACGCTTTACATGAAGAGACCAACAAAGACAAAAGAAAGAAATGAGCAAGTTAATGAAAGGTGGTTTTAAAGAGATGAGATGGGTTTTCATGTTTTTTTTTAAACATGGGGAGTGTGGATGAGTCTCTGAGGTGTTTGGGCAGGGAGTTCCTGAGAGAGAAAACCCTGTACCCCCAGGTCTTATGTTTAGTCCTGGTGGGGTGAGACCGGAGGTGGGCATCAGCTGATCGAAGGGCACGGATGGGCGTGTGGTGGTGGATAGGTTGGGTTGCTTTATTCATGCCTGTAGGTAAATTTGTTTTGCACATTTGAGCGGCTGGTCCCACATTTCACACTTTATTCATCCACACTAATAAACACGTATAAAAACACAATTACAAATAAAGTGTTAAAACATGCAGAATGGTTTTGTTCCATAAAAAATTAATTCATTCACCACGCTTAAAACACGATTTTCCAAAACAGGGTATTAAAATCTATAGATAAATAGATTACAGTTTATTCATTTGTACAATAGCAGCTGAAACGAAGCTGCTTTTAAAACGATTCGTTCGAGATCTTGGGACTAAAAGCCTAAAGGTTATGGAGGGACTTGTGCACAGGGGTGAAGAGCTTGAATTGGATGCATTGAGGGATGGGGAACCAGTATTTAATCCATCCATAATGAACTGATTAAAAATTAAATAAAGTTGCTAGTATATATTTTAGATAATACAGTAGTTTTATTTTTAATACCGATTAATTGCTCAGTTTGATTTAGACATGGAGGCAAAAATTAGACTCTGGGGGGCCACCGTAGTCTCTTCTATTAGTGGGAAAACATGGATATACATTTATATAATTATGCTCCTTATTTTTGGTACTTATTTTGAGTTTATTATTACCATTAAAGGTGCATTGTGTAACTTTTCTGCTGGAGGGTCTGTCAAACGCTTTTCTCCGTGCAGATGTTATTGCTTTGTCTGGAATGTTTCACAGTGTGGCATTAAACCTTTCTGTCTTCATGGAGACCCTACCAGGCCAAGTTACAGATCAGATCTGTGGAGAGGCAACCCCGCTCACAGTCAGAATGCCTGTTTTTATAGGTATTTTTGAGCTCTAAAACCACCTGTAATTGGATAAATGTAAAGTAGAGCTGTTTAATGTCACACTGTGGGACATTCCAGGCAGAGCAGTGACATCTCCATAGAAACAAGCAGGTGACAGACCCCCAACCAAAACGTTACACAGTGCACCTTTAATATTCTTGCTCTTTGTTATTATAATATATTGTCATGTGTGAGCTTCTGTGTCCACATAATTTCCCTTGTGGATCACTAAACTTAAACTTTGTCTAAGTCTAAGTGAACCAGCTTTTCCAGTATAGTCACATGCAACGCTCATATTTTCTGTTCTTAGTGTTTAAAAAGTCCCCTGTAAATTCATGAACACTACATTTTGCTTTCTTTCTAATTCATCTTCCTCGAAAAAACCATTAACGTGCGTCTGTTTTACTCATACAGAAATGGGCAAAGATGAGTTAATAGTTTTGTTCAAGTTTTTGATCTGATCCTTATGTTGCACAATTGCATAAAGTAGAATGAACTTTCCTGAATAGCTTTAGGATGATTTTGAGCTGTATCAGAACAAGTATAAGAGCACATAGACTAGTTTACTCCCATGGTCCACTGTGGAACTACCTGGACCACTGAGGGATTACACAGATATATAATGCCACATGGGAATATAAAAGAAAATACTATGATTTAATGTTGAAAATCACATTCTACTGTTTTTTTTTTTACCTACTTTTACAGCCTTCTTTGCTCATAATTGCTGTAGTAGTTTGAACATTCATTCAAGGTTTTGACAATTTTACTTTGAAAATGTTAAATTCTCCATTTAGCTGCCATTATTTTCCACTTTATACTTACACCTAAAAGGCCCATATTTTCTGGTCTGTGTTATAATGTTGTTTCCTCATCACAAACAGACCTGGAGTTGTGTTTTGTTTTGTTTCATTCACACGTTTGACACACAAACCCTGCATATTTAGGCTGAAAAACTGAAAATATTCAAACTGAAAACACTCTGTTCTACCTTGTGATGTCATGTGGTAATACAGGAAATGCTCCACTGTGTTTTTAAACTCCACACACCTTCACTAGAATCATTTGGATTATTTCAGCCCTGGAATTGCCAATCTCTACTGAACTAAAGGTAAAAGGTAGCTGTTAATTTGCAAACTACCACTGCGTGACGTCACAAGGTGGAACTAATAATAAAGGATTACTCAAACGTGTGAATGAAACAAAACACAACTCCAGGCATGTTTTTTAGGAGGTAACAACATTACAACACGTCTTAAAGAGTAAATTTTCTGTAATATTGGACCTTTTATATTTTAATATCCTCAAATTTAATTTTATATTAGTTTTGACCCTTTTTCCACTCTGACCCCAGCCCACCTGCATAACCTACATCCCCACTGTATTTCGTGGCTCCAACACAAACAGTTGTATACAGTAATCTCCCATTACAGCCAAATGGTGTCGTCTCAGCTGCTCCTGTCTAGGACCCCTAGCCCAGAGTGTGAACGGATACTCGCTCCTGATTGGCCCAGACGTGTCAAGGGGGCGGGTCTTATCTCTATTTTTAACCCTTCCATATCAGAACAGCTGTCCCGACATCTCCACTGTCACCCAAAAATCAACCAATCACAGCGCAGCGTCCCCCAGGCCTGGTTTTCCATTGCTCTCATTGTGCGGCTCCTAGCTCCCTGGACAACTTCAGAAGACACATTTTCAAGGAATATTCGGGATATATTTTCAGATTTAATCTCATAAATTAATCCAGGAATTTCAGGTAATTGAACTTTTCGGTGTGTTTGATGGTTTTTGAAGTCTCTGCACTATTTTTAGACAACCGCATGGATTGGAGTGAAATTGTGTATTAAAGTGGAATTAAAGTGGAATTATACTTTTTATTATTTTTAGTATTTTGGTCATTGCTAGATAATATGTACTAAATGACCAGATGCCGGCCAGACTGACAAACAGATGGAAGATACATGCTTCAGGTAGCCATGCTTACGGTGAGAACAAGGGAATTATGGGTAATGTAGTCTTGATAAACTGGGGAAAAACTTGGCACTGATTCTAGTAGTTTGCAGTGGAGTCTTAATGTAGTTTTATTGGTTAAATGAGGCAAAGGTGTAGAAATTTGTCTTCATATTATTGGTTTGGATAGCAGACAGAAGCTACGGCTAAAGCTTTCATTACTTGGGCTACATTGACAAGTTATGTTCTGGGGTTGTAGAAAAAGGATAAATTTTGAACTATTCAGAGTGAGAGTTTTGTATTTAAGTAGTATTGGACAAAATTGACTGTTTTGTTTCATTCACACGTATTTGAGTAGCCCTTTATTATTAGCCTGTCTTGATCTCCAAAGCTCAAAACGCTCTGTTCCACCTTGTGATGTCATGTAGTGGTAGTTTTCAAGTTAACAGCTACGTTTTACCTTTTGTTCAGTATAGATTTGCAATTCCAGGGCTGAAATTATCCAAATGATTCTATTGAAGATTTATGGAGTTTAAAAACACAGTGAGGCACTTCCTGAACAAATTGTCTTCCATTTGAAAGAGGAACTCAGCCTAAATGTGCAAGATTTATGTGCTGTTTGAATGAAACAAACATCTCCAGATCTGTTTGTGATGAGGAAACGTAGATCAGAAAATGGCGTAATATGGGCCGTTTAAGCTATGTTAGAATGTTATTTCCTCCTCAAAAACAAACCTGGAGTTGTGATTTGTTTCTTTCACCTTTGAGTAACCTTCTATTATTAGTCTGTTCGTTTGAAAACACAGTTGCCCACTTCCTGTATTACCACATGACATCACAGGGTGGAACAGATTGTTTTCCATTTGAAAGAGGAACTCGGCCTAAATATGCAAGATTTATGTGTTGTGTGAATGAAACGAAACACAACTCGAGGTATGTTTTTGATGAGGAAACAACATTATTAAAAACAGATCAGAAAATAGTGTAACATGGACTCTTTTAAGGACCAATGGTGATCCTTAATTTGACTCTGTTTTCGTTTTTGGTTATGTGACTATTACCTCCTCTAAGCTGTTGTCACTGGGATGTTCTGAGCTTGTTGTTGGCCAGATGCGATCACTGGTGTCTCCCTGGTGTGTGATGCATGCTGGGAGTTTTTAGGGCCTTAGTCATGAACCATTTGACTGTTAACACCAAAACAAGACAAACAGCTGCTGCTCAAACTGAGAGGTTGAGAGAGCGAGTTTTAAAGTGGGGCTTCAGCTGTGGTCAGTCAACAAGGGATAAAACATGACATCTGACCTACATACAGTTTTGACATCAAGATAGTAACTGGTAGTAAAACAAGTTTCGAAATTAGGATTACATAGATATAAGACCACATGGGAATAGACAAGGAACTGCCACCATTTAATGTTGAAAATCACGTTCTATTGTCCAAATCATAGACTGTAAATATACGTTCTAAACAGGAAGTTCACATGCGGCTCTTCCGGCTCCTGCTGATTTACATTAGAATATTGTGGCCCCTCTCTCTGCTGTGAGCCTCGTCATTTTTTTATTATTATTATTATTTTTTATTTATATTTTATTTTTTAAGCTTTAAGAAAGATTTTCTGTGCAATTCCCATTCGCAAAATAAACCGTATATGCACAATAAAATAAAATAAAATAAAATACAGTAGTAATAATAATAATAATAATAATAATAATAAATTTAAAATGCAAAGAATACAATAACAATAGTCATTACACTTATTCTTTAAAAAAAAAAATAGTAAAGTAAAAGTAGGAGAGTTCTATCTTTTAGTCTTAAAGTGTTCGTTTTAACCCGCTCTACGTGATTTTTTTTTCCCGCTATTTTGTCTGTTAAAAAAAAAATCCTATTCATAATAAAGTGCCTGGCTCCAAATTCGCTCTTGTAACCACTGGCATCACGAGTTTCATTTGAGTGGAGCCGAACGCTATGGGTGACGTCACACTCGCTTAGTCCACTTCTTTACACAGTCTATGGTCTAAATAAAGAGTTTTTTTAGTATCATGGTATCAGAATCAGTATTGAGTCTAGTCCAGAAACACACATCTTGAGAGTCTATTCCTTAGTATCGAAGTCAAGTTGTAAATTTTAATATCATGAAAAAATACCATTAAGAAGTGCTTTTGCTGTCCTTTTTTGCTAGTTACCAGTGTAATTTAATTTAAGATAGTAGTTTAAGTCTCTGTACCTGATTTTTACTGTCTTAAAAACGTGAAAAACAGAACTTGTTCATTTTAAGCAGTTTGCAGTGGTCCAAAGTTATTCCTCACTTACTTTATGCATTCAGAGCGTCCTAATTATTCACCATGATGAGTTTATAAGCTCTTTTCACAACTTGCAAAACTGTCAGAGACCAGAGTTTTGGGTCACGGTCAACAACTAGCCTGCCGACAGCGCACTTCCTGATTCTGTGACAGTAAAATGTTGTGTAATTGGATGCAGACGGCACACGGCGGACTTGTTTTGACCTCAATACATCTGTGATCTGATTGGATTAAATTTAAGCCTAAACGATATCGTTATGAGTGATCGTTCATACCTCTGTTAAACCACTTTGGGCTCTTTGTGTCTGACCCTTCGTTCCACGGTCCAGTCTAATCCCAAAATAAAAGCCGTTAGTCATCGCACTAATTCAGATCCTGATACAAACACCCAGATGTCCCAGCGTCAGTGAAGGGGTCGCGGAGCAGAGGGCAAAGACAGGCTCCTGGTTTCTTATCTACTGTCCAAGGCATTTTCAGGTTAAGATAAAGAGAGGAATGAGCTTTGTGAGTCAGGCAGGTCTGTACTCTGTGGTTGGGGATTTGTTTGGTACATTTAAGGAAGTCTAGAGTGGAGCAGGGCAGCAAATGGTTATTTTAGTTGCAAACATAGACTGTATAAAGAAGTGGACTAAGGGAGTGTGACTGTCACCCCTAGTGTTCGTCTCCAGACAAATGAAGCTCACGAGGCTAAGAGTTATTATTATTATAGTTATTTATGGACAAAATAGCAAAATAAATACACCAGGATCATGTAGACCAGGTTAATATGAACATTTTAAGACCAAAATGACGAGACTCACAGCGGCAGATACAGAGAGAGGAGTGACAGTTTTTCAATGTAAAGTAAATTGGAGCCAGAGTCAATGGAGCCAGACGTGCCTATACTCACTTCCTATTTGGAACGTGGTAGCTAGTGGGTTAGCTATGTCCATTTATACAGTTTATGGTTGCAAACTATATTTTTTTCTCAAAATATAGCCATTTTTATCTTATAAAATTTCTGCTTGTCTTGATAAAGATATTGATATTTTGAAATATGTTCCACAGTATGGCATTAATTGTATCTACTGCCAATTCTCCATGGAGACGAGAAGGCCAATTTGACCTGTAGAAAGGCAAGTCTGCTCACTGTAAGAATGCATGATTTTCCTGGCATTAGTTTAGAAATAAAAACACCTGCAATGAAATAAATGCCATACTGTGAGCATGGACCTGCTTCCGGCTTCGTCATCTCTGGCTTCAGTTCACTTTGTATTGAACAAACGCCGCCCCGTTCACTATAACTGCTTCAGCGAGCCTCATCCCTTCGTCTAAAAATGTTTTAATCCACTCTACATGATCCTTGTGTTTTTATTTCGCCATTTTGTACATAAATAAATTCCCTATTCCTAATACGAAACTCACCTCCAAATTCGCCCCTCAGTGAGCTTCATTTGACTGGAGCCGAACATTATGGGTGACGTCACACTCCCTTAGTCCACTTCTTTATTTCTATTTCTATTTTATTTTGACTTGTACATATACATTTATTTTTATAATCATGTCTCATTTGACACGTGTCTCTTTCTCTTTTTGCTACACCATCTATTTTTGTTACTCTTTGTTATTATATTATATTATGATGTTTGAGCTACTGTGTCCAAATAATTTCCCTTGTGGATCAATAAAGTTTGTCTAAGTCTAAGTCCAAGTCTATGGTTGGGGCTGACAGTTGCTACATTTGTATTGTGGTCATGTTCTTACCATGAGGTTGCCGGTTTAATCCCAGGGTTAGCAAATGGTGCATATTATGTTTAGTTCAGGTCGTGGCCAAGTGAAGAGTGTGAACTGAATAATGCAATCACTTTAGCTATAAGATAAGAATGTACATCAATATAAGGGTTTATTGTTATTATTTATAAACGAGCCAAAACCTACATTGAACTGGGAACCTTTACGCTCTTGCTTTGTACCCATTATGAATGAAAGTGTGAACATTTGCAAGATGATTTGACGTTTCCTTTGTGTCGTTGTCTGTGGTGGTTTGTACATAAATCTTCATATGTTTCATGTCTGTGTCTTGTGACTGTTCCTTCAGCTTGTCCCTCATCACCTCAGCCCATGACCCAGAGTCTCCAACATGGCTTTCTCATCTCGCTTTTCCTTCTGGGAGCAAAAGGGAAGTTTTTATCTTTGGATGAGCACTGCACGGCTTTTCCTGCACTAACCCAACACGCAAACCATCCCGCTCCATTCGCACATGTTAAAGGTGCATTGTGTAACTTTTCTGGTGAAGGGTCTGTCACCTGCTTGTTTTGTTTCTCTGGATACGTCATTGCTCTGCCTGGAATTTTCCACAGTATGGCATTAAACAGTTCTGCCTTACATTTACGCAATTACAGGTGGTTTTACAGCTCAAAAATACCTAGAAAAACAAACATTCTGACTGTGAGCGAGTCGCCTCTCCACAGATCTGACCTGTAACTTCGTCTGGTTTAGTCTCCTTGAAGATAGAAAGGTTTAATGCCATACTGTGAAACATCTCAGACAATTACATCGCCATGGAGAAAAGCATTTGACGGATCCCCCACCAGAAAAGTGACACAATGCACCTTTTAACTGTCATTTTCAGTCATTTTTTGGGGAAATTTGAAGTGTTATAACGTCACGTGTAGGGCTGCAACTTAAGATTATTTTAAGTAGTGGTTTAGTCAGCGATTCATTTTTCGATTATTCTAGGCAAACAATAATTTCATGTACAAAGAAGCTTTTTGAATACTACAAAACAGCAACAGAATTAAGATTAAAATACGGCGACTGACGGTTTCTAAATAGAAATTATTTTACGAATAAAGTGTAATATTGAGGAAAATCTGAAATTGTTTATTCTTTTAACATTTTTGATTTAACATTTTGATTTAGTAATGCTACTGTCTGTGTTATAAAAATGTCCTGTGATGTGTTTTAGAGTCTGTACAATCCTGATAATAATTACGATTATCAAATTACAACTTTTTTTAATTAGTTTTTTTTATTCTTTATTTATTTATTTATTTATTTATTTATTTTTAAGTCAATAGTCACGTTTAGTCAGTTAATCTTTGCAGCCCTAATCAAGTGTGTGTTTTTAACTAACTTTGTGGCAACGTGTTGAATTGCACTGCCTCTGCTGTATCACATTTGTGGTTTGCGAATACATTACTTATGTGTGTGTGTGTGTGATTTTAGACAAATAAAGCGTGTTTTTGCTATATTTGCTGTTAAAATGTGTGTAAATTGTGCATGTTTTGTTTTGCACGGTGTGAAGTGGATATATGGATTAAATGGATTTTGATTTTAATTTTTTACACTTTTAGATTAAACATGAGAATACCCCAGCAGCTAAAAGTGTAAGTGCTCTTAAAACACTTTCCTTTTTATAAATTACATTGTTAAATTTTGATACTTTGCAGCTGATGTCCTCAACATTCCCTGAGGGTGTGATGCTAACTGTGGGCACTGCTGTGCCTGAGGCATTGTTAGACTTTAATCTGAGCTTTGTTTTAAACGCAGTCTGACCATAAAATGACTTTGCACAAATCAGCTCACCTGTTGTAGTTCCAGCTGTTAAACTAGTCACTCCAAGTCCTGTGTGCAGTGTGTCACCATGGTAACTGCTATAAATATTCCACCACAGAGATACATGTACAACACTCCAGCGCGATGTCACTGCAAAGTATCTGTTATACTGTATGCACTGTTGTGTCTCTCTATGAGGTGATTATGAAGTATGTTATCAGCAGTAGACACTATTTAACATGTAATTTTACTATGATATCATCTTTGATAAGTTGACACATTATTCTACAATAGACCTTCCATTGTGGAAACTCATTAAATTCTAAAATATGAACGATAGACTATTTTGATTGTTATCAAGCAGTGCTCAGCTTAATGTCAGTGGAGGTTTTAAGATGTTAAATACTAAACCCAGTAGTGATTCAAAAGTATTCACCGTGTGATAAATATTTAGCAGCAGCAGCTTCTCGGTTTGATTCACTGCTCTTTTGTTTACTTGTCCATAGTGATAGTGCAAAAACAATGTAAATGTGTTGTATGCCTTGAAAAATTATCCAAAAGAAATCTCAAATGGTATTTTGTATTAGGTTAGAAATAATATTTCCCAAAACTAATCAGTTTAGACCAGTGGTTTAGACCAGTTTAGTCTTGGTTTAGTTCTCCATACAGGGATGATACAGACAGCTAATCCACAACTATCATAATATATTTATGTGGGATTTTGCTTTGTTCCATGTTGTTAAATTGTGCATTCAGTTAACTTTTTCTAAATTGTTCAAATTGGACTGATGTAATTGGTTATTGTATAATTATTGCTGTATCTTTCCTGTTTGTGGGTGTAGTCAGAGAATGAAGGAGTGATCAGTCGTGCCAAGTCCGTTCCAGCTTTGGATCCAGGACGTGGTTTATTTAGAGCCAAGAGTCCCTCTCCGGAACCCTCTCCACAACCCACCACCAGGGTGCGCAGTCCATCGCCCAAAATTCGCACTCCTGTCAAGGTCCCTGAACGCTTCAAGAGCCCAGAACCACCACCATCTACAAAACCTATAGAAAGAGTCCGAAGTCCTGAACCAGCTTCAAACAAACCAGAACAAAACGGTGGTGTCATAACAAGTGAAACCAATGGTGCTATGAACGGCAAAGAAGATATGGAAATTCCAGAAGACCAAAATTCAACGCGTAAGAAAGTTGTCAAAGTTGTGCGTCGCGTTGTACGGAAAGTTATGCCATCCGACGAGGAAGAGTCGGAAAAAACGCAAGAACCCAGCAAGCCAGAGCCGACCAAAACTACGATTTCTAGAAGTTTTTCGTTCAAACATGACTCAGTGAAAACTGAAGACGATATTTCGAAAGGTTTGACGAATCTCATGGTAAGGGGTAGGTCTCGAGAACCAAGAATTAGGGTGATACGCAAAGATGAACGTCCGGAAGTTAAAGAATTGGAGTCGAACTTGGAGAAGAAAGATGAAAGGAAAGCACAAGAGGAGGAGAGGAAGCAAGAGGTAGTAACTAGGCAACAAGAGGTAGTAAATAAGCAACAGGAAGTAGGTCCTAAACAGCAGGAAGTAGCGCCAAAACAACAGGAAGTCAACACTAAACCATCAACGAACAGAAGTACAGTCTTGGAAAGGGTGAAATCGCCAACTTTTAACGCATCGGAACAAACAAATTCAACTAAACCAGCGCAAAATAGACCTGCTTCTCTACCTACTGTTGTAGGCTTTATTCCTGCACAAAAAGCACCAGTTTTGTCCCCTCCGCCTCCCCATACAAAGCCTACCGTAGTTACCAAGACAGCTCCCCCGAATCCTCCGCAACCTACGACAAATCAAAAAGTTGTTACGAACACTGCTTCAGTTCCCAAACAAATCACTAGCCAAAAAACGGCTAATATTACTACAAATCCAACTACTACTACTACAACTACTGCAGCTGCTAGTACTGCTGCTACTAAAGTTTCTAAACCACAAGTCACTCAAGCCAAGCAGCGTCCCGTTTCTATGTACGTCAACACTGGAATGGTTAAAGAGCCAGAAGTCAAGAAACAAGAGGTACTGTGTGATTAAAATGCATGGGTTTTCAAAGTGTGGTGTGTGGACAACGCATGAGATAAAATGCATGTAAAAATACTATTATAGTTTTGGTCATTTCTATGTAGCCTGTTGTATTGATTTGTGGTCAGAAAGTTAGGAAGTCTATGATTCTGGTTTGTTAAGTTGGTTTATTGTGGAGACAGATCATGCCGAGAGGTGATTTTTGTTTTAATGTTGGTTGAAAAATGAGAATTTGCAATGTAGCATACCGTTCCAATACTGGCATAGGATTCTTATTTTAAAACGCTACCTGATATTCTTAATAATATGAGAATCTAGTCTTTTTTTTTTTTTTTTACGTAAGCCGCTATGTTTGTTTTGACCCAAATACACCATGCATCTCTCTGATTGGTTAATCCACCTGTCAATCACAATCTGGGTGACAGGATACGCCTCCAGACCCATACTTCTGTGTAAAGATTGGTCAAAGCGCATGGTTTTGGCTGGTCAGGCAATGGTCTGACTATTTTTTTTAATACAGATTTCTTTTTCAGTTTCAGTACTTATTTTATTCTCAATTAGGATTTAGTTTTGTCTTTTTGTCAACTCTATTCTACTCTGTGTGTTTAGATGGCATACAAAGACAATTAAAACAATACTTGATTTTACTATTGCAGTCTATACCTTCATATAATTTCATAGAGATAATAATTTCATACAATTTCTGTTACAATACACTTCAGTTCCCGCAAAACATGTATATTCATATAGCAAATGCAGAGGTTGCCATATAATCTGTTACAAACAAAATTCCATTAAATTACAAGACGTTTTATTTTCATTTTCTTAAAGATGCACTATGTAGCATTTATGGTGGGGGTACTCTGTCTATCTGTCTCTATGGGTTTGTTAGTGTTAGTTTTTTTTTACAGATTTCTTTTTCAGGTTCAATACTAGTTTTTGGATCTGGGTGTGGATCTTTTTGTCAGCTATTTTCTGTGTTTAGACAGCATACAAAGGTAATTAAAACACTCACTGATTTTACTTTATTACAGTCTATACCTTCATATAATTTCTCTATCAAAACCTATGCACATTTGTTCACATTTTCTTCTATAACCTTTAGTAAGTTCCAAGTAGTTTTTTGCAGTTTTCTTTGCCAGTTCTATGTGGCACAAACAAGAGCATTCTAGTTTCACTTTCCACCCTTGAGATTTCACTGGGCAGAACAGCCTTGTTTACTCAGTCCCTGTAGAAAAGCAGGACTGCAGTTTCTAAGCATAGAGTCGTGTCCAGCCAATTACTGCCCTGTTGCATCCTGGGAGAGGAATTTTAAGTGGAGAGAAAAAAAAAAAGGGCTACCGTCTCTTGTCACTTCACAGTCTGCACAGAAACTGGTTTAAACTTCAGCTTGGGTTTTATAGGGAACTTTTGGAATGACTTTGCCATGACTTTGGAGATGTGTGAATCCTGTAGTGTACTGCACTGCGTAACATTTTTAGTGGAGGGTCTGCCACCTGCTTGTCTCCATGGAGATGTTATTGCTCTGGCTGGAATGTTCCACAGTGTGACATTAAACAGCTCTACCTTACATTTATTCAATTACAGGTGGTTTTATTGCTCAAAAATACCTGGAAAAACAAACATTCTGACTGCGTGGGGTCGCCTCTCCACAGATCTGACCTGTAACTTGGTCTGGTTTGGTCTCCATGAAGATAGAAAGCTTTAATACCATACCGTGAGTCATTCCAGACAAAAGTTACACAGTGCACCTTTAAATAAACTGTCTGCATGTGGTTTGAAAAACATATTTATTTTGCGTTCATTTATTCACCTGCTTGAATCCATGGAGATCAGTTTAATGCAAAGTAACATCTGAAAAGTTTCAGAATGAACGTTTAAATAAATACGCCCTAAAACTATTTAGTGTTATATTTACTATTTAGCGTAGTAACATAACAACAAAACAGTGTGTGTGAGTGGAGTCATGTCATTTTGGCTTGTTGTATATTTGACCTTGTATTCTTCGACTAACTGATGCGCTTGCTCGTGTAAACCTGTGTGTCTAATTACCAGACTTTCTATTATGAAATGCTTTTTAATTTTAGACTTGTTGTTGTCAGTTAGTCTGACGTGCTGCTGGTGCTTTGCCTGTAGGAGGCGCCGCTCAGTCCCACAGAGGAGGCTCAGAGAAGGCTCATGAGGATCTTCAACGCTCCTGTAAATTCAATATGGCCTCACTGTTTTTGTCTTTTCACTGTTGCTACAACTGCTTTGTGCTCAGTCCCAATTCTCTGGTTGCCTTTTTAACTAATATCAGAATTAAAAAAAAAATCAACAAGGACATAGGTGTTATTTTAAAGCCACAGTATGTAACTTTTTAGCCAATAAATAGACAAAAAAGCATTTGTTTTTATTTTGTTGTATTGACTGCACTGAAAAACCATGCATCTTTACTCTGAGCAGGCTTGCATTTCCACAAACCTGACTCTAATTTCCATGGAAATTATGTTCCTTTGACTATAATCTTCAACAGTACGGCATAAAACATGTCTGTCCCCATGGAGAATGCTGGAATCATGCAGGTGACGTGACGTGAAAGTTACATACTGTAGCTTTAACTGTCCAGTCTGTATGTATTTAGCAGGTCTACATTGTCAGGTCGTGTTTCTAGCGTTAGCCTCCGTGCTGCTCATTCTCAGTTTATTGGTGTTGTATATTTGGAGTCAGACACAGGGGCAGAGTCTTAGCAGTGGATTGACTGAGCTCTGCTGGGGTCTGCTGGGTCCGCTGGGTCCATTATGGTCCATTATGGTCCATGAGCCAGTGAAACCCTACCTCCCCTCCCTCTGACCCGCTCCCTCTTTTAACACAAACGCAAACTCCTAATCATTTAGCACATGTGGCTAAGTCTAGAGCTGCAGTGATGTGAAGTTTATTATTGAGTACCTCAGTCGTCTAGGTAGATTCTAAACAATATATATTTATTGAAAAATACGAGGTAAACTTCAAACTTCTACTGATAACAACTGTAGTGCTGATTTATTCTTAGTTACAAAAACATTGGACATTATAATTTTGTGTTTTGGTTCTCAGCACTATGATTATCCAATCAGAAAGCAGAATGAGCCTCACGTGAGTCTCACCTTTGGGTTGCCAGTTTCAGTTTCAATGCTGAAATCCAGTTGAATTTAAAATGGCTGATCTGAAAAGTTTAGTTAGAGGCCAATCTGTAGGTTAAGGCTCTGGCAACCCAGGTTCAGTTGTGATTATACTTATTTTAATCCAGAACGAGTGCATTCTACGTACTGTAACTTTTTCAATGCACCTTATTCTAGTGAAGTAAAAGCTTTTTCCTCACTGTCTTCAGCTGTTTGTGAAACTGTCCATAGGGCTGCACAATATATTGCAAAAGTATCGATATTATGATATTGGCTGACGCAATAATCAAGTAATTTAGTGATCTCTCCCGGGCCCTATTCAAACCCTCCTTACGGTTAGCAGCACGATTCTGTCCAATGCAATTCTCCATAAATATACAAAAACATGATCCAAAACTGAACACAACAACTTGACAAACCTGATGCGATGTGCAGGAGTTTCATTAGCAGGACACACGCTGATTGTGCGCTCTGAAGGGGGAGTGATTTAGCGCGGAGAGCAAAGGGAATACGTTGTTTTTGGTGAATATAGCGTAGTGATCTAAACGTTATGTGTTAGCAGTTAATACCCCATAGAAGCAAATACCTTTTGAACATTAACAGCTAAATGTTCCAGTATTGTGCAGCCCTTCGTCTGTTTGTGAAACTGTCCATTCTCCATGAAGTCTTACAGTTGTCCACATGTCTGTCTGTTTGTCTCTTCACTCACTGCTTCTGCCTCTGCTGCCTGTGCTGTGCTGGTGCTTTGGGGGCGTAGCTGTACTCAGACCCCCCCTGTGCCCCCCCCTGCTCCTCTGGTCGCTGCTCCTCCTCTGGGACCCCCCCTGGAACCTCCCCTCAGCCTGCCCCAGCCCAGGCACCTCAGTCCAGGGGAGTCCTAGAGGGTCTCTGCTCCCGGGTGTCATGTCACAGTGTAAGGCTTAAGACTCATTCTAACCATTTAACCCCTGCATAGTTTTAATTTTTTTTTATTTTACGACATAATGTTAACACTATTTGTTTATTTAAGCTGCAAAATGAACATCTGCACAAGTTAAAATGGCTTGAATTCTCAGGTTGCATATACACATTTACATTTACATCACAACATTGTAGAATTCCTATAGTCTGAGCTGGAAAAAGGGTAGAATTTGGTTAGATTGCAGATTTGTTGGCTTGGTTTGTGGTTAAAGGTTGTATATTACACAAAATTGACTCTTATGATGTTAAAGTAATGTTATAATGTTGTTACTCCCTTAAAAACAGACCTGGAGTTGTTTTGTTTCATTCACATGTTTGAGTAATCCTTTATTATTAGTCTATCTACATCTCCAAAGCTCAAAATGCTCTGGTCCACCTTGTGATGTCATGAAGCGGTAGTTTTCAAGTTCACAGCTACCTATTAACTTTAGTTCAGTCGAGATTGGCAGTTCCAGGTCTGAAATTATCCAAATTATTGGAGTTTAAAAACACAGTGGAGTTCTTCCTATGTTACCACATGACATCGCAAGTTGAAACTGTGTTTTCTATTTGAGAACTCAGCCTAAATATGCAGCAAACTCAAACAACATTATAATATTGATCAGAAAATGGCCTATAATATACCTGTGATCACTGGTCCTGTCCACATGGAAAAAAGCTGGTATAAAATTAAACACCCAAACAAAAGTTAATTAATTTTTAACTTTTTTTTCGCCAATCACTAACAAATAAAGTTCAACATTTGTGGATTATAACTTTGGATATTTCTTAAAAACATGGACTCTCCCATTGAATTAAATAGGCCCCTGTCCACCATTAGAAACTATGACTTCTAATTCTACAACGTGAACAGAACGCTACAGATTTTCACATAAAACTTGTCTCAAATTAACTTACTAATCTGAATTCAAGTCATCTTAACTCATTATAGTTTTTGTAATTTTCAAGCATGTTAATGAGTTATAGTTTTAATTTCTTTTGTCGTACTATGGGGCTTGTATCCTGCTGATATGTAGAGTTATAATGTTTTATTTGTTTGTTTTTTTCCCATTGGGGCCTGTTTCATATTGAAGCCGTGAGTGCTGCTTTGCCCTGTGCTTCGGAGCTCACTGCGGCGTTGGTGCATGGACGCTGTGTTCATTTGGAATTTTGGATTGTTGGATTTTGAGCATGGCAAATGGAAAATGGCTGACTCATTTCATTTTTGTTGCTACTGAAATAAAAAAGTGATCAGTTTAGGATTTTGCTTTAGTCGACTTCCCTGGAGTCTAATATTAATCTGATATTAACGAAGAATCCAGACTTAAAGATTCACTATGTAACTTTTCTTCTGCTTGTCTCCATGGCGATGTTATTCTTTTGATTGGAATGTTCCACAGTACAACATCAAACATTTGTCTAAATACCATAAAGAAGTGCATTCTTTCTGTGATCGGGCTCGTCTCTCCCCAGATCTAACCTGTAACTTGGCCTGGTGGTGTCACATGGTTGTCTGTATGGAAATGAATGTTTAATGCCATAGTGTGGAACATTCCGGACAAAGCGATTGGTGGTGCATACTCCACCAGGAAAAGTTACATAGTGCTCCTTTGTTGGTTTTGTTTTGTTTTAAAGTGGGACTAAACACCTAAAACTCTCGTCTAACAAGTTATCCACACTGCAAACTTCGGCCCCGCAGTAATCGGACAGTCCTGGGTGATGTCACATAGTACTTGAAATCACCTCTAGAGGCAGCACACAATCAGTTTTTGACTGTTTTTGAACACAAAGCTTCAAATTTACCTAGTTTTCGCTAAAATTTTCTAAAGAACTTGGTAGAAACAGTTGGCAGTGCTATTAAAACACCATATACACAGTTGATTTAGTGTTTAGTTCCACTTTAAAGTAGTAAAAAGGTAGATTTGCTTCTCTGATTGCTTAAATATATGTTTGTATTTTTTTATTCTGGGTCTTATTTCTGTCACAAAATAATTCTTGTATTGATCATTGAATTCTGCTGTTGTAAGTGTCTGTATTAGCGTTTACTACTTCGTCTCTTCTAACCGTTGGCTCTTTGGTGTGTTTTTTGGTGTTTTTGTATCTCGGCGGCTCAGGGCTCAGTGGAGGAGGACCACATAGCCCTGCTCCAGAGCTCTCACGCTGCAGCTGCTCAGTCTCAGGTCTGCTCTGCCTGCTCCAGTGTGACCCACTCCACCTCCCACCTACCACCTCCACTTTCCCCTTTAAATACCCCCACAAACACACTTAGACCTGTCACAAGTGCAAATTCTTATGGATACAGTAGAGCTCAACAATCCCACCCACTCCGAAGTCTGCTGTGGTCCCAGAAGCACATTTTTCATTCGTTTTCCCATAGACTTTTCGAAGTAGATTTAAATATGAACCCCAAAATGCATTTCTGTACATTGTTATAATCTTATGATCTTAAAGGGCCCATATTATGCTAATTTCTGATATGTTATAGTATTGTTTCTTCATTAAAAACATACCCAGAGTTGTGTTTTGTTTATTCACACATGTTTAACACACAAACCCTGCATATTTAGACTGAGTTCTTCTCTCAAACTGAAAACACTCTGTTCCACCTTGTGTTTTTAAACTCCGTACACCTTTATTAGAAACATTTTGGATAATTTCAGCCGTGGAATTGCTAAGCTCCACTGAACTAAAGGTAAAAGGAGCTGTTAACTTGAAAACTACCGCTTCAAGACATCACAAGGTGGAACGGAGCATTTTGAGCTTTGGAGATGTTTACCCAAACGTGTGAATAAAACAAAACACAACTCCAGGTATTTTGAGGAGGTAACAACATTATAACATGACTTAAACCTCACAAGAGTCAGTTTTGTATAATATAGGTTCATGTTGCAGCTCATATTGACAAATGATATTATTATGTCAAAGTAGTAATAATTGTGACAGGCCTAAAATTCCACCTGACCCCCTCTACCACCAAACCCACTACTGTTTTTGCCTGGAGTGCAGTGTTTGTGTTCACGTTTGTTCATATTTTTGTGTTTTTGTGTATTTTGTTTTCAATTTTCTGACAAATTGAAATTGTATTGCTGTACGATTTGAGCAACTGAGGTGGGGATACTGCTGGATTTGGTTTTAGATAGCATTTTTGACACATTTTAACAAGTTTTCTAACACAATATGACATGTTTTTGCTAGAATTTGTAATAACAAATGTGTAAATAGTATCTCTCCTCAGTTCTCAAACGTATTTTTACATTTGCACCCAAGTTTGTGTTTGAAGTTTGACACGTTTTTACTCCACAGACATCGCTCCGCTCTGCTCCAAGTTTGCCGCATGCACCAAAGTCCTTCTCCATTTTCTCCACGATAAAACTGGTGTTTATTTTGTTTATTTGTGTTGTTCCAGGTGAAGACAGAGGAGCAGATAGCAGCGGAGCAGGCCTGGTATGGATCTGAGAAGGTGTGGCTGGTTCATAAAGATGGATTCTCTCTGGGTGAGTTTGTACTTTTTTAAAATACATTGTTGTTTGGCCTGTTTTAAAGGGCCTGTATTACACTGTTTTCTGTTGTTTCTCCGTCCCAAACACACCTGGAGTTGTGTTTTGTTTCATTCATACGTTCAACACCTAAACCCTGCATATTTAGGTTGAGGTCTTTTCTCAAAACGAAAACGCTCTTCACCTTCACTAGAATAATTTGGATCATTTCAGCCTTAAAATGATAATAAAAGGTTACTCACACATGTGGTAATGAAACAAAACACAACTCCAGGTCTGTTTTTGAGGAATTAACATTATAACATGACTTAAAGCTCTCAAGAGTCAATTTTACTTAATATAAAACCTTTAAGCTACCAATATAATATTTCTCTTGTTTTCAAATAATCCCAATCCAAAATTATGACAGAGGGAGCTATAGAGTCAGGCCTGTCATGATAATTGCTTCATCGACTTACAGTTCAGTATATTTTAGATGGAACAATATTTATTTTTGGCTATTTTTCTGTGCTACGAAGAGATTTGAGCTGTAGTAGGTTGAATAAATGACATCTGACTCATGACTAACTACTGAAATGTTTCATTCTGCTGTTTATTTATTCAAATTTGTGTTTAAAAAAAGTGTTAATTTAAAATATATTAGGTGCATTAAATAAATAAATGTATTTTGAAGTAAATGTTTCTTTGTTTTGGCTCATAAAACAATTCATTTTTTAAGCGTGTGAAACAGAGAAGTGGCCATTGACCACAGTTGTACAGTTTTCTTCCCCTGCGGTCATGATCAGTGAAAAATGCTTCATGAGAAACGACATACAGCAGTTGAATTTTGTTTACTCTTCTCTACAGTGTGATTTATGGGGGTAAATAGAACAGTTACTTCCCATATTGTCCATATAATGCTTTGTGGTGCAGTTAAGGATACTTTTATGCACTTACTAACCTACACCTATTACAGAACCTTCTTGCATTACCATTTCCAAAGTATATTACAGTAACAAAAGTATAGAAGGTAATTAGGTCCATCAAACTTTGAATTTTAAATACCGCTGAATTTCTCACTTTGAATTTTTTAACTCTGAAAAAACATGTTTTTAGTTGCTGAAATATTAAGTATACAATTTCAGTGTATTTAAAAATTCAAAATAAAATGGTCATCTTTTAAATATTCAGCACACATATTTTCAAGGCCTCAAATTCGAGTTCAAATTCAGAGTGTGAAAATTTTCGCCGCAAAGATCCAAGATGCCAAGGCAGAAGTAATCGATCCAAAGTGGTCTGATCTAACTTGTGATTATTTGTGATTAGGTTTTGATTAGGCTAATTCTGACCAATCGCTTAGATTCCTTAACTATAAGCCCCGCCCACAGAAGAGAACGGCCAATAAGAAACAGCCTCTGTCCTCCTCAGTCACATGATCGATTGGTTATGCTTTGGCATCTTGGATCTTTGCTTTGTGAAGTTTTTCCACTGCAGATTTTCCCCTCTGAATTTTGACTGTTGAATTTGAGGGCTTGAAAATATCTGTGCTGAATATTTACAAATTCAAACACATTTTTTCAGAGTTAAAAAATTCAACACGGGAAATCCAGTGGCATTTAAAATTCAAAATCTGATGAAACAAATGATCTTTCATACAAAGGATCTAATACTTGACTATTTAAATTTCCTACCAGCTCTTCATGTGTCTCATGTTTAAATGAAATCTGTTGTTTGTTTTGTTCCCTCTCAGCCACCGTAGTGAAGACTGACCCCGGCGCTCTGCCTGAGGGAAAAGTGAAGATCCGACTGGAGCACGATGGAGCGATTCTGGACGTGGACGAGGACGACATCGAGAAGGTGATGGTTTGATTTCAGTTTACATTTTAAATTAATGTCTGGTTAGTTATGTTTTTTTTTTGTTTATAGAATATTATTTCCCTGTTCTTATACAAACAAAATGCTATTTTCAGATCATTCACTTTGTCTCAGTTCAAAATCCTTCAATTGGCTTAAAAATGGATTCTTAAACTTTAGCTTCTTGAAAAAGGTAAAATAACTACTAAATATTTTTCAACATAGCAAATCATGGCTACTTTGAGGATTTGAATACAAGATATAAATTTTTTTTTTTTTATTAATAATTTAAAATATATTTTAAGTATTTATTTATTTTGTTTTCAGTGGGACAATGTACATTAATAAACATTACAATAAAGTAAATGTACCCAAACTAACCTTTTGGCTCATTTTCATTGGCAGTCCCCCTGCCAGATGTTAATAGGCTCCCTAAAAGTTAAAAAATTCAAAATTGGTTAAAATACAAATACAAATAACAGTTAAATACACAATTATATAGTTACATGATTACTACATAATTCCATATGTCTTACTTCATATATGTGTGTCTTCTGTGTGTATATCAAATGTAGAAAGTAATAAAAATAAAGAGAAAACTTTTAAATGGCAGTGTACCAATAGCTGCTAAGGTTAAACTAACGACACCCCGCTGAGCTGAGCTGAGTGACTAATACGGAGCAAAGCATCATGGTCTATGTAGTTTCTGACCCCTCTCTCTCTCTCTCTCCTGTGATTGTCAGGCGAACCCTCCCTCGTACGACCGCTCCGAGGACCTGGCCTCTCTGCTGTACCTGAACGAGTCCAGTGTGATGAATTGTCTGCGTCAGAGATACGGAGGAAACCTGATCCACACCTACGCCGGGCCCAACACTGTGGTCATCAACCCACTGAGCACCCCCTCCATGTACTCGGAGAAGGTCAGAGTGACACACAACTGCCACTCTCTATTCAAGCTCTTACTGTATATTACACTAAATTTACTCTAAGCCATGTTATAATGCTGTTACATCCTCGAAAACACACCTGGAGTTGTGTTTTGTTTCATTCACACATGTTTAAGTAACCCAGCATTATTAGTGTGTCTACATCTCCAAAGCTGAAAATGCTCTTTTCCACCTTCTGATGTCATGTAGTGGTGGTTTTCAAGTTAAGACCGCACTTTTATCTTTCGTTCAGTCGAGATGGGCAATTCCAGGGCTGAAATGATCCAAATTATTCCAGTGAAGGTGTGTGGAGTTAGTCAGACATGTGTGAATGAAACAAAACACAATTCCAGGTATGTCTGTGATGAGGAAACAACATTATGAAGAGTTGATTTTGTGTAATACAGGAACTTTAAATTTCTTCAAACTTTAACTTTAAATTCAACATTATCGTTTATTGTCTATATTTTATTCAGTAATCTTATCACTCTTCAAAATGCCTTATGACATCCCTTTAAATAACCGCTGTCTCCCCTCTGTCTCCCCCTGGTGTTCAGGTGATGCACATGTTCAAAGGCTGCCGTCGCGAGGACATGGCTCCTCACATTTACTCCGTGGCTCAGACGGCCTACAGGAACCTCCTGACCACGAGACAGGACCAGTCCATCGTTCTGCTCGGAAAATCCGGAAGTGGAAAAACCACCAACTGTCAACACCTGGTGCAGTACCTGGTCTCCATCGCAGGAAGCACAGGCAAGATCTTCTCAGGTGAGGGACAGAGCTGCCACCATAATGAAAGGTCTGGGCTAAAAGATACAGTATGATCTAACACAGTGTTTCTCAAACTAAACTAAACTTCATTTCGAGTCCGTTTTATTCACTTTTAGGACCTTCTTTGGGTAATTTCTTGGTTAGACCTGAAGCAATGATGTACAGTAGTCCAGAATTAGATATGCATAGACTGTATATATAAATGGACATGGTTAACTTGCCTGCCGTCATGTTTCAAAGAGCAAGTGAGCACGGGCGTGTTTCGGTTGACTTTCTATTGAAAAACCATCAGCTCTCTCTCCGTAACTGCTGCCTGAATAATGCTCTGGTGGCTGTAGGGTTGGGACAAGATCTCATGAGACAAAATTACCACAAGACTGTGTACACATGAGAAAAACGATCTTGTGAGATTTTTTCCACTTGAATTAACCGTCAGCTTGGACAAAGAGTTAAGAGCTGGTGAGTGATAAAATTTGAAAAGCTGTAGTTCCAAGAAGCAGTACTACTATCACCGCTAAAGTATTTCATAAAATAAATAAAAATAATAAAGCCTGAATTGTGAAATGGATTGCACTATTTATTTATTACAAATCTCGTCTTGTCTCCTTCTCGTGGACCTAATCTCGTGGTGTGTCTCGTCTTGTGAAAATTGTGACACTGCTGGTCAAACTCAAACCCTTTAACACATCTTTTTTATCACAGCTTTGAGATCAGAACTTTGAGCACAAAAAAGTCTGGTTCCCCGGGTTTAAGCCCTAGTTTAGACTTTGAGTAGTCCTAAAGAAGCTACCTATACATTTCTATTGTGTATTTCAGCGGAGAAGATTTTTCTCTAGCCTACAGTTCTTGTATTTATTCTATATTTCTGTTGTGTATTTCACAGCGGAGAAGTGGCAGGCGGTGTACACGATCCTGGAGGCGTTTGGAAACAGCTCGACCTCCATGAATTCAAACGCCAGTCGCTTTTCTCACGTCGTGTCTCTGGACTTCGATCAGGCTGGACAGGTCTCCTCTGCCTCCATACAGGTAACTCATAGTAATGAAAAATGTAATCAATAGGGAAAACCCATGCCCCATGTGCGAGTACGACACTATCACACTCAAGAATCTGAAAAACACCAACAGTTGAGTTCACGTTGTAGAATTTGATAATGTCATAATCTCAGATGGAGGGAAGGGGCCTGTAATGTAATCAGCCACATATCTTACTGCTATACCACATGGTCTCATCCTGAAGCCCCTAAAGTCCCTCTTCAAAAAAACAAACACTTGACAAAAAGCCTTTACAGTATCACTATTGTAATATCTTAAGTATAATATTTTGGATCTTGAAAGTGATCAGGTATTTATGGATGCTTGCCTTATTTTTAAAGTTTTAAACGGACTCGCTCCTCCACCATTAATGGATTTTATAAGTAAAAAAAAAACTACTAACCGCGTTAACACAAGAGCATTGACCAGAGGAGACGGTAACATACAGAGACGCAGGACCAAATTCGGCCAAATGGTGACGTCATGGAACACATGACCTGCCCATGTCAGGAACTGTGGGTCCTTCTCAACCTTCAAGAACACTCTGAAACATTGGTTGAAAAATAATCAAACATGTTCTCACAGGTAGATTATCTTCTTCTTTGGGCCTCTTAAACTCAGAGAACGGTCTGTTGTAGTTCACTTGCTGTCATGTCTGTGCATTTCTGTCTCGTCTGTGTGTTTCTCTAAATGTTCCCCGTTTCTGACCTGCCTTAGGACAACGGATGTAAAGTAGCTATTGTGCTAATTCTGGCATATTTACATTGATGCTGTTTGTTGACATCCAAATTGTCCAAATTAAAATAAACTGTATGAGAGTTATATACTATCCATCCAAGTGTAGAACCATTATGGGTTTGGGTTTGGGTCCACCATCTTATTACATATACCATACCAACTTTATTTATGAAGCACTTTAAAAACTTTACAGCGGGTTGAAGTGCTGTACACAAACATGGAAAAGACGAGGACAATCGCAATCAAAGTCAGAACTACTAAAAAACACAGAAAACTATAAGCTACTCAACAAGAAGAAATATACATCTCACTTGTTAAAAGCCAGTGAAAAAAGGTGCATATATTATATACACTTGGTTTTATGGCAAAGCGGTCGACCAGCTCCAAACGCACCATGTTAGTTTGGGAAATAAACATAGTCCTTGGTTCTTTAAAGGTGCATTGTGTAACTTTTCTGGTGGAGGGTCCGTCAAATGCTTTTCTTGATGTTATTGCTTTGATTGGAATGCCTCACCGTATGGTATTCATTCGTTCACAATCAGAATGCCTGTTTTTCTTGATATTTTGAGCAATAAAACCACCTGTAATTGAATAAATGTAAAGTAGAGCAGTTTAGTGTCATACTGTGGAACATTCCAGGCAGAACAATGGCATCTCCATAGAAACAAACATGTGACGGACCCCCAACCAAAAAGCTACACAGTGCACCTTTAAGTAGTTGGGTTTGATTGACCTCAGAGGCTCCAGTAAACAGCAGTAATATTGTGTATTGTTTCTAATATAAAAGTTCAACCCTCACCTTTATTATTCCCGTTGTTTTCAGACCATGTTACTGGAGAAGCTCAGAGTGAGTCGCCGTCCCGATTCTGAATCCACCTTCAATGTTTTCTACTTCCTGTTGGCTGGAGCCGACAGCACCCTCAGGTCTGGGCTGGTCTAGTTCTTAATTTCTTAAAAATAATCATTCTTTTCATTATATTTATACTGTAATTTATTTTATATATATTTTTTTACAGGACGGAGCTCCATTTGAACCACTTTGCAGAGAACAGCACCTTTGGGATCCTTCCACAAACGAAGGTACAAACTTGAGTCAATAAGTGTTTAATATAAGATTTATTTAGTTTTTAAAGTAGCCATGAATTAACTATGGAAAATAATAAATAATATAATAAGTATGAAGAAATATTTATATAGAAATGTCTGTTGTTTTTTGTGATAAAGTCTGAAGTGTTTTATATTTGGATCTTTAACGTCTTTTTTACTCTTTTTTTTTTTTTTTTTTTTTTCTGGTGGTATTCAGTCACTTGTTTGTCCCCACAGAGACGTTCTTTGCCTAAAATATTCCACACAATAGCCTTAAACATTTATCTACTAACATGCATTTCCTTATGGGTTCTTTAAAAAACACAAACACCATGATTAGATCTGATTTGCAATGTGCTGTTTGCTGGAGATTACGTTTAATGGTATACTGTGGAACATTCTAGGCAAAGCAATAACATCTCCATGGGGAAAAGTTCCATAGTGCCCCTTTATCATACTGTTGTCTCATTTGTAAACTGACTTTTCTGTTTCTTGTTTCCAGACCGAGGATAAACAGCGTTCGTCCCAACAGTTCACAAAGCTCCAGGCCGCCATGAAGGTGCTGGGCTTCTCCTCCGAAGAGCAGAGGGCGCTGTGGCTCATCCTGGGAGGAATCTATCACTTGGGAGCCGCTGGGGCCACTAAAGGTAAAAACTAGTAATCGTATATTAAAGGTGCACTATGTAACTTCTAAGGTGGAGGGTCCGCTACGTGCTTGTCTCCATTTGCCTGGAATGTTCCACATCTCTTACATTTGGTCAATTACATGTGTTTTACAGCTCAAAAAACACCTTAAAAACACAAATTCTTACCACGTGCAGGCTTGCGTCTCCATAGATCTGACCATTAACTTGTCTCCGTTGTGATTACCAAGTTTATTTCCATGCTTTGCAATAATCAAAGGCAAAACGCTAACATCTCCATGGAGACAAGCAAGTGCCAGACCTTCCAGAAGAATTACACAGAGCACCTTTAACTGTAACTAAATGCATTTAAATATACAATACTGTGTTAACCAGTAAATCATGTGATAGTACTACTAACAACTCACTCTACACACATTTTGTACTGAAATCTAATTAGTGCACAGTAATGGAAAATAATCTGTCAAAAATCAGATCCTAAACTATACCAAAACTATTATCGAAACATAGATACTCATTTGAGCAGGTATCAATACTGAAAAAGTCCCATTGACAGGACAGACATGAACCTTTCCTGAATAACTTTAGAATGATCTTGAGCTGAATCAGAACAAGTATAAGAGCACATAGACTAGAGGATTACACAGATATAAGCCACATGGGAATAGAAAAGAAAATACTATGATTTAATGCTGAAAATCACATTCTCTTGTCTAAATAATGAGTGAAATCGAGTTTGAAATGTTAGTATCATAACAACACAAGTTCCAATAACGAATACAAGCAAATCTCTGTTATAATGCTATAGTAAATAAGTCTATCTTTATAATGAGGTGCTCTTATTGTGATTTCAACTAGTTTTGGTTGGTTTCCGTAATTTGCTTGTTTCTAAGCAGATGTCATTGCTTTGCCTGAAATGTTCCGCAGTATGACATTAAACAGCTCTACATTTAACTTATTGCAGGTGGCTAGAAAAACAGGCATTCTGACTGTGAGCGGGGTCGCCTCTCCACAGATCTGACCTGTAACTTCATGTTGTTTGGTCTCCATGAAGATAGAAACGTTTAATCTCACACTGTGAAACATTCCAGACAAAGCGTTTGACAGACCCTCCACCAGAAAAGTTACACAATGCACTTTAACACATAAAGATGATGCGTGTATTTCTTCTGTGTCCAGTAGGGGTCAGTGTTGCTACATGAGTGTTTCCTCCTCTGAGCAGCTGCTCTTTGTCTTGGTGTGAAATGGCCTGTTTTATGGCCCAGACTGTGAGGCAAAAATGTCAGGCAAAATAAAACACAACACAAAACACCCATCAGTACAAGGGGATATATTTAACTAAAACGACAAAAAGAGAAAGGAGTCTTCAAAGTACACTCACTAAGACTTTGCCATGTATTAATTAAAATAACATGTAGATGGAGCAGAATGATAATGAAAACTGAGCTAAAAGAGGGTCACAAGCACTTTTTAAATCGGATTAATGCAAGTTGCTATGCCGTTTCTCTTGATTTTTAAAACGAAGTTCAGTCCTGAAATAAACAGGACTAATACTTTAAAGGTGCATTGTGTAACTTCTGTGGAGATGTTATTGTTTTGATTGGAATATTTCACAGTATGGCATTAAAATTCTATCTTCACGGAGACCAAACCAGAACAAGTTACAGGTCAGATCTGTGGAGAGGCGACCCCGTTCACAGTCAGAATATTGTTTTTTCTCGGTATTTTTGAGCTATAAAACCACCTGTAATTGAATAAAAGTACAATATATCTGTTTAATGTCACACTGTGGGACATTCCAGGCAGAGCAATGACATATCCACCAGAAAAGTTACACAATGCACCTTTAAAGTCAGGATTCAGCTCATTTTAAACACTCTGAGGACGAGCATAAACATTTGAGAGGAGTCTGCATTAACTGTGTCGTAAAAACTACTGGGTTAGCAAGTCTTTTTCCCTTAAAAACATTTCGTTGTTTTGCCGTAAATGTTCCTATATAATTAGATAGATTTGTCATTTTAACATTGCTTATTTAAAATTGATTGCAGTTAACTGAGTTTTTCTAATACACGTCTAAATCAGGGCTTATCATTCCTACTTTACTATAGAATAAAACAGAGAAAATGCAGCAGTGCCCTAAATTACAATATTTATCTAAATACTAATAGTTGTAGTAAGTAATATTTACTGTTTTCTGAGTATCACCCCTCCACATTACAGATGGGTATTAGTTAAAGCTACACTATGAAACTTTTCTGGTGGAGGGTCTATCAACTGCTTGTCTCCAGGGATATTTTATAGCTTTGCACTGAATGTTCCACAGTATGGCTTTAAACAGATTTATCTGCAGATGACGGCATTAGGTCAAGTGACTGGTCAGATCCGTGGAGACGCATACATGCTCACAGTTAGAATGCTGTTTATTTAAAGGATAAAACATTTCTGTAGTTTATCAAATACAAATTGGATACATTTAATGCCATACTGTGTAACATTCTAGGGAAAGCAATAACATCTCCATGGAGACAAGAAGTTAAACCAACCACCAAGCTACATTTCAAACTTGTTGGGAGAGTTTACTATAAGAACGCACATTATTCTAGGTACTTTCTCGTGTTTAAACCTGTAATTGAATTGTTCTAGATAGATTAGATTAATGCCTGACTGTGTAACATTCTAGAGAAAGCGGTAACATCTCCATAGAGACAAGCAAGAGATAGATCCACCACCAAAAAAGTTCCATAATAGCTTTAAACATGAGTCTGTACTAACCTTATTTGTACATTACTGGTGTCTTCTCTTCCACAGCATGGGTTTGGGTTGCCTTGTGTTTTCCTCTAATCTGTTTTTCTGTAAAATGGACTTGTTTTTCTGTTTTTCTGTTTTGCTAACCCCTGTTTTCTGCACGTTGGCATGCCGCGCCCTCTATCAAACCAGACGGGGACCAAGGTAATGGAACTCACTCTCTGTAGTCCTCTCGTCTCGCACTAAAACTACATTTCCCCGCACTGATGTTAACCTAAACGTCCATCCGCTTCCGTCATTAGCATTTTGATTGTTTCTGAACTCTAATCTTGCCTCATAATTCGAAAAGCTTTTGGTAAAACATGACTTGGGTTTGGTTTTTCCTAAAATGGTTGATTTGACAGTTGATTTGCAGTCATTTGTTCCACCCATATATTTCTCTGTCAGCTCTTGTCCCATTAGCTGAGAATTAATGAACAAAAAAGCTAACCCAATCTGAACTCGTTATCTTGTTCAATAATGTCTTGTTAAAGCTGCGCTATGTAACTTTTTGCCTGCTTGTTTCTATGGATATGTCATTGCTCTGCCTGGAATGTTCCACAGTATGACATTAAACAGCTTTACCTTACATTTATTAAAGTACAGGTGGTTTTATAGCTCAAAAATACCTAGAACAGAACAGAAACAGGCGTTCTGACTGTGAGCGGGGTCGCCTCTCCACGGATCTGACCTGTAACTTGGTCTGGTTTGGTCTCTGTGGAGATAGAAAGCTGTAATACCATACTGTCCATACTGTGAAACATTCCAGACAAAGCAATAATAATGCAAACCTCTATGAAGAAAAGCATTTGACGGACCCTAAACCAGAAAAGTTACACAATGTACCTTTAATTAACCACTTTTTCAAGCTTTACATAATACAGTAATACAGTTTTAAACCTTCTTTGTTCTGGATTAAGGATATAAACTTAATCATAAACTGTTCACATACAAAAGTACACAGAACAGCTTTCTAGCCTAGATGTGTGTAGATAATGGGAAAAAGGATAAAAGCATCAATGTTGTTTTGAAGATATGCAAAATTTGAACATCAAGTATATTGTTTGTAAAAGAAAAAAGGAAAAAAAAAAGACACTTGTAGTGCAGTGTTGGGGGTGTTCTACATGTGTGTTTAATGACGGAATGTTCTGCAGTTACCATAGTGACAGAATGCATACATTAGCAAACACTGCCAAAAAGAATACAAGCGTTCATGTTTCTGTTTAGGAGTTTGATTTTCAACAAAACGATGAGAGCGACTAACTGAAAAACTGTTGGCTAATGCTAACTAGCTTGTAACTGTAATGTTATTTGAGAGAAACTTGTTTAACAGCACAAATCAGATCACCTGTAGTTGAAACTGAGTCAGATTGAGTAAAAAAAAAAAAGATTAAAGTCTAATTTAAGTAACAGAGCTTCAGACAGAGCATGCCTACAGTTAGCTTCACACCATCATCATTATTATTATTACTTAATGACAAACTAGCTACCGTTACTAAACATTTGAATTAATAAAAAAAAAGTGATTCTCTTTCCTTCAAAGTTTAAAAGTTCGGTTACTCCCTTCAGTGTAAATGGGACACAGACGGTGGTTGGTTCAAATGGCTCTGATCCTGTTTAATCCCGGTTTTAAAGGAGCTCTTGTTTTCCTGTCTCCCCTTGTCTCCTCTCTAACCCCATTTCTATCTGGAGATAAAAAATTCCAAAGATCACAACAACACCGTCCCTTCAAGCTGCTCTATCTGATGCTTCTCTTGTCGCCCACGCCAGGCTCTAAAACTACACAGCGCCGTATCACGAAACAGCAAAGTCAAGCTTGTTCTGCTCAAAGTTTATTTTCCTGCACACGAGAATATGTTTCCTGAAGCTTTTCCATTTTAAAAATAAGTACGCTTACCTAAAAGTTTAAATAATTATGGATCATGCAATAATTTATAGATATATATTTATTCAGATCAAGAGTTCAACCCACAACCTCTTTTCTGAGAGGGCTAACCACTCTGCCACAGTCACAAAGGGAGGACATCATAGACTGTATATGTAAATGGACATAGCTAACCTGCTAGCTAGCTGCCGCATTCCAAATACGAAGTGAGCATGGGCGTGCTTCTGGTTCCATCGACTCAGGCTCCAGTTCACTTTGTATTGAAAAAACGTCACCGTCTTTCTGTAACTTCTGCTGTCAGACTCTTTATTTTAGTGTTAAAATGTTCGTATTAACCCGCTCTACATGATCCTGAGGTTTTTATTTCGCTATTTTGTCCGTAAATCTAGATATGAACATTAATAACAGACCAATCAGGTGCATTTTTCAGCGTTAGCAACAGGTTTGATTGACAGCGTTGCTAAGGGCTCGCTTCCTGCTAAACCAGCGGTCTGAGCAGGAAGGGAAGTGGCGTTACCTTACCTTCAACAGCCTCGCTCTTGATTGGCTCTTTGGTTGCTATGATACTCGCGGTTAGACTTCCAGATAGGAAAATCGGCTCCAAACCAGCCGCTATAACTGCCAGCCTCGATGAGCTTCGTTTGACTGTAGCTGAACGCTATCGGTGACGTCACGCTGACTTAGCCCACTTCTTTATACAGTCTATGGTCTTTACTGAGAGAAGGGGACAGGCTAACCACTCTGCCACAGTCACACGGGGAAAAAAATATACAAATTTAAACCAATCCTTCTATTTCTTTTCGTCTTGCTTTGCCTTTAATCCACCATTTTTTTTAATTGCATGTCTGTATTTTACTTGAAGGTCGATGTTTTGTTTCATTTGTGGATGTAATTAAGTCTTGCAAATTTACAACTTTGCAACTCTAGCGCTAACTGATTTTATTAAGTAACTTTTCTGGTTGTAGGTCAGCCACCTGCTTGTCTCCATGGAGATGTTCCACACTATGGCATTAAACTCATTTATGTCACATTTATTCAATTATAAGCGTATTTTCTAGGTAATAAAAAACATTGAAAATCGTGTGTTCTTACTGTGGGTGGTGAGTGGGCTCGCCTCTCTACAGATCTTACCTGTAACTTGGACTGGTTGCACCGCCTGCTTTTCTCAATGGAGATGGAGTTTAATGCAGTACTGTGGAACATTCTAGACAAAACGGTAACATCACCATGGAGGCTATAGGTAGTGGAAACTTTACCGGAAAAGTTACATAGTGAGTCTTTAATTTGATTACAAACCAGATAAGCTTAATGCAGTTCCAAAGTGAAAAAGCCTAATTAGTGCATAATATTGGACCATTTATTTTCTCTATAATTAGCCACTCGTTTCTAACCCCTCTCTCTCTCTCCTCTTCTCTCCTCCTCTGTCCTCTCTCTTCTCTCTCTCCTCCCCTTCCCTCTCATCCTCTCTACTCCTCTCTCCTTTTCTTTCCTCCTCTCTCCTCTCCTCCTCTCCCCCTCTCCCCCCATCTCCTCTCTCCTTTTCTCTCCTCCTCTCCTCCCTCCTCTCCCCCTCGTCTCCTCTCTACACTTCTCTCTCTTCTCTCCTTCTCTCTCCTGTCTTCCCATCCCTCTCTCCTTTCTCTTCTCTCTACTCCTTTCTCCTTTTCTTTCCTCCTCTCTCCTCATCTCTCCTCTCCCTGCTCCTCTCTCCTCCCCTCTCCTTTTCCTCTGTCTTCTTCCTCTCCCCTCTTCTCTCTCCTCTCCTCTCTCTCCTCTCTCTCCTTCTCTCTCCTTCTCTCTCCTTCTCTCTCCTCCTCTCTCCTTCTCTCCTTCTCTCCTCTTGTAGCTGGTCGTAGGCAGTTTGCTCGTCATGAATGGGCCCAGAAAGCAGCTTACCTTCTGGGCTGCACGTTGGAAGAGTTGTCCTCCTCCATCTTTAAGCACCAGACCAAAGGACTCCAGCACAACCCGTCCTTCAGAGGAGGAGCAGAGGACATGGGGCAGGGAGACGGATCCGGTAAGAACTCTACACTTTTTATTTTATTAGTCTTTTTTCAGACCAAGATGTAGTTTGTTTTCATACCTGACAGTTTCGTCACATGCTGTTGCTGTGACATGTCCGATCAGCTGATTTAAAGAGGTTTTGGTGCCTGTCTTCCAACCGGTGGAGGCAGGACGACAGCTCCATCTGCAGTCCGACTTCAGGGTTTAGTTTGTTTGTGGAAATACAGAAACATGCCCGCAAGACCATAAACCGGGACGAGGGGGGCTTTTTTACTCTCACACAGTCTCCCAGGTGTGTGAGAGTAAAAAAGCCCCTTTGTCCCGGTTTATGGTCCGGGAGAAGACCATAAACCGGAGAAGACCAAACCCAAACCTCATTGGACTAGAACATATACTACTGCTGTTTTTTTTTTTTTACTTAAAATTTTTATTATCTTTTTGTTTTTTTTATTAAGTGTTATACTATCACAGAATAAAAACAAGACTCAAACAATGACTAAAACACATCAGACAAATTGAAGTTATGATTAAGTGCATGTTGTGTGCAAAAGTAAAAAAAACAAACAAACACATTTAGATATTTTTAATGTCTCCTAAGTAGTTGTTATTTTACATTTTGGCCTAAATAGCCTGTAGTATTCACCCAGTGCTGTGATGTTTTTTTTTTTTCCAACATATCTGGGACCAAGTAATCATGGTTTTATTGCATTTTAGTATTTTTACAACAAAGTGGATGAATCACCTCTTCTTCTGTCAGGGTCAAAGGTCACCGCTCTGGAGTGTCTGGAGGCCATGGCGTCTGGACTGTACTCGGAGCTCTTCACTTTAGTCATCTCCCTCATCAACAGGTCTGTAAAAAAGAAGATTTTGTATAAAACCAGTTCAATAGAAAGAAATCAAAATAATAAATTAAAAGAAATAATATAATAGAAATAAAAATATGTAAATTTATTATCAAACATGTCAAAATCTCATCTTGACTCTTGACACGAGACTGAATTTTTCCAGTGTCGGGTTTGCCACTTGCTTGTCTCCATGGATATGTTATGCTCTTACTTTGCCTGTCATGTTCCAGAGTATGGCATTAAACTTTCCCTTTTCCACGTGAGAGCTACTCAAGCAGGTGACACAACCGAAAAAAATATGTACAGGCCAGGTCTGTGGAGATGCAAGCCTGATCACAGTAAGAGTGCAAAGAAAGAAAGGCGATAACATCTCCATGGCGACAAGCAGTTGCTGGACTTTAAAGGTGCACTATGTAACTTTTTGGTTGTGGGTCCGTCACCTGCTTGTTTCTGTGGGTATGTCATTGTTCTGCTTGGAATGTTCCACAGTGTGACATTAAACAGCTCTTCTTTACATCTATTCAGTTACAGGTGGATTTATAGCTCATAAATACCTAGAAAAACAGACATTCTGACTGTGAGTGGGGTCGCCTCTCCACAGATCTGACCTGTAACTTGGTCTTGTTTGGTCTCCATGAAGATAGAAAGGTTTAATGCCATACTGTGAAGCATTCCAGACAAAGCAACAACATCTCCATGTAGAAAAGACAATGTACCTTTAAAGTTTACCTCCTATAAAAACAATGCGCATGGAAATTCACCATAGTGTTTGTTTTTTTGCCCATTTTTATAACACAAAGTCCTGTTTTTGAACAGACATGTTTTTGCTCTCAGCGTTAGCCTCTGAGCAGCTTGTTATAGTTTAGTCTCCCTCTTGTATCTGTCCTGTACCTGCCCTCTCTCTCCCTCTCTCTTTCTCTCCTCTCCTTTGCTCTCTCCTCTCTCCTCTCCTGTTTCTCTGTTTGGAGTTTTGTCAGACTTTTCTCTCTGGGGATCGGTGCTGCTGCAGTTTTTCTATAAATAAATATTCTCCCCAAGCTAAACAAATACAGTACGAGACCGAGGTAAGCTTCTGGTTCAGGAATGAAATAGCTATTAATAGTTATTTTTCGATTTAAAGGTTCACTGTGTAGCTTTTCTGGTGGAAATCTTTCTGTTTTCAAGGAGACCAAACGAGACCAAGTTAAGCTGAAGTCAGATCTGTGGAGAGGCGACCCCACTCAGTCAGAATGCCTGTTTTTCTAGGTATTCTTGGTGCAGTAAAACCACCTGTAATTGAATAAATGCAAAGTAGAGCTGCTTAATGTCATACTGTGGAACATTCCAGGCAGAGGAATGAGATATCCGTGGAAACAAGCAGGTGTAGGACCCCCAACCAAAAAGTTAAACAATGCACCTTTCATTTCACATTTCAAACAGTGAAACAACAACAGCAGCAGCAGGTCATGGTTAGTCTTTATTGTCCCGTTATCGTTGGAAAATTTGTCCTCTGCATTTGACCCACCCTTCAGTGCTTCTGGGTTAAACCTGTCAGGAGCAGTGGGACCCATCTCCAGATCTTGAACTAGTCTTGATCAGGACGACTTTAGCAGGAGGATTTTACCTGTTGTACATATTTTGGGTTGATGGGGAAAACCAGACTGCCCAGAGGAAACCCATCCAAACACAGGAAGAACATGCAAACTCCACACAGAAAGGGAGTGGAACCTGGAACCTTCTTGCTGTGAGGCGAGAGCATACAGCAAGATCCTTGGTTTGTTTCTGTGTGGAGTTTGCATGTTCTTTCTAACTGTTCTTGTCTGCATTGGTTTCCTCTAGATGCTGTTAAAATAAAGATCAGATTATAGTCAAACACAGCGTCAGACAGAGCAGTGCCTACAGTTAGCTTCAAATCACCAGGGAATCTTGATGAGATCAGCTGCAAAGTCTCAATAGGCTTCTTCCTCTGGGGTTGACAAAGATATTCTTAATCTCAGCGGGACTTTCGTGGTTAAATAAAGGTCGATAAATAAACTGTCTACTGTGAATGTGATCCTGTATCCGTCCCCTTGTAAACATTGTCCTTGTGTCTCTCTCCACACAGAGCTCTGAAGTCCAGTCAGCATTCCCTCTGCTCCCTGCTCATCGTGGACACTCCCGGTTTCCAGAATCCCAAAGTGTCTCAGCTCAAAAGAGGAGCCACGTTTGAGGAGCTGTGTCACAACTACACACAGGAAAGACTCCAGACGCTTTTCCACGAGAGGACTTTCACGCAGGAGCTGGACCGATACAAGGAGGTGGAAAAAGAAACACATACACATACAAAAACACAAAACACACATAAAAAACACACACACTCCAGACACTTTTCCATGAGAGGACTTTCACGCAGGAGCTGGACCGATACAAGGAGGTGGAAAAAGAAACACATACACATACAAAAACACAAAACACACATAAAAAAACACGCACAAACACATACAGACACGCACACATATACATATACACATATATTATACACTAAGGGGGTACAAAACAGTGAGGAGATTGGACACTTAGAGACTCTTAGATTAGTTCCTGCTTTGGTCTCAGAATTTACTTTACTGACCATTGACAAAGTGGCAGTTGAATGAATTAAAGGTGCATTGTGTAACTTTTCCGGAAAAGTGTCCGTCAGATGCTTTTCTCCATGGAGATGTTATTGCTTTGTCTGGAATGTTTCACAGACCATGTTACAGGTCAGATCTGTGGAGAGGCGACCCCGCTCACAGTCAGAATGTCTGTTTTTCTAGGTATGTTTGAGCTGTAAAACCACCTGTAATTGAATAAATGTAAAGTAGAGCTGTTTAATGTCACACTGTGGAACATTCCAGGCAGAGCAATGACGTATCCGTGGAAACAAGCAGGTGACGGACCCCCAACCAAAAAGTTACATAGTGCAGCTTTAAGATTTAAAAAGAAAAAAAAAGAGATTGTAACTTCACACCTCTTAGAATTTTCACTGAGCCAAATGTTAAACCAATGGAGATTTTAAGCTGCTAAATACTAAACTTAATGTTCATTTAAATGTTTTCTGACACTATAGAGAGAGAAATCTATTTACCAGCAGTTTTTCCATCACGCTTTTATTTACTTTTTCCCGTTGTTTTTGCTAATACTAGAATATGTCTGAAAGTTTTGCATTGGTGCCTCAAACATGGCTGATTTCCATGGTAACGGCAATTCCCAAACTCACTCTCTCTGTGTACGTACTTAACTGCTTAATTTTCTCCTTTTTTATTTTTTGTAAATTATAAGTGACATTTTTATTGAGTGAAAGTAGATATTCTAAGTAATGGCAAAACTTGTAGCTCCACTTATAGCAATACATGGGTAATAATTACATTTTTTACCATATATCACTTCACACAGAGATCCTTTTTCATCATTAGACTGGAAAACCTCTTAAACTCTGCAAAAAGTACAGCATTTCCTGCAATTAAATCAGTACAATTTCACACTTTTTGTAATCTTTAATTTAAAACCTCAAACCATTTCTGTCAACGCTGTAAATTTGAAACCATAACACAAACCCAATCTAATGTAATTCTGAGTAATTAGTTCATGTTTTTGATTGTAGCCTTCTTGTTAACGCTAACCCTCCCTCCTGCTTCTATAGGAGAACATAGAGCTTGCGTTAGATGACATAGAGAGCTCTCCGTCTCTGTCTGTAGCTGCAGTGGACCAGGCCTCCACTCAAGCTCTGGTAAGAAACTCTACATTTCTTTTTCTATTAGAATCCGCGCTCTCCTCTCCTCCTCGCACCTCGCCTGCAGTGTGCTCGTTATGTAGTGAATGCTAATTGAGTCTTCTGTTTAATGAAGTTTGGGGAATAACACTGTGTGAATGATTGCGACTGTAATGGAGGCGCTAACAATGCATTTAAACTGGCTTTTTAATGTTCTGTTCTTCAAATATATCTCATTATTTTTAGTGCGAACATTGTACATAAACTATTAATTGGTTTCAGCTTCCTGTTATAGGCCCCATTCTGAGGACTTTTTTCCCATTCAGAAGATGTAATATTTTGGTTTGAATTGCTTAACTGTTAGGGATGGGACAAGATCTCGTGAGACAAAATTGCCACAAGATCGTGCACACTGAGAAAAATGATCTCGTGAGATTTTATTTCATATTTGGATTGGACAAAAAAGGTGATTTGCATCTTTTGAGAAGCCATTGTTCCAAAAAGCACATCTAGAATGACAGCAAAAATACTCAGTGAAGTAAATACAAATTCTAAAGCCAATTTTAAGAACTAAATCGGACTATTTACCTTTTAGAAATTATGTCAAAATCTCATCTTGTCTCGTTCTCGTGGACCCAATCTCGTCTTGTGGAAATTGTGTCTCGTCCCATCCCTATTTATCGTATTGTCTACTGTTCCTAGTGTTTATTTCTGGTCATTTTAGTGCAAGCTAGCAAAAACTGAGTGTGCTGCCTCTGGTGGCCACTGCAGCTTCAAGTACTATGTGACATCACACAGGACTGCACAGGTTTACAAACACCTGTATGAAGTGTGGATACCTGTTAGACCAATCACACTTTAAGGTCCTATGTTACACAAAATTCACTCATGTGAGCTTTAAGTCATGTTAGAATGTTGTTGCCTCCTCAAAAACAAACCTGGAGTTGCGTTTTGTTTCATTCACATGTGTTTGAGTAATCCTTTTATTATTCTCCAAAGCGCAAAATGCGCCGTTCCACCTTGTGACGTCATGAAATGGTACTTATCAAGTCAACAGCTACTTTTTACCTTTTGTTCAGTAGAGATTGACAATTACAGAGTTGAAATTATCCAAATAATTGTGAAGGTGCATCAAGTTTAAAAACACAGTGGCGCACTTCCTGTATTACCACATGACATCACAAGGTGGAACAGTGTTTTCAGTTTGAGAGAAGAACTCCCCTCGCCTAAATACGCAGCGTTTGTGTGTTAAACGTGTGTGAATGAAACCAAACACAACTCCAGGTCTGTTTGTGATGAGGAAACAACATTAGAACACAGATCAGAAAATTAAGTAACTTTTAAGTGAATTTTAACAGCAGTAGTGGTAATTGAGTAACTTTTTAGCCACATCTCTGTACTTTTGCTTGTACATTTTTCAGTTCTTTCCAGCACTGCTAATTATGTAGTGAAAACTAATTGAGTCATCAGTGTAATGAAGTTTGGGGAATAACATTGTGTGACTGATTGCAACAGTAATGGAGGAGCTAACAATGCATTTAAATGAGCTTTTAAAAATGTTTTGTTCTCAAACTTTTATCTAAATATGACTCATTAAATTTTAGTCTAATTCACGGGTTGAATTCTTATTAGGTGCCATTTTGAGGACTTCTCACCATTCGAAAGATAGGATATTTTGTTTTAATTTAATTGGACTAAACCAGGGCTAAACCAGGGCTAAACTAGGACTAAAGCAGGGCTAAAGCAGGTCAGAACCAGGACTGAAGCAGGACAGGTCAAGTTAAAGGTGCAATATGTAACTTTTTGAACATCTGCTTGCTTTCTTGGAGATGATTTAGCTTTCCCTGGAACGTTCCATTTTATGGCATTACACATATCTATCTCCATGGAAACAAGCAAGTGACACCACCAGGCCAAGTTATAGGGATATAAGAAATAACCCGGACCAAACGTGGACTGAACCAGAACTAAACTAGAACTAACCCAGGTCTATGCCACGTCTATACCAGGTCTATACCAAACGTGGACAAAACCAGGTCTATACCAGGTCTATACCAGGTCTATACCCAGACTAAACCAGGGCTAAACCAAGGCTAAACCAGGACTAAACCAGGATTAAACCCAGACTAAACCAGGACTAAACCAGGACTAAACCAGGACTAAACCAGGATTAAACCAGGATTAAACCAAGACTAAACAGGACAAAAACAGGACTAAAGAAACCCTTATACATACAACACTTTAAAATACATCAGTAAACTGTAGTGAAGTCATATTTTTCCATGATTTGTCTTCCTCCTCCTCAGTTTACAGTGAAAAGCCCTTCATTATTAAACATACAGACGCTTGTGTGACCTGCCTCTCCATTAGGTCCGCTCAGTCGATTTATATTGGCAGCAGCCGTAGGTGTTAACAAGGGATCCACGTCAAATTACTTTGAGCTCCAGAACACAGCCTCTCTGCAAAATGGAAACGCACCAAGACAAACTGTCAGATCCACCACTGCCAACAATAAACAAACAAGTATTGGCACCTGTTTAGCTACAAAGGGTTTATGATGAATGGGAGTGTGTATTTACTCTACTGCAACGCTCGCTATTAAACTGGTGGTGTGACTAGATTAGCATTGTGTTAGGCACGTTATTATGACTGCTTATGGATACAGAACTGGAGGTCTAAACCAGGTCTAAATCAGGTCTGAACCAGGTCTGAACCAGGTCTGAACTAGGTCTAAACTAGGTCTAAAGAAACTCTGAAACATACTGACCACTGCAGATTTGGAACATGCTCCAAGTACTACACAATGCCAGGACTAAACCAGGACTAAACCAGCACTAAACAGGACTAAACTAGAACTAAACTAACAATGCATTTAAATGAGCTTTTAAAAATGTTTTGTTCTCAAACTTTTATCTAAATATGACTCATTATATTTTAGTCTAATTCACGGGTTGAATTGTTGTTAGGTGCCATTTTGAGGACTTCTCACCATTCGAAAGATAGGATATTTTGTTTTAATTTAACTGGACAAAACCAGGACTAAACCCGGTCTATACAAGGCCTGACGCAGGTCTAAACCAACAATACACAAACAAGTATTGGCATCTATCTAGCTACAAAGGGTTTATGATGAATGGGGCGTGTGTATTTACTCTACTGCAAAGCTCCCCATTAAACTGGTGTTACGACTAGATTAGCATTGTGTTACATCCATTAGGCACGCTATTATGACTGCTCATTAATACAGAACTGGAGGGCTAAACGAGGGCTAAACAAGGACTAAACCAGGTCCAAACCATGTCTAAAGTAGATCTAAAGTAGGTCTAAATCAGTTCTAAACCAAGTCTAGAGCAGACCTTGGGCAGGCCCTCAAAAGCTCCCCACAAAATCTACACTAAACCGGGTCTAAACATGGACTTCTGATCTACTACTAATGCTTGCAGTTGTTGTGTCCTTGGGCAAAACACTTCCTGTCTGTATAAATGTCATGTCTAAGTGTTGCTGACCTGTGTCCCTTGCGATAGGTGCGCACCCTGTCCCGCACAGACGAGGCTCGGGGGCTGCTGTGGCTGTTGGAGGAGGAGGCGGTTCATCCCGGAGGATCAGAGGAGACCATGTTAGAAAGACTCTTCACCTACTACGGCTCCAACCAGGGAGACGGAAAAGGTAATTATTAGGGATTCAACGACAACCAAAATATTGTGATATCGTCAGAGGTCTCAAAATAATCGAGGACCATCACGATATATCAAATTACAAGTCTTTTCGCTTAAATTAATGCAGCAATAGCTAAACAAACAGAGGGAACAGTGCAGACTACATGAAAAAATAACTGTTCTAACCACTTTTAAATCTTTGTTCTTACGGTTATGTTAGAACCAAAGGCTTGTCAAGGCATTTTAAGAAGAAAAAGTGTAGCAGATTCACAGTTTTGTTAACCTCCCTGAAATATTGCAATAAATATCGTGAAAATATTGTACAGAGAGATTTGGATATCATTACAGCCCTAGTAATTATGCAGTTATACCCTTTTGGACTGCTCTGTGAACGCTGTTAGCATAGACTGTATAGATGGACATAGCTAACCTTCTAGCTGCCGTTCCAAATAGGAAGTGAGCATCGGAGTGATTCATTGACTTTGGCTCAAGTTCACTTTCTATTGAAAAACGGTCACCCTTCTCTGTAACTGCTGCTGTCACACTCGTCATTCTGACTTTAAAATTAACGTATTAACCCGCTCTATGTGATCCGGGCGTTTTTATTTCACGATTTTATCCGTAAATCAAGTTATGAACATTAATAACAAGCTGAAACTAATTACAGTTGCTCATGAATTGTTGTTTTCAGTGAAGATAGCATTTTCAAAGCAATAAAACGTAACATGGTGACCTAAATATGTTATGTGTTGGAAGTGTAATACCCCCTTTTTTTTTTTATATACATTAGCTCATGATATCCCTCAACTCTCTCTGTATTGTAGGTAATCTTCTGTTGCGTGGGGACCGGCCTCACGTCTTCTTGCTCGGGCACAGCCATGGCACAGACTGGGTGGAGTACGACGCCCAGGGCTGGCTCTGTCATGCCAAACACAACCCAGCGGCTCAGAACGCTGCGTCTCTGCTGCAGGACTCCCAGAAGTAAGACCCCCACACGTGCCACGAATGAAGTCGATAAAATACACGCAATACTCACCATGTTGTGTTATATGGTGTTATTTAGAAGATCATTCAAAAGATTTAATATTTTGTTTTAGATTTTCATTATTCTGACACCCATGGGTAGTTTAAATGTGTATTGTGTAACTTTTATTATTGCTGTGCCTCAAATGTTTCACAGTATGGCGTTAAACCTTTCTATCTTCACTGAGACCAAACCAGGCCAAGGTACAGGTCTGATCTGTGGAGAGGCGACCCTGCTCACAGTCAGAATATCTGTTTTTTTGAGCTATAAAACCACCTGTAATTGAATAAATGTGATGTAGAGCTGTTTAATGTCATACTGTGGAACATTCCAGGCAGATCAATGAAATCTCCATGCAGAAAAGAATTTAACGGACCCTCCACCAGAAAAGTTACACAGTGCACCTTTAAAACTGTATTTTTAAACTTATCAAAGTTGTTACTAATAGCCAGTAGCCAGTTTTACTTTTGTACTGATATATTTGAATATAGAAATAATTTAGTTCAAGTGTCAATTTCTTAATGTTTTTAAGAAGTAACTCAATATATTGCCTTCACACACTTGACTCTGATTGGTTAAACCCACCTGTCAATCACTCTTGAGCCTGAAGGTGTGACCAATAGGAGGGGAGAATGGGGAGTGTCTGTGTTTGAGCATAGAATTTATTATCATAGTACAGTTTCACCCAAATAGAACATGGAGTTTAGTCCTGAATCACCCATAAACACGTGAATATCCATCTCTCTCTGTGCAGGAAGAACATCAGTGGTCTGTTCATGAGCAGAGCCAGTGGGGCCACGGTCTTGTCCGGTTCCATCGCAGGTTTGGAGGGCAGCTCTCAGCTCGCTCTGCGCCGGGCCACCAGCATGAGGAAGACCTTCACCACCGGAGTCGCCGCCGTGAAGAAGAAGAGTTTGTGCATCCAGATCAAACTGCAAGTGGTGAGAGCTGGGGCCTGAGGAGAGGGGAGAATACACGTCAACTCTTTGTGTGTAGTTTGAATGTAGTTGAAACTAAAATATTTACAACTTAACTTAAAATTGAATACAACAAATGATTTGATTTAATACTATAGAACAGGGGTGATGAACCCACTTGGCCAATCAGGATAGAGCTCTTTGCCTCCGAAAAGAGCATTTGTGGCTCTCCATCTGTCTTTCCCCCTTTTTTACGGGAGGCTACATGCAAAACATGCCCCAGTTAAAAGTAAAAATAAGTCTGTTTCATCTTAAAATAGATTCAAATTGTTACTGAAGGTAATAAGAATATTCCATCCAAAATACTTCAGAATATGGACAGTTGCATATGAGTTATTAAAATTTTCCTGGGGGGACTCAAGACCCCCTTATGTACTCTACCCTGGTTTTGTCAAGAACTTTTTTGTGAACTAGGACACCTCCTCAATAGTTTTAGGGGTCTTTGTTGTGAATTTTAATAAGTAGGTCTAAATCAGGTCAAAACCAAGTCTAGGGCAAACCTTAGGCAGGCCTCCAAAAGCTCCCCACAAAAGCTACACTAAACCAGGTCTAAACATGGACTTAACCAGATCTGAACCAGTTCTAAACCTGGACCACTGACACTCATTTTTGTTTTGATCTACTGTTAATGCTTGCAGTTATTGTGTCTTTAGGCAAAACACTTCCCGTTTGTGTAAATGTCATGTATAAGTGTTGCTGACCTTCGTTGTTGTGAATTTTGGGGGTCTCTCTTCCCCCTTGGTCCCTGGTGGGTCGGTCACTCTTTACAGGACGTCAGCTGAAAGGCTCTTGGTCTCTGCTCAACAGAATAATCGTACTCACATTTCACACCTGTCTCTCCTCAGGATGCTCTGATCGACATGGTGCGTCGCTCTAAAGTTCACTTCGTCCACTGCCTCCTGCCCAAGTCTGAGGCGGTGACCGGTTCCTCTGACCCCCGAGTGACCCACGGAGAGAGCCCCGACGCTGGGCTCATGACGCTGGACGTGGGCCTCCTCCGCGCTCAGCTCCGGGGCTCCAAACTGCTGGACGCCCTGCGCATCTACAGACAAGGTGACGGCTTTAATAACGTTTGTGATTCATTTAGTTAAAGCGGCTCTACCTGATTTTTTTTTCCATGTAAATAAACGGAATCTGTCTTATCCCAGTATAAATATGTTGTATAAGCAGTAGGGGTGGGACGAGATACAATTTCCACAAAACGAGACGAGACACGAGATTAGATCAACGAGAACGAGACAAGACGAGATTTTGACATTCTTTATAATAAATAAATTGTACACCCCAGTTCCCAATTTTGGCCTCACCATTTTTGATTTACTTGATTTAATATTTCTGTTGCCATTTAGCGCTTTTTTGGGACTACAGCTTCTCAAAAAACGTAACTCACCAGTACTTAACTCGATTTTTGTATCCAATCCAAATGTAAAAACATGGGAAAAAGATCTCACAAGATCATTTTCAGCGTGTGCGCACAATCTCGTGGCAATTTTGTCTCACGAGATCTTGTCCCGTCCCCAATAAGCAGCTCTTGAGGTCAAAATAAATCCGCTGTGTTTTTCTGCATCTAATTATGAAGCGTTTTATTGACTGAGAATCAGGAAGTCTGCCCGTTAGCATGTTAGTTTGTGAAAAGTTCTTGTATAAACTGATCATGGTGAATAATTACAATGCTCTGAATGCATACAGTAAATGAGGAATAACTTTGAACCACTGCAAACTAGTGAACTACGTCTGTTTTTCACGTTTTTTTAAACAGTAAAAATCAGGTACAGCACCTTTTAATTGTTGAAAATCATAATAAAACTACGCATCTTGATGTTAGCAAATTAAAGCCATGATTTTTTTTTTTATATTTTTTTACCAAAAACCAGTCAGAAAACTACAAACAACAGCAGTCTACAGCCCACTTCATATTTTTATTCTTATTCAAAGGACAGTAACCTTATCGCTCCTCCTTTTCTTGTGTAACCTTCTATACTCAGACTCCATATTAAACCTCATTATCAGTCCATTCTCAGGAGAACATTCGTCTACCAGATTCTGTACATCTTTCAAATAGTTGAAGTAAAACATTTAAATTGTCTCTGCTGAACAATGTCGTTTTTTAAGAAAGGTACTTAAAGCGGGGGTGTTATGCAAAATCAATGTTTATTTTTTATTTTTAGCTTATAAGGTTATAGTTATAAGGTTGTTCCCTCACCAAAAGCATGTCATCCATGCATAAAAAAATGTCCAAATTAAATCCATGAATCAAGTATTAAAATGTAACTTATATTAATTAATATTATGCACTGAAAATGTGAAAATCGCGTCCTTACCGGTAGAGTGCCCATCCTCTGATTCGAAGGTTGGCGGTTCGAATCCCACTCGACATAAACATTACTGGTAGAGCGGTGGGTCCCACAGATGAAAACTGTCATTGTGTCCTTGGGCAAGACTCTTAAAGGTCCTGTATTGTATATTTTGTGAGTTATAGGCCATGTTAAAACGTTATTACCTCCTCAAAAACAGACCTGGAATTGTTTCGTTTCATTCACATGTTTGAGTAATCCTTTATTTAGTCTGTCTACATCTCCAAAGCTCAAAATGCTGTTCCACCTTGTGATGTCATAAAACGGCTACCTTTTTTTACATTTTCTTTAGTAGAGAGAGATTGGCAATTCCAGGACAATTCCTTAAATCATCCAAATAATTCTAGTGAAGGTGAATTTAAAACCACAATGGAGCACTTCCTGTATTACCACATGACATCACAAGAAGTCTTTTCAGTTTGAGAGAAGAACTCAGCCTAAATACGCAGGGTTTGTGTGTTAAACATGTGTGAATGAAACAAAACACAACTCTAGGTGTTTGTGATGAGGAAACATTATAACACAGATCAGATGTGTGTGAATGTGTGTGTGAATGTGTGTGTGAATGTGTGCGTCTGAATGTGAGTAGTTTCTTGATCTAAACCCCTTTGACTGCTTTGAAGGTAGAAAAGCGCTATATAAAATTTAACTTGACAAAACCTGTAGAGTTTCCCATTTATTTCCAGCAGACATATCCTCTGTGCCTCTCACCCTCCAAAAAGCCTGTAATACGATTCATTCGCACCTGTCAGAGCTGTGTTTCATCCTAGCCTTTGGTTTTGAAGTGTTTTCTGGCTCTGACCTTCTCTTTCTCCTCTGTGCGCCCTCCTCTTCGCAGGATACCCCGACCACATGGTGTTCTCCGAGTTTAGGCGCCGCTTTGATGTCCTCGCGCCACACCTCACCAAAAAACATGGCCGCCACTACATCGTGACGGACGAGAAGAGGGTGAGTGTTAAACAAAAAAACAGAGTTACAACTGTTTTTCTGTTTGTTGGATGAGGATTCGGACTTCTCCAGAAAATGCACCTTTAATCTGTTTTTGACAATGCATTTTCAGGCAAACTCAAACAGTAAGGTCTATCTGTCACAATAAGAGCCAGTTACACCCGCAAGCGGCAATGAAGGGCCTTTAACCCCACTAAACGTGTTTACATTTATTCTATTATAAGTGGTTTTACAGCTCAAAAATACCTGGAAAAACAGACATTCTGACTATGAGCGGGGTTGCCTCTCCACAGATCTGACCTGTAACTTTGAAGGCTTTTAAAAGGCCAAGTTAAAATACCATAAATACTAAACGTAACTTTTTTTTTAAACCCGCTGTACCAGATTTTTACTGTCTTCAAACGTGAAAAACAGAACTAGCTCATTTTAAACAGTTTGCAGTGGTCCAAAATTATTACCTTCATACCTGCATTCTGAACATAATTATTCACCAGTAAAGCTAACAACAACTAGCACACTAATGCGCACTTCCTGATTATCAAACAGTACAATTCTTTCTAATTAGATACAGACAGTACACAGCAGATGTATTTTGACCTTATACAATATATCTGTACTGTGGAAAGCCAAAGTGCTCGAATACATGGGGAAAAAAACAAACATTCTGCCTGTGAGCGGGGTCGCCTCTCCACAGATCTGACCTTTAACTTGGTCTGGTTTGGTCTCCATGAAGCTAGAAAGGTTTAATGCCATACACTGAAACATTCCAGACAAAGCAATAACATCTCCATGGAGAAAAGCAGAAAAGGTTCACAATGCAACTTTAAATTATCGCCATTTGGACTTGAAACTAATATAAATTTGTGGAATAATTTTTGTTAGAAAATCAAATTACAAAGTTTTAATTACAGTATTAAAATCAATATTTCTGTACTGTGGAAAGCCAGACTGTGCTCAAAAACATGGGGAAAAATCAGGTACAGTCCCGTTAAGTAGCAGCTTCTTTTGTGTTTAAACCCTTTGCATTTCACCTTTTTTTGACAGTTGTGAATAATAGCGCCCCCTCCTGTTTAAACTGTCTTATCTTTGCGGAGGTTTAATTAGCTGTGCCCTCATTTACAGATGTCCAAACCTCTCCAAAAATAACTGGCTGCTCTGAACCGTTCTTATATTTTTACCACATTTCTTTCTAATCACCAGGTACCTCTCCTCTGGGCTGTCTCCTCCTGTATTAATTATGAAGCTAGCACAAGGCCTTTGTAACAATTAATTACCGTCGCAAGGAGTAACGCTTTTTTTAGGTCGTTAACTGGATTTTACAGCTAGCGCCTCATTATTTTGAAGCTTTTGTGTTTTGGTCGCAGTTTTAAAACCTTCCCCGGAGTCTTAATAATTGTCCTCGTGAGTATAGAGGTTGATCAAAGATTTGCGAGTGGGCGTGAGTACAAAAATAGGCTTTCCAGATGGGAATAAGTTAACATTTTCTCATTGCAGCAGCTATCCAAATAACTGGAATTTAAAAGAACAGTTTTCCACTTCCCACAATGGGGAAATTCTGGCAAAAAAAATCAAGATAACTATATAAAATAGAGCATAATTCTTAACTGTTTAAAATGTACTTTGAATGAAATGAAGATACAAAAAGTAAAAGTAAGACGATGGTAAAATAAAACAACATGCGTATTTACTGTGAGTGTTGCTGCCTCTCCACAGATCAGACCTGTAACTTGGCCTGGGGATGGTAGAGTTTAATGCCATACTCCTGAAAATTGGCAAAGCATTGTAATATCGCCACGGAGACAAGCTGAAAGTGTAAATGTTTAATATATCACCAATCAGCTTGTAGTAATTGCGTTTTTTTAATGAACAGTATCGAATCAAATCAGATACTAACCAATACTCAAAATAGATACTGATTTGAGCGGGTATCGATACTAAAAAAAGTCACATGAACAGAACAAAATGGTGATCTCTTTAAAACCACATGGTACAAAGAAAGTAGAATTATTTAGTTTTAAAAATTACTAATGTCTAAAACAGAGCATTTTGATTATCGTTACGGTATTAAAGAACACATTTGTGCTTGCACCTGCTTTCGCCTCACAGCAAGAAGGTCCTGGGTTTGATTCTGTGACGTGCAGGGCCTTTCTCTGTGGCGTTTGCATGTTCTCCCTGTGCCTGCTCCGGTTTCCCCTACCACTAAAAACACGTACAACTAAAACCATGTACAGTAGCGTCCCCTGTGGAGCCAGAGATTCTTGACCTCAGCGGGACGATCCTGGTTAAATAAAGATTAAATAAAAATAAAAATAGTTCTACAACACTTGAGGATCATTGTGTTTTATTTGGTCACAATATTCACCTAAAACGACTTACTAAAAGAAACAAGCCCGCTGATTGCGCTGACTGCGGCGCCCAATGAGAGCTGACGTCGCTGTAAACATCATTACAACAAAGCGTCCACCCCTCCTGCGGATAGCTGCAGATCACACCAGCGAGTAACAGATTATTTTTGAGCGAAAATGACTGCGTGACCCTGCCGAATCCTACGTGTATCACCGATTAAGAAAATAAAACTGGAGAACAAAGTACAGAGCAGTGGCGGTGAAAACGGGGGTTGATCTGCAAAATGGCGTCTTGAAAATAAATGATTACAGATTGCACAAATATTCTTTTTATTTAAATCAAGGAAAGTGCACAGAAAACATTCATCTCATAAACAAAAGATGCTCTACGCTACTTTCCATCTACATGCACGAATCACCCCAAATACAGCTTCAAGAGGGTAAATGAGAAAGAAACAACTATTACATGGTTAAAAGCTCTGAAAAGTCAATTTTGCAGAATAGGTTTGCTTTACAATCAAACCTATTTCTTACCAGACTCGAGTGTGAGATTTTAATATCGTGACAACACTATTAATGATGTTATCTCCAACATCATCACATTTGACTTCATATCTCCCACATCTCTTGCTGCCTGCTTCCCACAGACAGGACAGCTGGAGTGAGGCTGTAACTAGAGCTATAATTGGAGAAATAATACAACCCATCTCACTTTGACAGTCCAGATTCATCCTAGAGTCTCTCCGTGTCCCTACCCAACGATATGAGACCGCCTTGGCACTTCACAGATGGTTTTAGCTGCCAGAAGACTTTAAAACACCCCCTCCCCCGTCTCTCCTGTCTATGTATATATGTCCCCGAAGACCAGAATCACCATTTTAATGTCCTACAGTGAGAAGCCAGTGCAGTTTGTCAGGTGCAAAGTGAAGTGAAAGTTACACAGAGAGAGGAGACACTGTCAAACTTTTCACAGCAAGTTTTACCGCTGGAAATTAAGCTTTACAAGACGGAAATAGCAGCAGCAGCAAAATGGATGAAGCTGGGACTAAACTGGGGAAGAAAATGAAATAAGAAGTCATGAACAAGCTGGAGTTGTCAGGATACTAAAATTTCAAACTCGATTTTGATACTAAGTAGGGTTATTCCAATACCTTTTTTTTTTTTTGTTAGATCCGATTTGATACTTGGTCTTGGTGTACTCACCGATACCGATTCCAGTCCGTGACAAAGTACACTTAGGTTACTTAATTTTGTACCATACAAGACCAAAAAATAAATCTTCTAAAAGGCTATTTTTTAAAGAAATACAAGAATAAATTTAGAATAGATAGAATAGATTTTGAGGACGATTTTGAGATAAGTAGTACTGATTTAAGGTGATTTAAGCACTTTCACTTTCTACCACACTGCCTGGATAAAAACAACAGTGAGGCCTGTAAAACGAAGCTCATCCTCTAAGCACATGGATCATTATGCAGAGTAAACAAAGTCGGAGTTAGCGTTGTCACTGTTGTCGCTGTTATCGGGCTGCACTCTTCGTTATTTTACCAAGTTGAGCATCCACACAAAAGGCTAAATGAAGGTTTCAGCGAGGAAACACAAATGTCTTTCTGTCATTATTAGCGTGTTTTAAGTGTCTGCAGAGCCTCCACTGTCTGTATTTAAAACTCAGAACAACCCTAATACTAAGGAATAGACTCAATACTCAATATAGATTCCCATACCATAATGATAATAAAAACACGCTTTCTTTAGACAGTAGAGCAGTGAACTAGTTTTATATATATATATATATATATATATATATATATATATATATATATATATATATATATATATATATATATATATATATATATATATATATATATAAAAATAAATAAATAAATAAATAAATAAATAAATAAATATAAATAAATAAATAAATAAATAAATAAATATAAATAAATAAATATATATATATATATATATATATATATATATATATATATATATATATATATATATATATATATATATATATAACTTGTACCATTATAATTTGCTTAACGTATTCTGTGTGGTGTCATTTGAAATGCAAACCAACACATGCTTTTCTCCATGGATAGATAAGTGGTAATGCCATACATTGGAACATTCTAGACAAAGCAGGAACATATGCCATAGAGACAAGCAGGTGGTGGCTGGATTTTCCTTCTGAAAAGTTACATATTGCACCTTTAATCACGTTTTAATTGGTTGGTAAGTTGTTCAAAATGTACTCAAAACAACATCGCTTTCATAGTTTTCAATGCGCATTTATATTTGAAAATTCCAACTTCAATCCCCTGAGAATTCATTGTAAAAATTTAAAAACATAATATAATAAAAAACACTTCAGAACCTTTTGACCTTCAAAATAAAAGCCCTAGTCTCAAAAGTATTGATTTAAACAGGCCCCGTAACAGTCCACTCGAGTCCCCTCCTCTTACATGTTCAACCTTGAGCTGATGTGTCTTTGCTCCTGTCTGATCCTGTCTACACCTGTCTGCACCTGTCATTAAATCATAGTACTTTCTTTTCTGTTTCCATGGGGCCTTATATCTCAGTGGTCCTGTAGGGTCCACAGTGGTCCATGGGCGTATACTAGTGTATGTGCTCTTATACTTGTTCTGATTCAGCTCAAGATCATTATAAAGACATTCAGGAAAGGTTCATTTCTGTCCTGTCAATGGGACTTTTTAGTATGGATACTTGTTTTATTTTATTTTATTTATATGAATTGTGGATTTTAATAGAGTTTTATTTGTCTGTTTTCAGGCCGTGGAGGAGCTGCTGGAGTCTCTGGACCTGGAGAAGAGCACATACCACATGGGCCTGAGTCGAGTGAGTGCAACATTCATTTAAAAACTCAATCAAGCCTTTGAGCAAGACACAAACTGGGCTGTTTGATTTGTGTTTTGTGTGAGAAATTTAAAGCTCCCATTAAAAAGTTTGATTTGATTTGATTTGTGAAACCTGTTCCCCCTTTGCAATGTGAAAACAAATGACAAAATTACCATGTACAACATGTAATTATAATAATGCATTAGTTTTGTATAGCGCTTTTACAGACGCTCAAAGTCACTTTACAATGTGGTGCATTCTTCATTCACTTCACACTCTGTGGTGGTGAGCTGCTATTGTAGCCGTGTATGTCTGTCCTGGGGCAGACTGATGGAAGCGAGGCTGCCAATCTGCACAATTGGCCCCTCTGACAACCATCATCACTCCCTCAGACACCACTTCATACTAGGCAAGGTGGGTGAAATGTCTTGCCTAAGGACACAACGAACACTGGCGCCCGACTGTGGCACCTGTTACGGCCTCCCATCCAAGTACTAACCAGGCTTGGCCCTGCTTAGCCTCGGAGATCTGAGGAGATCTGAAGAGATCTGAGGAGGCTTTTACAAGGAGGTTTGGCCACAAAGAAACACTGCAGGTAGATTTGTTTTATGCCACACTGTGGAATATTATAGGCATAATAACATTTCCATCGAATTAAGCAGGAGGCCCTACTTCTGGCCAAGTAAGACTCAGGTTTATGGAGATGCAAGCCTGGATGCAAGGATACACCTAAAAAAACATGCACCAGGGACTACAGGTGGAAATGAGCTCTGGTGCTACAACCTGCACAATTCATCTCTCCTGTTAAGGTTAAGGTAGATTGTGCACTGTCCCTGTTTCATAAATAAACTAAATAAATCATTAAAACATGTTTTTCAGAAATATGCAAACATACAAACAGTACAACAGTAGAACGTATGTAGTATGTAGGTTTTCCACTTAAAACCACAATTTTAGAAGCGCACCATCCTAATATCTATAATCTCAGAAGCCAGAGCCTCCCTCCACATTTAAGTGTATGAGACAAACCAGGTTTAATCTTGTGGGTGTGAAAGGGCATCCTGATGGTTTTCTTAATGAGATCTGTGAATGTCTCTGGAATAAAGAGCAGACGCCGCCTTGAGCTGTCAATTAGCCAGAGTTTCAGTTTAACCTTGTTTCTCATTCATTTTATATTACGGCTAATTGCGCTTATTGGATTTTATATTTGCCAAAGCAGAGGACGCACAGAGGCTTCCTACACAAACGCAGCCCACACACCAAACACACTGCGCTCTGTGGAGTTTGAAATTATATAAGTTTAGAAGACATGAGGTAAATTTGTGAGAGAAATGTAATGATATTTATAAAAACGTTTAGTTAAAGGGCCTGTACCTGATTTTTCTCCCATCTATTTGAGCAAAATGTGTCTTGTCACAGTATTTTCATAAATTTTCATGCAACATTACAGATGTATTGTACTGTATAAGCTCTTGAGGTCAAAATAAGTCCGCTGTGTGCTGTCTGCCTCTAATTAGACAGCATTTGTCTGATAATCAGGAAGTGCATGTTAGCATGGTAGTCGTTGTTAGCTTTACTATGAAGGCAAAGTGCTTATAAACTCATCATGGTGAATGGGAAAGTGAGGAATAACTTTGAACCACTACAAATGTTTTAAAACAGTAAAAATCAGGTATAGCACCTTTAAATGTTCTTGCTTTGCCTGGAATGTTCCACAGTATGGTATTAAACATACATATTTATCTTGCATTTGTTCAGGAACAGCTTCTATTGCTCAAAAAACCTTGGAAAAACATGCATTCTTATTGAGCTCTCCACAGGTCTGACCTCTTACTTGATGTCACCTGATTGTCATGGAGATGGATAAAAAAACAATCTCCATGGAGACTAAGTTTAAAAGTTACCCAGTCCACCTTTAAATAGTCTTGTCTCTCACTTCTTTAGCTCCACTTCCACCTCTTCCACCGCTCTTTCCTTCCTGTGGTATCTGTGCAGATACAGAAGGCCCTCAGAGACTCTTCCCTGTCTGTCTCTGAAAACGTATGATGTATGAATGTGTCCTACGTCTCTCCTCCTCCTCCTTCTCTTTTCTGTCTCTTTCTCCTCTTTTTCTCTCCCTACCTGTCTCCACCACTCCTCTCTCCTCTTCTTTCTCTTTCCCTCTCTGTCTCTCCCTCCCCTCACCCTACCCTCCCTCTGCTCTCTCTCCTCTCTGTTCATTCTTTCTCCTATCTTCCCTCTCCCTCCCTATCTCTCTCCACTCTGATCTCCCTTTCTCTTCTTCCCTCTATCTTCCCTCTCGCTTTCCCCCTCTCCTTTCCCTCTCTCACTCCCTCTTTTCCGTCACCCCTTCTCATCCTGTCTCCCTCCTTCTCCTCTCTCCTTCTCTCCCCTGCCTAGCTCCCCTCTGTCTCCCTCTCCCCCTTCCTCTCCTCTCTCCTTTGTCTCTCCATCATTTCCTTCACCCCCTCTTGCCCTCTCTGTCTCCCTTTCCCCTCCCTCTCCCTCTCCTCTCTCCTGTACTTATCTCCTCTCTGTCTCTCCTCTCCTCTTTCCTCTTCCTCTTCTCTGTCTCTCCCTCCCTCTCTCACCTGCCTATCTCCTCTCTCCCTCCCTCTCCTCTCTCCCTCCTCTTCCTCTCCTCCCTCCTCTTCCTCTCCTCCCTCCGTCTCTCACCTCTGCCTCCCTCTCATCCTTCCTCTCCTCCCTCTCTCCTCCTCTCCCTCTTTCCTCCCTCTCATCCTTCCTCTCCTCCCTCTCTCCTCCCTCTCTCCTCCGCTCCCTCTTTCCTCCCTCTCATCCTTCCTCTCCTCCCTCTCTCCTCCGCTCCCTCTTTCCTCCCTCTCTCCTCCTTCCCTCCTCCCTCTCTCCTCCCTCTCTCCTCTGCTCCCTCTTTCCTCCCTCTCATCCTTCCTCTCCTCCCTCTCTCCTCCCTCTCTCCTCCGCTCCCTCTTTCCTCCCTCTCATCCTTCCTCTCCTCCCTCTCTCCTCCGCTCCCTCTTTCCTCCCTCTCTCCTCCTTCCCTCCTCCCTCTCTCCTCCCTCTCTCCTCTGCTCCCTCTTTCCTCCCTCTCATCCTTCCTCTCCTCCCTCTCTCCTCCGCTCCCTCCCTCCTCCCTCTCTCCTCCCTCTCTCCTCCGCTCCCTCTTTCCTCCCTCTCATCCTTCCTCTCCTCCCTCTCTCCTCCCTCCCTCCTCCCTCTCTCCTCCCTCTCTCCTCCGCTCCCTCTTTCCTCCCTCTCGCCTCCCTCTCTCCTCCGCTCCCTCTCTCCTCCCTCTCTCCTCCCTCTCTCCTCCGCTCCCTCTTTCCTCCCTCTCTCCTGTCTTCCCTCTCTTCTGGTTGTGACTAATGTTTCCCAGGGGTTTCCACAGTTCAGGGACAGACTCGGGGGAGGAGAGTTTAGCCCTGGTTAAAGTCACAGAGAAACGAGGCACTTTGAGCCCAGACCTGCACAGAAGAACCGTCCAAACACACGGCTTTAAGAAAAAGACTTAATAATAACAAAACTAAACAAAAACACAGAAATATTGTACACATTTGTTTACATTAGACAATAGTCCTTATGTCAGAGCACCGTTATTTTAATTTAACACACTGCAGTAGAGGTACAAAGTGTGTGATCAAACAAAAAAAATTATCCACACAATTATTCTGGTAAATGCACTAATTAAACAATATACAAAAGGATAATTAGGCTTTAAAACCAGTTATAAAAGGACAATAGAATCACATAGTTCTTGGTGCGGTAAAGGCACAATTATAGAGAGATAATAATATTTTTTAAATAAAGGTGAAGTTTTTAATGAAATTCAAAGATTAAATGAACATCACAAAAGTTCAGACCAAACCAGGACCAAACCAGGACCAAACCAGGACCAAACCAGGATGAAACCAGGACCAGAGCAGGAACAGACCAGGATCAATCTATGAAACCAAATCAGGACAAAACCAGGACTAAACCAAGACCAAACCAGGGCTAAGCCAGGACTAAACCAGGACCAAGCTATGGAAGCAAACCGAGACTAAACTGGGACTAAACCGGGACTAAACCAGGACCAAGCTATGGAAGCAAACCAGGACCAAACTAGGACCAAACCAGGATCAAACTATGGAACCAAGCTATGGAAGCAAACCAGGACTAAACCAGGACTAAACCGGGACTAACCCAGGCCCAAGCTATGGAAGCAAACCAGGACTAAACCAGGACTAAACCAGGACTAAACCAGGACTAACCCAGGACCAAGCTATGGAAGCAAACCAGGACTAAACCGGGACTAAACTGGGACTAAACCAGGAACAAGCTATGGAACAAAACCAGAACAAAATCGTGACTAAACCGGGACTAAACCGGGACTAAACCCCAACCAAACCCAGGCTAAGCTATGGAACCAAACAAGGACCAAACGAAGACTAAACCAGGACTAAACCAAGTCTTTTCTAAAATCCAAAGTCACTCAGACTCCCCTTAAACATATGCTTTAGTCATGAGCCGTCTGCTCTCATTCTCATTCAGAACAGAAGTGTCTCTGTCCCCTTTGGTCATTTGTCATTGGAGATAGAGGAGCCTCTCTCAGACAGCTCCATAAAACCTGGAAATGTACCAACAGCTCTGCACCACATTAGGCATAGGCACGGTGCGTTCAGGTGCAGAGCTGCCGTGGGGAATTAGAGTTTCCCTCGTTAGGTGAAAGGACCATGCTGAGATATTGATCCACTGTCTGTTTTCAAACCCAAGGTCAGAATATTTGAATTAATAAAACTACTTTGAGCAGCAGCCAGCCAATTTAGCGCTGAATGTACACCGGAGGGGTATTGGTAAAGCAGGTCCCAAAAGTTGTTCGTTAGCAACTTTTTATTAGTTTTGCAGTGAAAAATATAGAAAATCATAGCGTTTTGGTTTATTTTGTGAGAAAGAAAGTAGGCCTGTTTATTAAGTAGTGAATTTAAGTTATACTCTTACGTATTAAAGATCCTATATTACGCAAAACTGACTCTTGTGAGCTTTAAAGAGCCATTAAACACCCTCGCAAAGCTTTATTCCGCCCCTAAGCAAAATCTGGAAAATCCTCCAGAGTGGGCGGTGCCTGGCGGGTTTGGGGCGGGCTCTGGAGCGATGATTGACAGCCGACCGACAGCCACAACAATCCAACACGACGCAGACTTTGAAACAGAGCGGACATTTGTGCTCGGATCACGCCGTTTCCCTTTTCTCCAGACACGGCGGGACATCGCAGTGCCCGGCGGTGCCAGGTGGGGGCGGGGCTGAGAGGGGTAATAACCTCAGAACAACGTCTGACTCATTGGCGGCTATTAGTCCAACCTGAATATTCAAATGTCGTGGCTGTAGTTGATCCTAAAGAGGCCGGTACAGACACGGCTTTGACCCACAAGTCCGATTTTTAAAAAATATGCACTAAAATGCCAAAGTAAGGCCAGGGACAGGTTTACACTTCTATTTTAGACCCATTTCCACAGCTAATCAGTAGAAAAAAGTGATTTTGGTGTTTAGTGGCCCTTTAAGCCATGTTATAATGTTGTTACCTCATCAGACACATACCTGGAGTGTTTCGTTTCATTCACACATTTGAGTAACACTTTATTTTTACTCTGTCTACATCTCCAAAGCTCAAAATGCTCTGCTCCACCTTGTGATGTCATGAAGTGGTAGTTTTCTTGTCAACAACTCCTTCTACCTTTAGTTCATCCGAGACTGGCAATTCCAGAGCTGAAATTATCCAAGTGAATGTGTATGGAATTTAAAAACACAGTTGAGCACTTCCTGTTTTACCGCATGACATCACAAGGTGGAACAGAGTGATTTCAGTTTGCGAGAAGAACTCTGCGTAAATATGCAGGATTTGTGTGTTAAACATGCGTGAATGAAACAAAATTCCAGGTGTGTTTGTGATGAGGAAACAACATTATAACATAGATCAGAAAACTGTGTAATATGAACCCTTTAATGGTGTCATAATTCCCTGTATAACCCTACAGGAGATTCACAGTTTTTGAAAGAAATCTCCAAACTTCTGATCCACAAATGTTGAATCTTATCATTATTTGTTTGGGATTGGCTCCATAAACTTGCCATATTAAACTGTACTGACAACTATCATGCCCTTGGGGTTGAATAATGGCACCACTTTCAGAGGCTATGTGCTAGAATAATTTCACTTTTGTTTATTTATGATAGTGAATTTGAAAACCTCTGATAGTTTTTGTTTCACGTGGATAGGCCCTGTAATTACAAAGATATGAACCATAAACCACGTCAAAAATCGGCAGTCTGACAGTTACACAGCAAATTCCACCACTATAGGCCCCTCTTGGCTCCTTATTGCCTCTTTGGTTTTGAAGCACCAGCTCAGAGTCCTCCACTAAATCATAAATTAAAGGAGCCACTCGTATTAACCTTTCGAGTCTCACCGGCCTCTCGTCTTCTATAGGGTCAGTCCACTCGGATAAGAACTATTCAGAACCAGTGGAGCTAGAAACACCTGTCCTCCACTGTCTTTATCTAGAGGAATATACTGATAAAATATAATAAAATGAATAACTGGGAGATTGAGTGTTAAAGCTGCATTGTGTAACCTTTTGGTTGGGGTCTGTCACCTGCTCGTTTCTATGAATATGTAATTTCTCTGTCTAGAATGTTCCACAGTATGACATTAAACAGCTCTACTTTACATTTATTCAATTAAAACGTGGTTTTAGAGCTCAAAAATACAGAGAAAAACAGGCATTCTGACTGTGAGCGGGGTCGCCTCTCCACAGATCTGACCTGTAACTTGGTCTGGTTTGGTCTCTATGAAGATAGAAAGGTTTAATGCCATACTGTGAAACATTCCAGACAAAGTAATAACATCTCCATGGAGAAAAGCATTTGACAGACCCTCTACCAGAAAAGTTCAACATTTTTACTACTTTTAATTTGACCTCTGTTACTGATAACAATTGTAATCCTCATTTATTCTTAATTACAAAAATATTAGACGTGACAGTCAAGTTGTTTGTTATAATTTGGTGTTTTGGTTCAAGAAGATTCTCCAATCTGAAAGCAGAATGAGCCTCACATGACTCTCATTTGGGTTCACAGTTTCAACGCTGAAATCCAGTGGGTTTAAACCTAAAATGCCTTTCTATGATCTGAATGGGCACTACCTAAACCTCCACCGCCTGAAGCCAATCATAACTCAGTGCTAGTGCAGCCTGTGCAGCTCAGTGAGGGAATTCTGGAGGTTCTGAGCTTCTACTGAGAATGAGAAAAACTTTTGTCCTCCATCTGCAGGTCAAGGCTCTGGCAGCACAGGATCCTTTCAGTTGACAGCGATCATAACAGAGCTGAATAACAGCACCACTTTCTGCAGCTATTCTGATATATTTTTCTAAATCTGTCCCTCTCTTGTCTCCGTAGGTGTTCTTCCGCGCGGGGACCCTGTCCAGGCTGGAGGAGCAGAGGGACGTCCAAACTCGCACAAACATCTCTCTGTTCCAGGCGGCGTGTCGGGGGTATCTGGCCCGTCAGGCTTTCAAGAAGAGGAAGGTAAAACCACTGCACAACACTCAAGAATTATTTTTATAACTGATATATTTATAATTTTTCACAAAAAAAACTGAAAAGAAACCACCAAAGGCAATGAGGAGTAGAGTCGACAAACTCGGCACACTTTTTGATAATTAAACCTTTAAACACTTAGAGATAAACTGCTGCATTGTTTATCAAACTTTGTACTATCATCATTCTTTCCACATTTCCAGAAATAACCGGTGCACGGCCATCAAACGGTTTTAAATGTTTTTTGTTTTTTTTAAATCAAGGCTCTCTCCATTTTTTCTTCTCACCACTCTCTCTATCCTCCCTCTCTCCCTCTCTTTCATTCTCTCTCTCTCTCTTTCTCTCTCCCTCCCTCTATCTCTCCCATCTCTCCCTCCCTCTCTGTTCCCTCTCTCTTTCTCTCTAATCCCCCCTCTCCCTCTTCCCCGTTTCCCTCTCTTCCCTCTCTCTTCCCTCTCTCTCTCCCTACCTACACTAATGTCTCTCTCTCCCTCTCTCTTCCTCTCTCTCTCTCATTCTCTCTCTCTCCTCCCTCCCCCTCTCTCTGATGGATTCTCTCCATCCCGTGTGTTCCCTATGGGGCAGACAGAGTCTTTCTAATGGCCGTTTCTCTGCAGTTCACAGTGAGGAGGTGGAGACTCTTCACAACAATAACAAACTCAATTACACCACAGCCTAATGACGCCGTTCATTTCACTGCTGCAATTTCACTTTGTCCTTTATTTGACTTTGAGGAAATGAGACATAAAAACACCGGGTCTGCATTTCTTTTTGTTATTCTTTTAATTAATAATTTTGTTGTAGTTTAGATCATGAAAAGGTAGGAGTATATTTATGTAGTTTATTTAAAAGTCCCATATTATGTAAAATTTACTCTTGTGAGCTTTTAGCCTTTTTTGAATGGTGTACCTCATATTAAAAACATACCTGAAGTCCTTTCTGATTTATGTTATAAACACAACTCCAGGTATGTTTTTGATGGTAACAACATTCTAACATGACTTAAAGGTTGTATGGAGGATTTTTGTTTCAAATTGTCAATAGATAGCATTATAGAGATGCAGCAGCCTTGTAGTTATGATGACCAAAAAAAAAAAGAATGAAAATCCATCAGCTGTGGACGTGGTGGAGCCAGATAAACATTAGCCAATAGATAATGAGGCTATCTTAGCGGCTTTTTCCAACTGTAGCTTCCTCGCAGTTTGCACAAAGTTTGTTGCGATGGCAGACGAGAATCCACGACCAGTTAGACGCAAAAGAAAGTCCGTTTATGAGGTCGCTGAAAGAAGAAGAGAAGGGGAAAAGGAGCAAAGCTAAATAAGGTGATTCTCGGAGATTCCTTCCAGCGATGGCGTCACTGAAGCAGACGAAGGGTCTAAAGACTGACGTGTTGGTCGATAAATTACTTCTGGACAGGAAACTTCTGCTCATCATTTGAAAACATACAGTAGAGTTACAGCAGCAACAGCGATTCTGAACAAGCACCGGCTCTAAACAAGCAGCATAAGCGTAAGGAAGAGGCGGGGATTTCGCATTCCTTGAAAAATCCTCTATACAACCTTTAAAGCTCACAAGAGTCAATTTTGTATTATGTAGGACCTTTAATTTTTATTATTATTTCCATGGATACATGCAGGTGGCGGACTCTCCACTAGAAATGTTAAGCGTCCTCTCTTGGATAAATTATTTTAACTGCTCAGAGTGCCTTTATTTAATATATTTTCCCATTTTATTCACATCATTTTAATGCTCTCCTGCTCTTGGGCATTTTTGGTAAGAAATATGTAATAAAAATGTTTGTTATGCAAAGTTCCAGACATGCTTTTCTTTGACACAGTCTGGAGGCTTTATTTTCCCTCAAACAAAGTGTCTACAATGTGTAAAAACCCATCGTCTGCTTGTCTTTGTTCACTACACGACCAAACAAGCCTAAAACAAACTCCATTCTCCTGGTGCAGTGTTTACCTGAAGAGATGAGCTTCAGAGGAGACCTTCAGCTCCTCCAAAGTCACCAAACTTAATACAAGACGCAGTGCACGAAATACTCAGGCCAGATCCTTCAGATTTAAAGGTTCTATATGACGCAAAACGGACTCCTGTGAGCTTTAAGTCATGTTCTAATGTTGTTACCTCATCAAAAACAGACCTGGAGAGAGAGAATGTAGAAGAGGGAGAGAGAGGAGGGAGAGGGGGAGAAAGGAGGGAGAGAGAGAAAGAGAATGGGAGAGAGAGAGATGGAGAGGAGAGAGAGAAGGAAGGAAGGAGAGGGAGAGAGAGGGCGTGGAAGGAGAGAAAGAGAGATGGGAGAGAAAAGTTAAAGACAGGGTGGGAAAGTGGGAGAGAGGAAAGAGGAAAGGGGGAGAAAATAGAGAGGAAGTGGAAAGAGAAAAGAGGAGGGAGAAAAGAGGTAGAGGAAAGAGTGAGAAAGACATGGTGAAGCGAAAGAAGAAAAAGAGGGAGGAGAGGGGGCAAAGGAGGAGAGTGACGGGGATAGGGACAGAGAGAGAGGTAGGGGAGGAGACAGGGACAGAGAAAGAGAATGGGAGAGAGAGAGAGATGGAGGAGAGGGCGAAAGAGAGAGAGGGGAGAGAGTGAGATGGGGAGAGAGACAGGGAGGGAAAGAAGAAGAGAAGGAGAGGGGGAGAGAGAGGGCGTGGAAAGAGAAAAAGAGAGATGGGAGAGAAAAGTTAAAGACAGTGGGAAAGTGGGAGAAAGAGGAAAGAGGGGGGGAAAATAGAGAGGAAGAGGAAAGAGAGAAGGGAGAAAAGAGGTGGAGGAAAGAGCAAGAAAGAGATGGTGAAGCAAAAGAAGAAAGGGAGAGAGCGAAAGGAGAGAATAGAGTAGGGAGAGAGAGGGAGAATAGAAAGGAGAGATAAAGAGTGAAAGAGAGAAGAGAGGGACACGAGAGAGAGAGTGGAATGAAAGAGAGAGGAAGGATAAAGAGCGACAGAAGAAAGAGAGAGAGATGAGAGAGGGGGGCACATGGGACCCCTTGAATCTCGCCTAATTAAACAGTAGCCCGGAGACACAAAGAGGAAACAGGTGTAGAGCGGGCGGTGTCCACAGTGAAGGACGGGTAGAGGACATCTGTACGTGTCTGTGATGATGTAAGGGACAAGTACAGGGGACACAAGGGGGACATGTGTTACTATGTGTCATTTAAAGGTGTATTTCGGAACTTTTCTTGTGCAGGGTCCGTCAAATACGCTTTAAGACGATGGTGAAGGAGGATTGAATTTTGTTAGAGACTCAAAGTAAATTAATTCACTATTCAGAGAGTGCAGGAAATTAAAATCTAGATTATGTTTTTCCTCTGTCTTTAGGATCCAGAGCAGCCAGTGAGTCATAATGTTCCGCAGTATGGCATTAAACTTTTCATCTTTCATGTGTTCCGTTTAAAGGTGAATTGTGTAGCTTTTCTGCTGGAGGCGACCCCGCTCACAGTCAGAATGTCTGTTTTTCTAGGTATTTTTGAGCTATAAAACCACCTGTAATTGAATAAATGTAAAGTAGAGCTGTTTAAAGTCACACTGTGGGACATTCTAGGCAGATCAGTGAGATATCCATAGAAACAAGCAGGTGCCGGACCCCCAACCGAAAAGTTACATAGTGCAGCACTTTTTAGACTTCCAAGATTGAACAAATGAGCAAAAGGACTCGGGTTAAACAACGACTGAATGGAACACTGGGAAAATAAACATCCATCCCAGTCTAATTCAAGTCCAGTCTTGTTAAATGTTTTAAAATGGTGTCCTTTCTGCTGACAAAAGGGTGAAATCATTACATAAAGTTTGGTGAAGGAGGGTTGAATTTTGTTATAGACTCAAATTGATACAGAATAAAATTAAATCACTATTAACTATTCACAGTCTGTACAGAAAATTAATTACAGGAGTTCAGTATGTTTTTTTTTTCTCTCATTTTTAGGATCATTTCAGTGCTACTCTCAAACTAAGCAGTGTAGTCACGTTTTGTGCAGTGCTCTCTTCATATTAGTGTTGGACAAAGCTTTATGTAATGTTCCACAGTATGGCATTAAACTTTTAATCTGTCATGTTTTCAATTTAAAGTGTTATTGCTCGAAAATAATTAGAAAAACATTCCTCTACAGATCTGACATGCGACTTGGTCTGGTGGCAACACTGTTCGTCTCCGTGGAGATGGAGACATTTAAAGCCATACTGTGGAGCAAGTTGGAAAAAGCAAATTCATCTCCATATTTTCTCCAAAGTGAAAGACTCAGATTGTCAAAAAACGAAAAATTCAACTTATTAAACATGTTAAAATAGCATTTTCAAAACAAAAGGTGACATGGTGAGCTAAATGCATTATGTGTTAAATATTAATACCCAAACTGAAGTGTAATACCTTCTTTTTAAAGGTATTACACTTAAAGGTGCTGGTTGGGGGTTTGTCACCTGCTTGTTTCTATGGATACGTCGTTGCTCGGCCTGGAATGCCCCACAGTATGACTTTAAACAGCTCCACTTTACATTTATCCAATTACAGGTGGTTTTATAGCTCAAAAACACCTAGAAAAAACAACATTCTGACTGTGAGCGGGGTCGCCTCTCCACAGATCTGACCTGTATCTTGGCCTGGTTTGGTCTCCATGGAGATATAAATTTTAATGCCATACCGTGCAACGTTCCAGACCAAGCTATAACATCTCCATGCAGTTATAATATTAGACACGTCTCTATTCTAACCCTGTTGAAAATGACCACTCTCCTCGTACGGCGTTTGATTGCGTCTGCGCTGCTCTGTTCGATAAAGCGTCCTCTCATTACGTTAGCAGCAGAAAGCCAGTCTCTTCATGACTGTGTGAATGGGGCTTAATGCTGTAACAGGTTGTGTTCATGATCGCGCTGAGAGCACTTATGCCCAATTGTAGTGCGTAATAGTCCCTCCACAGCCCCACCGCGAGCCTTGATAACCGCTAATGTCTCTGCGCGCACTCCCTCCCAACGCTGATGCTTCATTTGTGCTCGAATCGTCTGTGTCTGCGCCATTCGTCAAAGTTAAAGCTGTTCTGGAGCGAATCGAGACGCCAGTGTTGACTCAACCCTCACCTCAGCTTCTGTAGAGGAGGAAAAGGAACGAGGAGATGGAGTTAAAGGGCCCATATTACTCTATTTTTTGATCTGTTATAATGTTGTTTCCTCATCGTAAACAGACCTGGAGTTGTGTTTTGTTTCATTCGCACACGTTTAACACACAAACCCTGCAGATTTAGGCTGAGTTCTTCTCTTAAACAGTAAACGCTCTGTTCCACCTTATGATGTCGTGTGTGTTTTTAAACTCCACACACCTTCACTAGAAACATTTGGATGACTTCAGCCCTGGAATTGCCAATCTCTCCTGAGCTAAAGGTAAAAGGAGCTGTTCACTTGAAAACTAACACTACACTCCTGATCAAAATTTTAAGACCAGCTGAAAAAGTTCAAGAATTCACATTTTGCTTAAGAAGGTTCTAAGTGGTGCTTCAAAATGCAAAAAGAAGAAATGGGAGTGAGACAAGAAAACATTTTGAGTAAGCAATTTATTGCAAACAACCGTTTAACTGAAATAGGCTGTTTATCAGCTGATCAACAGTTTAAGACCACATCTCAAGAGTGTACATGACATCACAAGGTGGAACGGAGCATTTTTAGCTTTGAAGATGTAGACAGACTAATAATAAAGTGTTACTCAAACGTGTGAATGAAACAAAACACAACTCCAGGTCTGTTTTTGAAGAGGTAACAACATTAGAACATGACTTAAAGATCCAAAAAGTCAATTCTGCATAATTTATTACATTATTTTTCAGGGTCTTTTCTCAAACTCACACTTTTTTCAAACTTTTTCAAACATTTTCATACTGTCAAAATCATCATATTGTTTATCCTTAAAAATAAAAACGTTTTAGTGGATAAAATGTGTAGTATTTAATGTATTAATATAAGGTCTTTGTGTGTTTGTGTCTCAGATCCAGGACTTGGCGATCCGCTGCATTCAGAAGAACATAAAGAAGAACCGGGGGGTCAAAGGTTGGCCCTGGTGGAAACTGTTCACGACGGTCCGACCTCTGATCGAAGTGCAGCTGACCGAGGAGCAGATACGAGGAAAAGATGTGAGATTTTATTATTATTATTATTATTATTATTATTATTATTATTATACTGTTTATCATCTATTTAAAGGTGCATTGTGTAACTTTTTTGGTTGGGGGTCCATCACCTGCTTGTTTCTATGAATATGTCATTGCTCTGTCTGTAATGTTCCACAATATGACATTAAACAGCTCTACCTTGTTTCACAGTATGGTATTAAGCCTTTCTATCATCATGGAGACCAAATCACACTAAGTTACAGGTCAGATCTGCGGAGAGCCAACTCTGTTCAATCAGAATACGCTTTTTCTAGGTATTTTTGAGCTATAAAACCACCTGTAATAAAAAAAAATGTAATGTAGAGCTGTTTAATTTCTATGGAGATGTAATTTCTCTGCCTGGAATGTTCCACAGTATGACATTAAACAGCTCTACTTTACATTTATTCAGTTACAGGTGGTTTTAGAGCTCAAAAATACGTAGAAAAACAGACATTCTGACTGTGAGCGGTGTCGCCTCTCCACAGATCTGAACTGTAACTTGGTCTGGTTTGGTCTCCATGAAGATAGAAAGGTTTAATCCCACACTGTGAAACATTCCAGACAAAGCAATAACATCTCTATGGGGGAAAAAGCATATGACGGAGCCTCCACCAGAAAAGTTACACAGTGCACCTTTAATACACTAGATGCAAGTGAGTGCAGCTGACCAAGGACCAGCTCAGGGCCAAAAACATGAGATATTCAAAATCTGTTTATAATTATTTAACACTCTGCAGTGGTTCTCAAACTCTGGTACAAAAGCTGTTTCTGAGCTGTTTTATTCCTTGTTCATTCATCACTTCACGTTTCCTGTTGTGGTTGACTTTTTGAAGACTTTTAGACTCTCATAAGATATAATACTTGTTTCTGAATTGTTAATTGCAATGATCCTAATCTTTTGTTACTCACTTTGAACCCTGTAAATACTTTTTTTTAAGGATTTACATGTAGATTTTCCATTATTCTTATAGTATCTTATTATCAGTTTCATTTTCAAAGACTTTTGTTTAGTTCAGTCCCAGTTGCCTCAAATACGAAATAACTGAAGATTACACTAAAGTTTTACTGTTTGCTTAATGTAGACAAATTTGACCTAATTTTTGCCCTCTTTTGGGTTAGTTCTGGTTTAGAATGTTTTAGTCATAATGTATTCCTTGTTTAGGCCTGGAATAGTTCTATTATAGACCTGGTTTAGATCTGGTAGTACTTGTAAGACCAAATATTTTCTGAGCTGGTACCTGGTGAGAAAAGTTTTTGTTCAGTATTGTAGTACACACTTTTACTAAACACGTGTTTCCTTCTGTGGCAGGAGGAGATCCAGCAGCTGAAGCAGAAGTTGGAGAAAGTGGAAAAAGAACGAAACGAACTCCGACTGAACTCAGACCGCCTGGAGAGCAGGGTGAGAAAAAAAACAGAACGAGAAAAGACTTGGCAAAAATCTTAATTAGAATCAATTAATTAGGTCTCACTATTATCACTAATTATGCAAACTATGATAGAGAAACTGTGATAGAGAAAACAGCCAATCTTTAAAGTGCATTTGACAGGTTAGAGTACTTTAAGAATCTTCTGTTATTAACTGAGACCAGTGTAGAAACAGAAAATGACACTTATTTCCTTAAAACAAACTTTATTTATTTAAACTCGTTACACAAGAGATCCAGTTGTGTTAAATAAATGTCTTTTGTCCTTCAAGTAACTCCTGAACAGCTTTGTATGAATAAAAGTAAAAAAAAGTTCAAATATTATGAGACATTCTGGGCTAAAATCAGCCTCTAAATATTCTTATTACATCCAATAAATTATGTAACTTTTTGGTTGGGGGTCCGTCACCTGCTTGTTTCTATGGATACGTCATTGCTCTGCCTGGAATGTTCCACAGTGTGACTTTAAACAGCTCTACTTTACATTTATTCAATTACAGGTGGTTTTACTGCTCAAAAATACCTAGAAAAACAGATTCTGACTGTGAGCGGGGTCGCCTCTCCACAGATCTGACCTGTAACTTGGTCTAGTTTGGTATCCATGAAGATAGAAAGGTTTAATGCCATACTGTGAAACATTCCAGACAAAGCAATAACATCTCCACGGGCAAAAGTATTTGATGGATCCTCCACCAGAAAAGTTACACAATGCACCTTTAAAGGGCCCATATTATGTTCTAATGTTGTTTCCTCATCACAAACACACCCAGAGTTGTGTTTTTGTTTCATTCACACACGTTTAACACACAGATTCTGCATATTTATGTTGAGTTCTTCTCTCAAACAGAAAACACTCTGTCCCACCTTGTGATGTCATGTGGTTTTAAACTCCGTACACCTTTAGTAGAATCATTTGGCAATTCCATATCTGAAATGATCCTGAACAAAAGGTAAAAGGAGCTGTGAACTTGAAAACTACCGCTTCATGACATCACAAGGTGGAACAGAGCATTTTGAGCTTTGGAGATGTAGACAGACTAATGATAAAGTGTTACTCAGACAAGTGAATGAAACAAAACACAACTCCAGGTCTGTTTTCTCTGAGATAACAACATTATAACATAAAAAAGCTCACAAGAGTCAATTTTGTGTAATATAGGACCTTTAAATTTAAACAGTACAGACCCCGTTCTCCTGCAGTCCTCCTTCCTCCTCCTGTAGCTCTATATATTTGTTTGTTTAGGCTTAATTATCTGAATGACTGTTTTGTTTTATGAGCTGCTCCTCGTTCACCTGCTGCTCACAGACTTCCAGGTGTGAGCCACCTGCTGCCGCCACTTTTATCTCAAAAATGTATCTAGAACGAGGAGAAATAATGAAAACAACAGCCTTGAAAAACACTCTCCTGGTGATGATGGCGCGCAATATGGCATCAAGCAGCTCACCTGAAAATGCTGCAGTATAAATGACTGTTAATATCACGGTACAGTCTGTTTTTAATGCTTTTCCTGTATTTTTATTTATAGACCCATAGCTGCCAAATAAGATGTTATATCAGGGTTAATAAGAATCCAATACCTATAAAATAAAATGGGGAAATTCCAGAGAGTATAATATACATCTTTAGAATTTGAATGTTATCAGTTCTGTTTTCAAGACCTGTTTTTCATGATAACTGACACTTTTGGGTTGATGTTGTAGCTGTTGGTGTGTGAATGTGGAGTGAGGTACTGTCTTTTGTCTGTTGTCCTGTGTGTTTGTGAACATTGCTTATCCAACAACAATTTCTCCATAAAGAAATCTCATTTTGACTATAGCCGCAAAAAGGAAATGACTAGGGTATTTTTTTCAAACAATGGTATAAAGTGATCTGTATGAACTTTTGTGGTTAATTGTATGTTTTTGTTTTTTTTTTTGTTTTAAACAGTTTGACCTTTTCCCTTCCAGATTACAGAGCTGTCCTCGGAGCTGGCAGATGAGCGTAACACAGGAGAGTCTGCGTCTCAGCTGCTGGAGAGTGAAACCGGAGAGAGGCTCAGGCTGGAGAAGGACATGAAGGACCTGCAGGTATGACCTCTGAACACCTGCAGGGTTTTTACTGGATTGGGCATCTGAGTTTTTTTCACGGGGGCCAGGGGAAAAGTATCCAAGCTGGTTCTGGTGGTACAGTTGTTTGTTTGATTTTTCCTGCTGTGCTCGCCATTTTGAGGATTTTTTTTTTTGACGACTTTGAAGCGATATAATATGTTGTTTTGAATTGTTAATTGCAACATTCCTCATTTCTCGAGACGATCACAAAACAGAGCCTGAGTCTCTTATTTGGGTTGCCAGTTTCATTGCTGAAATCCAGTTGGTTTAAACCTAAAACCCAAAAAGACTCTCTCTGATCTGAATCTGCCTGGACCGCTGAGGTTTAGGTATAATTCTGTCAGTGCTCGTGCAGCCTCTGCAGCTCAGTGAGTGAATTCTGGAGGTTCTGAGCTCCACATGAGCCTGTCCATAAACTGAGACTGAGACAAACTTAGATGTGTCTCTATCTGCAGGTGAAGACTCTGGTAACACAGTTGTGATTGTTGTACCATTTTTAAAACTGTAAAGCTGCACTATGTAACTTTTTGCTTGGGGGTCCGTCACCTGATTGTTTCTATGGAGATGTCATTGTTCTGCTTGGAATGTTCCACAGCAGGACATTAAACAGCTCCACTTTACATTTATTCAATTACAGGTGGTTTTATGGCTCAAAAATACCTAGAAAAACAACATTCTGACTGTGAGCGGGGTCGCCTCTCCACAGATCTGACCTGTAACTTGGTCTGATTTGGTTTCCATGAAGATAGAAATGCCATACTGTGAAACATTCCAGACAAAGCAATAACATCTCCACAGATAAAAGCATTAGACGGATCCTCCACCTTCCACCTTTTCCACAGAAAAGTTTCACAAAGCACCTTTAAGAATCAACTATAACTAACTATATTTACTAAAAAACAGAAAAGAAAAAACTAAAATCATCCCCAGTTCTTTTGCCTCACCTCTTGCTGTTGTTTCCATTAAAATAACCCTGGGCCATTGCCTCTTTCAGCGCCGCACGTTTCTCGCTAATGAAAATGGAGCCACTGTAGCCACTCTGCAAATGGAGACGAATAGGACTTTATAGCACAATTAGCCTTTAGCAACATGCGACTAACAACACTAGCTGACTTTCCAATTTAACGGGGCGGGAGGCTAATGGGAGATATTGCTTTTGAGGTCCCACTTTCAGCAGATTGGAAAGGATTTAGTGATTTAGCTCAAACTGCTGTACCACCTCTTTAAATCAACATTTTGTCTTCTCATTTTGATGTTTGACCAGAAGAAAAATGAGTTGGTCTATTTTTTTTCCATGTCTTTGAGCAAAATGAACAGTTTTATTGTATTAGCAGCTCTTAGCTGCTCTTGAGGTCAAATTTTGTCTTAAGCTGTATCCTGCCTGCATTTCTTATAAAGCGTTGTGTTGTCAGAGAATCAGGAAATGCAATATTGGCTTGCAAGTTGTTAGCATTGTTAGATTTTGAAAAGTGTTTATAAACTCATCATGGTGAATATTTAGGACGCTCTGAATGCATAAGGTAAGTGAAGAAGAACTTTGGACCACTGCAAACTGTTCACACTAAACTGGTTCTGTTTTTTTTTTACGTTTTTAAGACCTTAAAAATCAGGTACTGAAAAAAAAAAAAAAAATTATTGGCTGCCTTTTCATTTTTAAACCAGATATTTAAATCCAAAAAAGGGAGTCTAATTTGCATTTATTCATTTATACTTTTGAGAGTCATGCATTCTTACTGTGGAAGTGTCTCTCCGCTGATCTGACCCGTAACTTGGCCTGGTGTCACCTGCTTGTCTCCCGCGTGTTTCTGTTCTATAGTTATAATCTATGACACCCGTGGATCATTCTGTTGTAATTTACACATTTTAAACACAATATTGATCTAAAATGACTTAATAAAAGAAACAAGTTCTGACTTTTGCGTTAGAAAACTGCAGTGTCCAGTGGGAGCAAACATCACCGAAAACGTCATCACAACAAAGAGTTTTCATTTGTACCAACCACCTGATTAAAAAAATAAAATCCTTTAATAAAAGTGATTAAAGATTGCTCAAAGATGCACGAATCACTCCAGATACACTTTCGGGGAAGTAAATGGTGAGATGAAAAACTATCACATGGTTAAAAGCACTGAAATGTCTGCTTTAAAGCCAAACTGTGGAACATTCCAGGCAAAGTTATAGCATCTCCATGAAAATCATATATCCACCCCCCTCCTCTGCGCCATATCAGCTCCATGTCTAATTTCATATATTTTTCTATCCAAACAATAGAAGTCCAGTGATGAAGTTAGTTTTTGTTAAAGTTTTAATTGTTTCAAATGAGCAGCTGTGTCTGGGTTTGGGCAGAATCTCCCAAACAAAGCCATGTGTCAGTTATCGTCTGTTTAATTCACTTTTCTGCCAGGAATTAAATTATACCAAGTCTTCAGCTGTCAGTGACGTGTGGCTCTGAAAACCCTCTCTCCATCTCTCCTCTCTGGGCCTGAGCGAAGCAAAGCAGATGTCTCGATATTCTACGAGTCTGTGCTCTCTCTGCATCCAAAAATGGCTTCCTCTGTTTATACATATTTAAAGCTACGATTACGGTGGTCAAAAGTGTAGAAAATCAGATACTAATCGATAGTAAAACTAATATCGAAACTAAGATGCGCATTTGAGCAGGTATTGATACTGGAAAAGTCCCATTCAAAGGACAGAAATGAACACAAAAATATAAAGCCACATGGGAATATAAAAGAAAGTACGACGATTTAATGTTAAAAATCAATTTCTGTAAATAAAAAGTGTTTTTTATTATCATCACGGTATTAGAAAGTCCTTAGTATTGAAATAGTTTGAAATTTTAGTAGTTTTTTAGTATAGTTTTATGCAAAGTCGTGTTGGGAGTAGCTGTGCTGCTAATGAGACATTACAACAGGGTTCATTCCCCACTGTGGCCAGCAGAGGGCAGCACATACGGTTCCATCAAGACACCTGTTTAAATTTCTTAAGGCTTCAGCATTATAGGCTTGTTTTTCCTGTCTTAAAAACATGAAAAACTAGTTCATTTAAAACAGTTTGCAATGGTCCAAAGTTATTTCTCACTTACCTTATGCATTCAGAGTGCACAAGCGTTACTTCCTGGTTCGTGGATGATAAAAATGCTTTATAATTAGATACAGACAACACATAGCGGTCTCATTTGGACACCAAGAGCTGCTTTTACAATATATGTACTGGATCAAGACAAACTTTGCTCAAATACATGGAAAAAAAACTCAGCCCCTTTAATTGCAATGGAATTAAAATAGCAGTTTGAATAGTCGGAATGATGAAATTGCAAAGAGTGATTTATTTTAATTTTAATTTTTTTTATTAACAAAATGTCCTTTACAAATAGAAAAAGATCCTGTGACCCTTCAACTGTAGACTTGCACAGCATGTTCTGAAATTAATTTGACAATTTTAACTGGAAGAGATGGAAGACATTTGAGTCATTTCTATTTTTAAAAACAATATTTGCCAAGAACAAAACAGGAACCAAAAAAAAAATTAATCCCAAGTTGAATTTTTTTGGAGGTTTCATAATATTAAAAAAATGGAACCAACCAAACCAAATATTATGATTCATTTCAAGAAGGTCAATTCAGTTGCAAAGTTTGGGGGGGAAAAAAAAAAAAAAGGGAAGGAAGCAGGAGATTTTTATGTGCGACGTCTTTCCCTTGACAGCCAATCGTTTTACAGTCGCCATGGTTACACTTCCTGTTTGTTTCAGGGCAAGTTCGACCAGATGAAGAAGCAGATGGAGAGCATGGAGATGGAGGTGATGGAGGCACGTCTCATAAGAGCCTCTGAGCTGAACGGGGAGCTCGATGACGATGATTCAGGTTTGGAAAAATAAATTTAAAACAAGTATTTATAATTCACTTCTTTAACCAGTTCGAAAACGCGGTTGGTTGTACAAGTCGGGCAAGTTTGTTTACGACGACACCAGGTGAATGAAGAGATGACAATGGAGCAGTTGACAGCACAATGGGAAGCAGTTTGCTTGTTTATAAAGTTTAAGCCCGTAATTTACTCAAGCTGGGCAGAAAATGTTAAAGGAACAGTGTGTAGGATTTGCTTTTAAAGGGCCCATATTAAGCTATTTTCTGATCTATGTTTTAATGTTGTTTCCTCGTCACAAACACACCCGGAGTTGTGTTTTGTTTCATTCACGCATGTTTAACACACACATCTAGTTCTTCTCTCAACCAGAAAACACTCTGTTCCTTCTTGTGATGATGTGGTAATACAGGAAATGCTCCACTGTGTTTTTAAACTCCATACAGCTTCACTAGAAGCTGTATGAAGAATGATTTCACAGAGCATTTTGAGCTTTGGAGATGTAGACAGACGAAACTAAACACAACTCCAGGTCTGTTTTTGAGGAGGTAACAACATAATAACATGTCCTAAAGCTCAAAAGAGTCAATTTTGCGTCATATAGGACCTTTAAATTTCATAAACTTGACCTTTTTATGTCCCAATTATGAGATGGACATGTTAAAATCAAATATAACTTTTACTGATCACAATTCTAATGCTGATTTAGTCTTAATTACAAAAACACTGGACTTGACGTACAAATCCAGTTGGTTTGAACCTAAAATGCCTCTCTCTGATCTGATTGGTCACTACCTAAACCCCCACACCTAGAGCCAATCATGAACCAATGCTAGTGCAGCCTCTGCAGCTCAGTGAGGGAATTCTGGAGGCTCAGAGCTTCACATGAGCCTGTACATAAACTGTACTGAGAATGAGGAAAAAGGCTTATGAACTTAACTGAAGAAAAGTAATATTAGCTAACACTTTATAATAACAAAGGCTTAATTTATAATGATTCAGTATTAGTAACTACTTAATGAAAAGGTTAGTGTTAGGAGTTACGTTCATATATTCACTGTCCCTCCTCTGCATCATCTATAAACCTTTTTATATATATATATTTGGATTTTCTAACCAGTAAAACCAAACTTCAGTTATAAAAAGTTCCACTATTACAAGTGACATTCTTACTAGAAGTTTTTCATTACTTTCCGAGCTAAAAAAGCAGCTGGAACTGAATACATCCGCGTTTGAAAAATGCGAAATTCTTGCTGTATGGTCTCCCACTGTACTGTACAAAGCCTCCAATACAAAGACACCTCAACGTACTCAACATGGGGCCCTATTTGATCAATACGAGACAAAAGGCAAGAAAAATGGAATAGTGAGGGATGGAGGAAGCAGGGACTGAGCCACGGTATGCAGGGGTTTGAGTGAATGGCATATTGATTCTTTTGTGTGGTTTTGCGTTGACGAGGAGCTGAGGCGCTTTAGACCAACAAAGACCAAAACCAGAGAGAGATTTGATTTCTGACGAGATTTGAGGTGTGCATGCAGAGTTTGGGAAAGTTTTTTGAATATTTTTGCATTTGAAGCAGTTTGAGGTGCAAGATTAAGACATCCAGCTGGATTATAAGTAGTAGTAGTAGTTATAATAATACTACTATATGTATTTCATTTGCAATTGATGCTTTGCAGTGGCATCATGCTGGGGGTGGGGGGTTCTGTATGTAAGTATAGGGCGGAATGTTCATCAGTTACCATGGTGACACAATGCACACATTAGCAAACACTGTCAAAAAGGTTTTAAGGCTGAAAACGAAAGAAAAAAAACACAAAATGGATTCAAACGGCACATTTTCAGGAGCGCGTGATCAGTCCCAGCGTTCATGGTCCTGTTTGTTTTTCAACCAAAAAATAAGAAAAACTGTTGGCTAATGCTAGCTAGCTTGTGACCGTAATTTTATGTTTGAGAGTTTTGTTTAACGACACAAATCAGCTCACCTGTTGTAATTCCAGCTAAGTCAGTTCTTTATGGTCAGATTGTGTTAAATCAAAACTCAGATTAAAGTCTAAAGCTGTGTTCAGACCGGGGCGTCAAAAACCGCGCTAGACGCTTGAACGTCGTGGATGAACAGGAGAGAAATACTTGAAGCGCGTCCAGGGCGTCCGCTGTGGTCTGCGAATGCCTTGTTTTCCCGGTCGAAGGCTGCAAAAACGGAGGACGCCCTAGACACGCGTCCACATAGACTTTACATATAAACTGGACGCCTTGATGCTCTGGTCTGAACGCAGCTTAACTCGAGTAACAGAACTTCAGACAGAGCAGTGCCTTTAGTTAGCATCACACCCCCAGAGAATGTTGATCTTTTGAAAAATCTTGCTGATATACTTTGTACTGTTTCTTTTACTTATTTATACGAGACTGAATGTTTAATATGGAAAATTTGAATTGCATCATAAGTATAAAGTACGTACTGTGGTGGTCAGGTACTATTGCCGCCACAGTTGCCCTGGGGCAGACTGACGAAAGTGAGACTGCCAGTCTTCTCCATCGCACACACACACACACACACACACACTTTCTACACAAAGACCGTATACTGTAAGATTGTTTATTGACTTATCGCTCAATACAGTTTTGGAGGTTAATTATTATGTGTACCTTTTTTGCGCTAGTGGATTTTTTTTTTCTTTTTGCAATACGATACACTTTGAACAAAGCCCTGATGTCGCTCAGTGTGTGTGGGTTTTTTTTGTTTTTTTTTTCTTCAGGAGGCGAGTGGCGGTTGAAATACGAAAGAGCCATCAGAGAAATTGAGTTCACAAAGAAACGGCTTCAACAGGAGCTGGAGGACAAGATGGAGGTGGAGCAGCAGAGCAAGCGCCAACTGGAGAGGAGGGTGAGTTTTTCAGAATGACGAGTGACCGGTCATGTGACATAAACGAATAAACGAATCCAATTCCACCAAAATGTTACTTACATTTAGACAGACTTTATTGATCCACGAGGGGAGTTATTTGACAGCATTAAAGGTGCATTGTGGAACTTCTGTAACCTAAAAAAAGCATACAAAATTTCCAAACTGGGAAAATAATTGTGAAATTTGTCATCAAAATCTTAAATATAATGTGTAGTGTTGTAGAAAAATGAGAAGTCCATTTTGTTAAAGGAACTAACAGGCTCAGAGCTTGACTTTTAGCTTAGACAAACTTTATTGGGAAATTATTTGGACACAGTAGCTCACACATCACAATAATAACAACAAGGAGTAACATAAATAAATATGAATGGTAATAATAAAATAATAATGTGTTGTGTGTGTTCAGATCAGTGACCTCCAGGCCGATAACGAGGAGGCCCAGAGGAACATCCAACAGCTGAAGAAGAAAACCCAGAAGTTGACGTCAGAGCTCCAGGACACGAAGCTCCACCTGGAGGGACAACAGAGCCGCAACCACGACCTGGAGAAGAAGCAGAGGAAGTACGGGACGAGTTCTGGCGTTTAAAGGACTCATATTACGCTATTTTCTAATGTTTCCTCATCGCAAACATACCTGGAGTTTGTTTCATTCACGTACAGAAACTAATAATAAAGTTACTCAAACATGTGAATGAAACAAAACACAACTCCAGGGCTGTTTTTGAGCGGGAAACATCATTAGAACATGATTAAAAGCTCACAAGTAATATAGGACCTTTAACATGGATTATCGTCTTGGGAATCAGTTTAAATAAGGCCAACAACATTAGCTGCCAGTTGTTCGAAAGATATATTTTGTAATGAAGGCAAATTAAGCGCTGGAATCATTGGGTTGAAGGTTTCTGGACATTAAAGAGAGACTAATATGCAAAATCAACTTTTTTTTAAGCTTTCTCCCATGTTATAACATTGTTCCCTCATCAAAAACACGCCTGAAGAGGTTTTAGACGTCATCCATGCATGTTTGAGTAATTTAGCGATCTTTCCTGGGCCCTGCTCAAACCCTCCTTACGGTTAGCTGTATGATTCTGTGCAATAAATAATAATAAATATACAAAAACATGGTACAAAACTCTACACTAAAACTTCACAAACCTGATTAACAAGCGCGCTGAAGAGGGAGATGGGACTCAAAAGTATCTTATGTTAATGCATTGTTTTCAGTGAATATAGCATTTTCAAAACATTAAAAGGTAAAATGGGGATCTAAATAAGTTACGTGTTAGTATTAATACCCCATAGACGTGCAGCACCCCCACTTTAACACATATCAGCGTATCAGGCTCTTACACGGGCTCAAAGTCGGCTCTACACCAACTGAATTAGCTTAAAGGTTAAGACTCATGGGAATGTATTGAGCAACTGTGCGTTTTCAACCTAAAGATGTGAACCAGCGCACACAGGGACCCAGTATGTGACCGTAACCGCTTACTCTGCACAGAAGTTCTAGTTTCTTTAGCCATTTTAGCACTTTTTATTCTTTTCTGTTGTGCAGTTTTTTTGTTGTAAAGTGTGTTTTGACGGCGTGAATCTGTTGTGTCCAGATTTGACAGTGAGTTGAGTTTGGCGCAGGAGGAAGCGTCTCGGGAGAGGAGTCTTCGGGACAAACTGGCCAGAGAGAAGGACATGCTGTCAGGGGAAGTTTTCAGTCTGCGCCAACAGCTGGAGGTTTGTGTCATCCTGAAAACGAATATATTTTTTACTAGTGACCTTAAAGGTGCATTGTGTAACTTTTCTGGTGGAGGGTCTGTCAACTGCTTTTCTCCATGGAGATGTTGTTGCTTTGTCTGGAATGTTTCGCAATATGGCATTAAACCTTTCTATCTTCATGGAGAGCAAACCAGACCAAGTTACAGGTCAGACCCCGCTCACAGTCAGAATGCCTGTTTTTTTTTAGGTATTTTTGAGCTGTAAAACGATTGTAGAGCTGTTTAAAGTCTATGGAGATGTAATTTCTCTGCCTGGAATGTTCCACAGTATGACATTAAACCGCTCTACTTTACATTATTAAATTATAGGTGGTTTTATATCACAAAAATACCTTGAAAAACAGACATTCTGACTGTGAGCGGGGTCGCCTCTCCACAGATCTGACCTGTAACTTGGTCTAGTTTGGTCTCCATGAAGATAGAAAGGTTTAATACCATACTGTGAAACATTCCAGAAAAGTTAGACAATGCACCTTTAAAAGCCCTGTACCTGATTCTTTCCCATGTATTTGAGTAAAATGTGTCTTTCCTCAGCATAGGTATTTTGTATAAGAAGCTTTTTAGATCAAAATCTGTCTCTGTGTACTGTCTGTAGCTAATTATAAAGTACTTAATGAATTAATAAAAACAGGAAGTGCTCGTTTGCTTGCAAGTTGTTGTTTTAGCTTTACCGTGAGCAGCTTTACCCGCTACGCTCTGCTCTGATCTCTGAAAGTTGAGAAATGCACTTATAAACTCACTGTAGTGAAGTAAGAAATGACCACTGCAAACTGGTTGTTTTTAAGACGGTAAAAATCGCACTGCAGATGTTTCCACCTGGTTCATCGTTCTGTGATTACTCGGCCTATTCACAGGAAACAAAAACTGGCACAAAGTTCAAGGTTTTCTCTTTCAGCACAAATAAATAAAAGTGATTTCAACCCCAAAGACTTGATTTTTGTCAGTTTAAAGCTTCAGTGTTTGTGTATATTGGATTTTTCTTTCAAAAACGCTAAATTGAGTCATTGATTAATTAAAAAACATATTTCCAGGATATTTATTATTAGAATTATCATTAGTTGCAGCCCTAATCTCATATTTGTCTTATTTTAACAGGACAAAGATCTGGAGCTGTGTGCCGTGAACCTCAAACTGGACCAACTGGAGGCAGAGCTGCTGGACCTCAACTCTCAGGAGACCAAAGATGAAGCTTCTCTCGCCAAGGTCTGAAAAGTTACACAATGAGCTTTAAAGTGCATATGACAGGTTTTTGTAGTTTTCTAATTATTACTTTGGGTGGGATAGTACCTGTGGTCAGTATTTATTTAGTTTTACATGAGGAAAGTGCCAGTTTGTAAAGAAAAATGTAGGAAAGTCAAGCGGAGTTCCCTCATCGTACCTAAAATTCCATCCAAAATACAGGCACAAGTTTATGCATATGTTTTTAAATTTGTGAAATCGTAATTAATTGTGTAAATTAGATGGTGTTTGGCCACTGTTTACAATGGAATTACCTCTTCTTATGTTACATCTCCTGACCATGACCAACCAAAAAGCAAAATCTGAATAAAATGTCTGACACTATCTGGTAAAAAAAAAAAGGAATAAATAAAAAAATAAATAAAAAAGTGACAAAGGGGTAATGAAAGGAGAGGAAAGGAAGGAGAAGGAACACTGAAAGAAAGAAAAAAAGGGAGGAAAAAAAAGATGATTAACATTAATTACAATAATTATTATTTTTTCTTATTTTGTATTTTTTGTTTTTTTTGTTTTGTTTTATTGCTTACCTACTCCCACACACACACACACACACCTATCCCGTTAAGTCCAAATGTCTAATGTCTTTTACTGTTTGTACTGTCTCTAATATCACAAAAAAGTGTAGAAAATGTAGAAAATCAAAAATATCTTTCTATTTTTTTTTATTGAAATTAATAGTCTAACCTGCCACATACACTATTACAGCTTTTAAACCTTTAAAACGCATATAATATATTTTGCATATAATATTCAAATGTTGTAAACTGTTTTATATTTGACATTTAGCTCTTGTTTTTAGGTGAAGAAACAGCTGAGAGACTTGGAGGCCAAAGTGAAGGACCAGGAGGAAGAACTGGACGAACAGGCCGGCACCATTCAGATGTTAGAGCAGGTACGAAACCAAAATAATCAAACAGTTTTACTATAATTTAAGTATTTTCAAGCATTTTTCATGACGTGGCAAAGAAATATATTTTTAGTTTTACGATATGCTACTCGAAGTGTGAGCTGTTTTTGACTAACAAAAGGTTTTTTTGTTAGAATCTCAACATCTTGTTTCACGTCCCCATAAGAGACAAAAGCTTTGCATAGAGAGACACTTAGAAGACAGAAAAGCACCGGGGACTGCATTACCTGAACCCCCTGCTGGTGCCATATTGTACAAAACCTGCTAATGATCACATCTCCACTTTACACCTAAGGCTTCTGGGAGTTGTAGTACTGTTGAAATTGTAGCGTAGCTGTATGTTTCTGAATGTGTTATAAAGAGGAGTGAGAGAGAGAATATATATGTACAAAGGAAGAAGAGTGAATATGTGCAGAGGAGAGGAGCAGAGGATGAGAGGAGAGGGTCAGATGGAGCAGAGGATGAGAGGGTCAGATGGAGCAGAGGATGAGAGGGTCAGATGGAGCAGAGGATGAGAGGAGAGGGTCAGATGGAGCAGAGGATGAGAGGAGAGGGTCAGATGGAGAAGGTCAAATGGAGCAGAGGATGAGAGGAGAGGGTGAGATGAAGCAGAGGAGCAGAGGATGAGAGGAGGGTCAGATGGAGCAGAGGATGAGAGGAGAGTGTCACAGGAGCAGAGGATGAGAGGAGAGGGCCAGATGGAGCAGAGGATGAGAGGAGAGGGCCAGATGGAGCAGAGGATGAGAGGAGAGTGTCAGATGGAACAGAGGATGAGAAGGTCAAATGGAGCAGAGGATGAGAGGAGAGGGTCAGATGGAGCAGAGGATGAGAGGAGAGGGTCAGATGAAGCAGAGGAGCAGAGGATGAGAGGAGAGGGCCAGATGGAGCAGAGGAGAGGGTCAGAGGAGCAGAGGACTTGCGGTATCTGTAAAAGTATTTAAATAAACTAAAAGTGCTTGTTGTTTCAGGCTAAGCTTCGCCTGGAGATGGAGATGGAGCGTCTCAGACAAACTCACTCCAAAGACATCGAGAACAAAGACGACGAGGTGGAGGAGATACGCCAGTCCTGCAGCAAGAAGGTCAGAGCCAGTGGAGTTAGGCTTTATTGATACTTTGCAGCTGATGTCATCAACATTCCTTTAGCGGTGTGATGCTAACTGTAGGCACTGCTCTGTCTGTAGCTCTGTCTGAAGTTTTTTCACCTTTTTAGTTGAAACCTAAACAGGACCATGAATGCTTGATCACAGGCTCCTGAAAATATGTTGTTAAAACTCCATAAAAAATACACAATGGATTTAAAGACCTTTTTTGTGTTGTTTGCTAATCTGAGATTGTGTCGCCATGGTAACTGCTGACCATTCCACCATAGGCATACAGATACAGACCCCCCAGTGTGTTGTCACTGCAGAGTATCAATACTGGAACATCCGTGTCCACAAACTGTTATGGGAATTTCCACAGTGACCATTAACATAAAGAACATATAAATATAAAATACACTTAAAATAATGGCAGCTTCTTTAAACCCGCAGTGTATAACTTATGAGCCAAAAAAAATATCTTAAATCAAATGTTTTTTCCACTTTGGTGTTCGGTGTTTATTGCGTCCTTACTGGAAGAGGGCTTGCATCTCCACAAACCTGACTCTTATTTGGACTGGAGGAGGGCTTATTTATTTCAATTTCAACATGTATTTCAGATTTATTAGATGATAATTCATATTTTAATGACCAATATTTAAATTACACAGTAGTAGTCAATGCTATCTTCCCAATCTTGCACTGACAACATTTACTTTACTTATATTTTCTATTTTTTAGCTACATAAATTGTCTTTATTCTGCTGTTTTAAACACATCCAAGACTGAAATCACAAATTCCCATTACAATCTGTGAAAGGATAAAATATTTGACTCTTAACACAGTGGTATGAGCGTAGGCAGCCTGGCTAGAACTGCTTTGTCAAGTGCCCTTCCACTGTTGTTGTTTTTAAATGACAAGTCGCCCAAATTCTACTCATGATTTATGATGTAATTAGTAAACATAACCTTATTTTGACCTTCCCCCCGTCCTGTCAGTGATCCTATTGGCCGATCAAGGTCACATGACTCAGATAGTGCAGCGTTGGCGTAGCTTTAGCATTAGCCCGTATTCCCATTAAGACAATAGTGCTTTTGTATTGTTTATTCTAGCCTCATTAGCCCCAGTGTAATTAGCTTCAGCGCATTTCCACTAGCGCCTATGCTGACTCAGCTGTTCCTCTGGCATTTACATAAAGCATTAAGCTAAACAAATGAAGACAGAGACAGATGGGAGAAGGGTTTAATGACTTGGGTTGTTTTGTCGCTACAACTATTTTATAGATTAGAGTGGACAGGATATAAATACATTTTGTACATTAAAAAATAAAGCTGAAACTCCAAGTATGAGACCAATTTTATTTTCATTTATCAATACAGACAGATGTTAGATGATGCTGAACTTGACTTTTTGTGCTTTTAGACAAAAAACATGTGCCACACTTTGTCCACCAGCTTGTTCCTATGGAGATGTTATTGCTTTGCTGAAACAGTCCACAGTATGGCATTAAAATCATTACTTACATCCTGCTGTGAGCGAGGTCCCTTCACAGATCTGACCTGTAACTTGGCCTGATGGCGTCCAGACTATAGACTGTACATATATAAATTGGCATAGCTAACCCGCTAGCAGTCGCTTTCCAAATAGGAAGTGTTCATGGGCACGAATTGGCTCCATCGACTCTGGCTCCAGTTCACTTTGCATTGAAAAATTGTCTCCCTTCTCTTTGCAACTGCTGTTGCGAGTCTCGTTATTTTTGGTCTTAAAATGTTCGTATTAACCCGCACATGATCCTGAGGTTTTTATTTTACTATTTTGTCCGTAAATCAGTCTTTATGAACATTAATAACAGACCAATCAGGTGCCGACTTTCCCTGAGGTCACTCCCACTAGTGTTAGCAACAGGTTTGATTGACAGCCTCGTTGCTAAGTGCCTGCTCCCCCTGCTCCACCCACCTCCACCAACCTCGCTCCTGATGAGAGTTTTGGTTGCTGTGATACTTGCGCGTTGAATTTCGCCACCAAAAAATTACGTAGTGCACCTTTAAGTCCTGAAAACCATAGACCAAAGACTGATGTCTGTTTTTGTCTTGTTTTTTCAGTTGAAACAAATGGAGCTGCAGTTGGAGGAGGAGTACGATGAGAAACAGAAGGTTCTGAAGGAGAAGAGAGATCTGGAGTCAAAACTGCTCTCGGCACAGGACCAGGTACAGACTGCACGGAGTTTAATATTTTAATTGTGAGGAATGAAAATGCTAATAAAACTTCTAAATAAGTAGCAATAAAAATAGCAAGAGACTGGTGTCAAATAAGGCATAATTATGTAAATGTAAATGTAAATGTAAATGTACAAGTAAAGTAAAAAAGAAACAGAAATATGAACTGAAACTGAATTTTAGTTGAGTTGTAGATAGTGGCTCTAGTCCACTTTAAGCACAGTCTGTAGTGAGTTTTCTTTTTCCTTATCACGTATATATTTTGTTGTTGTCTTGTTCACAGGTTCGTGGTGGAGACGTGGAGACAGAGAAGCGTCTGAGGAAAGACCTGAAGAGGACCAAAGCCCTTTTGGCTGACGCTCAGATCATGTTGGACCACATCAAGAACAACGCCCCGAGCAAAAGGGAAATCGCACAGCTCAAAAACCAGGTACACAGCTCAAACAACAGGTACACAGCTCAAACACCAGGTACACAGCTCAAACACCAGGTACACAGCTCAAAAACCAGGTACACAGCTCAAACACCAGGTACACAGCTCAAACACCAGGTACACAGCTCAAAAACCAGGTACACAGCTCAAACACCAGGTACACAGCTCAAACACCAGGTACACAGCTCAAACAACAGGTACACAGCTCAAACAACAGGTACACAGCTCAAAAACCAGGTACACAGCTCAAAAACCAGGTACACAGCTCAAAAAACAGGTACACAGCTCAAAAACCAGGTACACAGCTCAAACACCAGGTACACAGCTCAAACACCAGGTACACAGCTCAAACAACAGGTACACAGCTCAAAAACCAGGTACACAGCTCAAACACCAGGTACACAACTCTGTATTCTTTTGAACAGTAGAAATTAGTGATGCACCAAAACAGTACTGATATCGGATATCATGCAGAAATGGAAAAATTTGTTGGACCAGATATCTGCTTCCAAATATCGGTTCAGTCGATATCCTAGTTGGATATAAACTGATGTAATAAAACTATTTACTGGTCATAGTCGGTCCAGAAAGTCTCATAATATTTGAATTTTTATTTAGACAAAATGATAAATAACAGCTACAGAACACATTTGGATCGGTTTTGGCTTGTTTTATTTTATTTAATTTTTTGTAAGGAAATAAATGCTATTTTCAGTCTCTGCTCTGGTATCTGTTAATATCTGGTATCGGCAGAGACTTAAAGTTATAGTATCGTATCGGTATCGGAACTGAAAAAGCTGAATTGCTGGATCCCTCGTTTTGTGGCCAAAATGTGGCAGTACATTCACAAACAATAAATGATTTTTATTTCCCAGATAAATACATTTTGTTATTACTTTTAATAATTTGTGAACTTCACTATAATTTAACACATCTGGGAGCCTTGCTATGGATTTTTTGTGTATGTACTACCATACTATTATTCATTGTTTTTTATGTAGCAAAGAAAAAAAAGTTGATTAACCCTACTAAATTTAAAAATATATGTATTTTTTAACCAAATCTTCAAATCATTCCCTTTTCGTTGTCAAAAAATTTTACTTTTTTCTTTATTAAATAATTCCATAGATCTTGCTTCATATATTTGACGTCTCCTGTATGTAAAATGAAGAAAGTAGTAACAAAAGGTAGTTTAAAAAAAAAAAAAAAAAAATTTAATGGGAGGGTGAGTCCAGACTTTTGATTGGTAGTATAGGTATCAGAATAAATAATAAAATCCATATCATGCCATTCCTGCAATCTGCCTTTACAGTCCTGTTGTGCTTTTCCATCCGCACACGTCCTGACACACGTCTCTGTTTTCAGTTGGAGGAGTCTGAGTTCACCTGTGCTGCGGCGGTTAAAGCTCGTAAGTCCATGGAGGTGGAGATCGAGGACCTTCATGTTCAGATGGAGGACATCTCCAAAGCCAAACAGACGGTCAGTGCGCTGGGTTTACGAGGCCTGGACTAATGTGGAACCAAAACAAATACGGCGGCACAGCTGGTCACTGACGGCAAAAAACATTATCACGATTATCTGACCCATTTTTTTAATCCTTAGAAAAACTTTATTGATCCACAAGGGAAATTATTTGGACACAGTAGCTCACACATCACAATATATTATAATAACAAAGAGAAAACAAACATATAACTGATGATAATAAATACTAAATAAGTAGCAAAACTAGCAAAAGACAGGTGTCAAATAAGGCATAATTATATAACTGTATCTGTACAAGTAAACAGAAATAAAGTCATTAAATAATCCAGATTACTTGAAACTACTAAATTATATATAGTGAAAGTATATAGACCTAATATCAGAGGTGGGTAAAGTAGCCAAAAATTGTACTCAAGTAACTAAAGTACTTCAAAATAGTATTACTAGTATTATTATAAGTTGAAGTACAAAGTCGTGGTCCAAGAAATGACTCAAGTGATGCTAAAAAATTGGTATAGGCCATAAAAAAAAAAAAAAAAAAAATCTCTTTGTTATTGACTCTATTGACACTTTGTTTTGGAAAATGAGCAGAGCTTTGTACATTTGTGGATGGGGAAGATGTCCATGAGTTCCTTACAGTTTGATCCAGCTTAATGTGAGTTCTCCGCTCGCTCCTCCGTTGTGATGCTTTGTCCAATCAGCTTTGAGTATTTGACTAAAGGTACCGCCCCCTTCTGCCTTTTCTTTGAACAAGAATCAATCGGCAATCACAGGCTCACAATGTGTTTACATGATGTTTTTTAGTTCCGAATTAAATAGTCCGGAATTAAAATATTCTCCTTCGAGTTTACATGGAAACAATAATTCCGAATTGAGGTTTACATAGAAAACACGTTAAATCGACTTCATTTAATTCCGCTCAACGTCTTGGGGTCGGGAAGGGTTCTGATTGGACAGGGACACGAACGGATTTACGTCGACCGGAAGAAAACTCACACTTCAACTGCTGCTGGCTTTTTGTCATCTCGGTTTGGTTAGTGTTTTTATGTTTTCTGCCATTCACTCTTTTCATTATGTGTAGTTTTTCCAGTGCACTTGTTAAAATAACTGTTTCGGTTCGAGACCAACGTTTGCTCCATCTTGCAGCGCGACCCATTGAGCATGCGCCAAACGACCGGAATTATTTTTAAACATAATAAACGTTTACATGATCGAGGAATAAATTAATTCAGCTTTAAAATCAGAATAAACCACCCACTTAATTCGGAATTAAGTTTAATTCCGAATAATCATTTTCAGTAGGAAGTAAGTGTTTACATGGTCTTTTTAACGCGGAATTAACTTTTACTTGGAATTCACTTCGGAATTAAACATGGCAAATGTGTACAACTCCACTCCAATCTCTGTATGGATATAACGCGGCTTCTGTCCAGTCAGTTCTGCCACTAAAAGGAAATATTTTTGTTTTATTTACAAAATGCTACAAATGTGTATTTATCTCATGTAAAAAGGCCATATTATGCTATTTTCTGATCTGTGTTATAATAATAAAACTGGAGTTCCTTTCTCACAAACAGAAAACACTCTGTTCCACCTTGTGATGTCACACGATAATACAGGAAGTGCTCCACACACCTTCACTAGAATCATTTGGATAATTTCAGACCTGGAATTACCATTTTCTACTAGGTTAAAGAAGTTGTTAACTTGAAAACTACAGCTTCATGACATCACAAGGTGGAGCAGAGCATTTTGAGCTTTGGAGATTTAGACAGACTAATAATAAAAGTGTTACTCAAACGTGTGAATGAAACAAAACACAACTCCAGGTCTGTTTTTGAGGAGGAAACATTAGAACATGACTTAAACCTCACAAGAGTCAGTTTTGTGTAATATAGGACCTTTAAATTCAGAAATGTGCACAATAATAATGTTTTACCAGCGTCTCTTGGTTAATTTGATCTCAGGTGGAAGCGTCTCGTCTCCATCTGCGCTTTAGGGGGAGCTCTTATGGAGACTGGAGTTTTGCCTTTAGCTAAAGATTCAGGGTCAAAGGTCACACCTGTTCGGCTGCTGCTCCTCCCACTCTTCAGCTGTTGTTGTGAAGACTTTTTATAACGGCGAATAAAAACTGGTCATAATGTAGTTCACGCAAAATACGACTTGGAATATGAAAATAACACAATGTATTCTTTATTTATTTTTAATATTTTTTGGCATTTTAACCATTTTGGACCAATTATATAATTTTTTGGTTTCTACATTTTATTGTTTTCTTTTCCCTTGGTTTAGCTGTAGATGTAACTGGAGTTTCAGAGTTTCTATTCACAATATTTCTGCACTTTTTTTGGATAATCAGCTGCAGTTGTGAAGACTTTTATCTGGAATGTTCCATGGCATGGCATTAAACTTATCTATTTTTTATTTATTCAGTTACAGGTGTTTTTATTGCCAAAAATACTTCCTGTCTCCATGAAGATAGATCTGTTTTAGGCCATTTCAAATCAGCATCTTCATGGAGAATAGGAGGATATGGACCTTCAAATTAAAAACTTCTAATTTGTGAAAATAAAATCTACTTTTCTCCAGCAATGTTATTTTTGTACAATATGAGCCCTCAGATGCCACCTGTTCCTGGGCATTTTCTCTTAGCATTTTTTCGCCTTGTTTTGCCCTTTCAAATCCAAATATAGTCCACATTCTGTATTTTTACTGCAAAGAGAAAATACTTGGATAAAATGACCTCTAGTTTGTCATTGGGACTATAGAGACACGTGTATGATTTAGATTTAGATTTAAATTCAAATTCAAGTTAGAAAAGTTAGATTCAAGTTATAGAAAATTATTTATTATTGTTGTCACCATCATTTATAAACAAATCAAATTTCCGTCACCTCAGATTAACAGTTTAGTGCTTCATTAATTCTGTGGAAATCTACCGTTTTTTTTCAATCCTTTGTAATATTTTTGCCTTATTTTTACCCATTCAAAGCCAAATATAGTCCACATTCTGTATTTTTATCGCGAGTAGATAAAATGTGGATAAAATGACCTTTAAAACACTTTGATAGCCTGTCATTGGAATCAACCTATAGAGATTTGGATCAGTTTTATATAGCGCTTTTACCTGTATATGATTTGGATTTAAATTTAAATTAGAAAAGTTAGACTCAAGTTATAGAAAAGAATGTATTATTGTTGTCATGTTTCCTGGCAAGTCTAAACAGATCGTCCAATCAGATTTGTTTATTTCAGTGACTCATGTGTAACTAAGGAGCTCATTGGTCACCATCATTTTGAACAAAAGGAAATTTAGTGTTTCATCGATTCTGCAGAAATCTTCCATATTTTTCAGGCCCTTGTGATATTTTTTGTTTTATTTTTTGTATTTTTATTGTGAGCAGATAAAACATGAGAAAATGTGTGGATAAAATGACCTTTAAAACACTTTGTTGATAGCTTGTCATTGGGGTCAATCTATAGAGATCTGGTTTAAACTCTAAGTCAATTAAGAAAAGTGTATAAAATTCTGTTTTGTTTTTTTTATAGAGCGGGATATCAGTCTGGTCCCCACTTCCACGTTGTGTTTTGCCTTATTTTTGCCTATTCAAATCCAAATATAGTCCACATTTTGTATTTTTATTGCGAGCAGATAAAACGTTGATAAAATGACCTTTAAAACACTTTGCTGATAGCCTGTCATTGGAGCCGACCTCTGTTTTAAACCTTCTCCCAGTGAATGGCATAAACAGCAGCACAAACCATAGCCATAAATGGTGATTGCATAAATTGTCCTTTTATGATTCTCTGGACACATTTTCGTCTCCAATTCCAGTGCGCCTCATGCAAATACCTCTCCTCTCCGCTCCGCTCAGACGAGTCCACATTGTCTCTCCCGGCTCTTTCCTCGTAATTGTGGCGCTTTGAGAAAATTGTCCTGCATGTTTTTATGTTTCCACGGAGACATAACGCAGCATTTGGACGAGGGAGTCCAAAACTGCTCTCTGCTTTGACAGTGAAAATAGAAAATAGAAGTTGATTGGTAAAAATGTTAAATGAGTTCTGATTTGGTACTTTAAAGAGGAGGTGTTATACAAAACTGTTTTGAGCCTTCTGCCATGTTATAACTTTTTTTTTTCCTCATCAAAAACATGCCTGAAGAAGTTTTAGATGTCATCCGTGCGTGTTTGAGTAATTTAGAGATCTTTCCAGGCCCTATTCAAACCCTCTTTTCGGTTAGCGTTAAGATTCTGTACGAGGCTCCGCCCACAAACCTGCACCACCCATGCTCCAACATGACAATTCAACATAAATATACAAAAACATGATACAAAACTGTACTACAACTTCACAAACCTGATGCGATGTGCAGTAGTTTCATTAGTGGAATCTGACAGCGCTCTGAAGGGGGAGTGACTTAGCATGGGGAGCAAAGGGAAAGGGAGGAGCATTAAAATGTGTGTAAAACTTGTTAATACAAATTTATCATTTTCAAAACAATGGAGCATCTACGTATGTTATGTATTAGCAGTTAATACCCCACAAAGTATAACACCCCCACTTTAAGGTTTTGTTTGTACACAGTTTATTGTCTCCATGGAGATGATATTGCTTTGCCTAGAATGTTTCACAATATGGCATTAATCTTACTCATACAGATGTTTATAATGCTCGAAAATACCTTGAAAAACATGCTTTATTATTGTGGGCAGTGCAGCCTCTCCACAGATCTGACCTGCCTTGCCATATACCTCCAGGCAAAACTTTAACATCTCCACGGAGACAGGCAGGAAGTGTACCCTCCTTCAGAAAAGTGACAGGGTGCAGCTTTAAAATAGAGTTTGTCTTTACTCTTATTGTAAATGATCGGTTCCAATGAGGCTACGTCTGAACTCAAACCTCTTATATGTAAATGAATTTGCCCCAGATTCTCCTCAGATATTTTTAGCTCTTTCTGAAGCACATCTTCCTCTTCTCTTCATCCTGTCTTCTCTCTTTTTCTCTCTACCTCTCCTCATCTCTATCTTTCTCTCTTCCTTTTGCGCTCTTTTCCTCCTCTCTGCCACTCCTCCTCTCTGTTTCTCTCTTCCCCCCTCTCTCCTCTTCTTATCTACCTCCTCTTCCTCTCTCTCTTTCCTCTCTCATCTTCTCTCTCAACTCATCTCGCCCTCAGGCTCACCTGTCTCTCCATCCTCTCGCTATCTCCTTCTTCTCTTTCTCTCCTTCTCTCCTCTCTGTTCTTGCTCCCCCACCTCTCTCTCCTACTCTGTTCTCTCTGTCTTTCTCTCCTCTGTTCTCTCTCTCTCCTTCATGTGTGGCTCTCTCCTCCCGCTGTCTCTCCTCTGTTCTCTCCCTCTCTCCCCTCCTCCCTGTTCTCCCCCTCTCTCTCCCTCTCTCCTCTCTGTTCTTTCTCTCCCTCTCTCTCCCCCTCTCTCTCTTCTCTGTCCCCCCCTCCTTCTCTGTTCTCTCTCTCTCCTTTCTGTGTTCTCTCTCTTCCTCTCTCTCGCCCCCCCCCCCCCCTTCCCTGTTCTCTTTCTGGTCCCCCCCCCTCTCCTCCCTGTTCTCTCTCTCCTCCCTCTTCTCTCTTCCTCTGTTCTCTCTCTCCTTTCTGTGTGGCGCTCTCCTCCCGCTGTCTCTCCTCTGTTCTCTCCCTCTCTCCCCTCCCCTCTCTTCTCCCCCTGTGTCTCTTCCCCTCTCTTTTCTCTCTCTCCTCCTCTGTTCTCTCTCCTCCTCTGTTCTCTCTCCTCCTCTGTTCTCTCTCTCTCCTTCATGTGTGGCTCTTGTAAACAAAACACAAATAAACCTTTCCCCTGATAATAACCCGAGATGCTCTTTTTGATTTCTCTTCTATCTTTGGAAATCTTTAATCAGATTCAAGCTCGGCTGTCACCTCTTCCTCCTCTCAGCTCTCTCTCTCTCTCTCTCTGTCTCTCTCTGCCTCCCTCTGCCTCCCTCTCTTCCATCTCTCTCCCCTCCCTCCTTCATATCTTCTCTCTATCTCTGTCTTTTTCCTCCTATCTTTTCTCTCTCACCATCTCTTTGCGCTTCGTCTTTCTCTCCTCTCCTCTTCAATTGCGTTTATTATCCCATACTTGAACCTCCCCTCTCTCTATCTCTCCATCCCTCTCTCCTTCACTTTCCTCCATCTCTCTCCCCTCCCTTCTCCCGATCTTTTCTCTTTGTCTCTCTCCTCTCATCTTTCTTGTCTCCCTCTTCTCTCTCTCTCTCCTCCATCTCGCTCCCCTCCCTTCTCCCCTCCATCTTCTCTCTCGCTCTCTTTCTCTCCTCTCCTCCTTAAATGAGTTTATTAGCCTACTTGAATCTCCATATTATTAATCGTTTATTAACCCTAGCTGCCTCCTCCCTCTCTCTCTCTCTCTCTCTCTCTCGCTCTCTCTCTCCTTACTTGACTGCTCATATTATTCATCATTTACGCTCTTCCCTCCTTCCTCTCCTCTCTCCATCTCTCTGAATTATCCTTCATTACCTAAATAGGATTAGCATTGCGCAGGGTCCCTTGGCTGTAGTGCTAAAGGTGTAAGCTAATTACAGTTGTCGTTTATGAGTTGGAGCTTAAATAAACAGAGAGACGGCGCTCCCCCAAATCAGCGGAGGAGAGGAGAGGAGGGAGGGAGCGAGGGATGAGGGAGGGAGTGACGAATGAGGGAGGGAGAGTGCTAAAAGCTAATAGGGCACTATGCAAAGGGGGAGTGTACAGGACGAAGGCCATTTGGACATAAGGAGCAGAGAGAGAGACAGAGTGAGAGAAGGAGAGAGGTAGAAAGAGAAGGAGAGAGAGAGGGGGGGGAGGTGTACTAAGAATTTAAGATATTTCCATTAGAATGAAAGTGTTTGATGTTTGTGTATTGAAATGTCAAGACGATTTAGTTTTCTCTTTCTTGTTTCTCTCCTTTTTCTCTTTCTCCTCCTTTTTCTCTCTCTCCTCCTCTCTTTTTGTTGTTTTTCCAGTTTTAAGTAAAAAGTGACAAAATATTGGTCATAGTCTCTCTCTCTCTCTCTCTCTCTCTCTCTCTCCTTCTTTTTTGCAGATTTTAATTAGGACCAAATGTATGTTATAATAATAAATAAGTTTGCACTCTCTTTCACTTTTCACTTTTGAATAATAATAAAATATATTTATCTGCTTTTCGATATTGGACTGCTGCGATATTTGAGGAAATAACCGATATCATCCATAACCGATAAACCGTCCCTGCTCTGTACTGATCATCTGGTGTTTTGTGCTTTTGCAGCTTGAGGAGCAGCTGAGTCGTCTGCAGAGGGAGAAGAACGATATCCAGTCCAGAATGGAGGAGGACCAGGAAGATCTGAACGAACTCATGAAGAAACACAAGGCTGCAGTGGCACAGGTCTGTCATGTGTACCATATCTTCACTCTCACTTCTCCCTGGAATGTTCCGCAGTATGGCATTACACATATCCGTCTTGTTTTCATTCCTAAAATCTTGCATTGTTTCCACGTGTGAGCATCTGACCTCTAACTTGGCCTGGTGTCACCTCCTTGTCTCCATGGAGATAGATACGTTCAATGATATACTGTGGAACATTCTAGGCAAAGCAATAACATCTCCAGTCTCCATGCAAATAAGCAGATGGCAAAAATGTTACGTAATGCAGCTTTAATTGCTTCTTCTGCCTCACCCAATATCTCGAGGATATTCTGTCCGTTCTATATTTGAAAAGAGCAGATCTAATGCATTCCCCTTAATGAATCCAACTCCCTCCTCTTGAGCTTGGAGAGTCTCTTGTTGCCATGGAGCGCTAATGTTGTGAGTAAAAAGCTCCCTGCAGTTTTCCGACATGTCCCATCAGAGCAGAGTCTCAGGAGGCAGAGGCAGATGGACGAGGAGACAGCGAGGCAGAGAGACAGAGATACAGATGCAGAGAGACAGAGATACAGATGCAGAGAGACTGAGATACAGAGGCGCAGAGACAGAGAGACGGAGATACAGATGCAGAGAGACTGAGAGGCGCAGAGAGACAGAGATGCAGACAGAGGCAGAGATAGAGAGGCAGAGAGACAGAGATACAGATGCAGAGAGACAGAGAGGTGCAGAGGCAGAGAGACGGAGATACAGAGGCAGAGAGACAGAGTCAGAGATGCAAAAAGACAGAGAGAGAGACAGAGATGCAGAGAGACTGAGATACAGATTCAGAGAGGCAGAGACAGAGATGCAGAGATACAGAGATTCAGAGTTGCAGAGAGACGGAAATGCAGAAAGATGGAGATGCAGAGAGACAGACAGACAAATGCAGAGAGACAGAGACTGGCTTATTTTTAAATGCGCTGTCATTAAAACTGTGAGTGTCAGAATCCTACAGAATCTATAGGCTCTTTATTGTGATAATAACTGAATATACTTAATACTCAACTAAGAGGAATATAATGTGATTGTGCGATAGAAAACTTAAGTCACTGTGAATTTAAAAGTTGAAACACAGTGTTACCATAAGCAGCAAAAATATAAAAACAATGCAAAATGAATATGCAATTAAAAACTGGATAATTGGTGTACTTCTCTCCATTAACGCTTGTCTCTCTCCGTTTAGTCGGCTCAGAACCTGAACCAGATCAGTGACCTGCAGGCCCAGCTGGAGGACACCCTCAAGGAGAAGCAGGAGGTCCAGGAGAAGGTAAGAACCACACTATGCACGGGGTTGCCAGATTTCAACCACAGCGAGCGTCACTGGCACCTGATTTTGTGTCTTTAGGCAAGAAACTTCATCCACATTGCCTAGTAAGAAAGTGGCGTGTGTCATTGATTAATTAATTTACAGTAAAACCCTCTCAAAATATCAAATCAAAAATATACCTGCAGAAAATACGTTGCAACGTCAATTTCAAATATATTTTACTAGTCCAGGATTACAAGTCGGAAAGTTAATGCATTCAGCTTCATCTTGCAGTCGCAGAAGGTAAGAACCACAGAGCTCTATGCACAACAAAACCCTCCTAAAAACTGCAGAAAATATGATGTAACCTTAAGTCCCAATGTATTTCACCAGTCCAGTACCACTAAGGATTAAAAGTATCACAGGGTATGCACAGGGCTGCCAGATTTCAACAGCAAAACCCTCCCAAAAATTGCAGAAAATATGGTGCAACCTCAATTCCCAATGCTTTTTACTAGTCCAGCACCACTAAGGATTCCAGCTCATTCGACATAAATTGCTCTGCCCAAACCCACGGACAATTTTCTTCCCTCAAAAAAGCAACTCTCTAATTCAGCATGAAAATCTGCAGACCTGGCAACCCTCACTCAGACCGAAAAGAACATTACACACTCCGAACAGCTCATTTCAGGGTGATTTCAGCTCAATGGACGACTTAAGTTTGACGTGTTTTACCTTTGATATGAGCCGCGGTTTAATATTGAACATGGCAAAACAAATCAATTGTTCTTAAAGGGACCATTTAAGAGGTCTTAAAACCAAAAATCCTCTTTGTAGATCTATTATCTTATATGAAAGTTATTTAAAGGTGCATTGTGCAACTTTTCTGGTGGAGGGACTTGCTTGTTTCCATGGAGATGTTATTGCTTTGCCTGAAATGTTCCATGGTATCACATTAAACATACCCATCTAGCAGTTTATTCATTACGGGTGTTCCTATTGCTCAAAAATACAATATTCTTTCTGTGAATAGGGGCAACTCTCCACGGATCTGACCTGTATTGTAGCGTAGTGCTGTAACCTGCTTGTCTCCCTCATGATAGATAGGTTTAATCTATACTGTGGAACATTCTAGACAAAGCAATAACATCTCCATGGAGACAGGTGGCGGTTACGCAAACCTGACTCGTATTTGGTCTGGAGGAGGGCCTTCTCCTGCTGGTCTCCATGGAAATGTTGTTCCTTTGGCTATAATGTTCCACAATATGACATTAAACGTATCTCCATGAAGAATGTGGCGAAGTATGGCTTTAACTTTCTGTTTCCATGGAATCGAGCAGATGATGTGCCACCCCCAAGAAAGTTACACACTGCACCTTTAAGATTTTATTCTTGAGTTGAGATTTAATAAGTTTACGCTGTATAAAGGTGCATTATGTAGCTTTTTGTTTCGGGGTGCGTCACCTGCTTGTTTCTATGGATACGTCATCGCTCTGCCTGGAATGTTCCACAGTATGACATTAAGCAGCTCTACGTTACATTTATTAAAACACAGGTGGATTTACAGCTTAAAAATACCTAGAAAAACCCACATTTTGACTGTGAGCGGGGTCGCCTCTCCACAGATCTGACCTGTAACTTGGTCTGATTTGCTCTCCATGATGATAGAAAGGTGTAATGCCGTACTGTGAAACATTCCAGACAAAGCAATAAGATCTTCATGAAAAAAAGCATTTGAAGATCCTCCACAGGAAAAGTTACACAATGCAGCTTTACGTTTAAGTAGTTTTCTATGTAAAATTGTGAACCCAAAGCTTCAACTTGCATTTTAGATGATTTTTCCCTTGCGTTTTTATACTGGTAAATCTGCATAGCGACGTGAGTGCTCCATCTCCTCAGCGCTGGTGTTCTGGAGCTCCATCAGCCACAGAATTACGTGTCAGAAACAGGGCTCCGCTGTCAGCCGGGAATGAGACCAATCACACACAAATATAACAGCTCCTCCTCGGGCTGCACAGTTTGGGGGAAAAAAAAAAATCTATCTGTGATTTCTCTGACAAGTATTACGATTATGATTAAATTTTAGATGTGTTTTTATAAGTGGACTTCAGAGTGTACATTGTAAACAACACCAGGAGGGTTAATATTTGAGAGAAGATCGAAATGTGAGCTGGAAATACACAAAAGCATTTCTGCGGTCTAAACTACAGGTAGCCGTTTTTTTTGTTTTTCATGGTATTTTGTTCTTTGCAGAGGAGTACAAAGTGTTATTCTAATTTTGAGTTTTGATAATTGCACCAACTCAAATGTCATCACTGTGAGATTAAAGCTAAAACATGCTCCACAGACAATTCTCCAGCTGCTGTGATGTGATCCACTGCTATAGTCTGGATTTAAAGGTGCACTGTGTAACTTTTTGGTCACATGCTTGTTTCTATGGATATGTCATTGCTTTGCCTGAAATGTTCCACAGAATGACATTAAACAGCTTTACTTTACATTTATTTGGAAGCCTTCACCTTTGGCTCCGCCCACACCACAATGCTGCGCTGTGATTGGTCCAGTCTCCGGCCTTATCACGAGAGGGTGCACATAGAGATGCAAGATAATCATACATTTTATTTATATAGCACTTTTCTAAACATTTCAAAGACGCTGTACAAAGAATACAATTAAAAAGAGTAAAAATTTAAACACATTAATGAGACAAAATATAGACATGATTGAAAGCAGGTTAGACATTTAAAGTGGTTCTAAATAGATGAGTTTTGAGCAGTTTCAATAGATAAAAATGGCTCTCGGGAGCTTTTGAACTGCACAAGGTTAAGAATGTTCCACAGTATGGCTTTAAACTTGTATTAGACACAAAATACCTTTGAAAACACCTTTGGATTCTTACTTTATTTGCAAAAATATAAAACATGAGTCAACTGTAACTGAACACCAGAAAAAAGCATATTACATTAAATGAAAGAAGGATCTGTTAAAAGTTACTGGAATATTACTTTCGTCCCTTCCAGCTTCTGTTTTTTTTAAATGATTCTCCAACTTTGCCTGAATCTTGTCTCAGATTTTTGCTCATCACGATTTTTACCCAAATAATAAAAAGTTTGCGATGACTTTTTAACTTCGGAAACTTCCTTGTCTCACTCCGGTTCCTTAAAGGCATTTCCAAATTTCAATTTCAGATCTGTCAGTCTCAGGCAAAAGGTTAACTCAAGTTTGTTTTGCCAAAATACGCTTCACTTTTTCGACCCGCGGCGTTTTCCAACCTTTGTCCACCAAAACTTTGTTACTTTTGTTTGTGTTGCCAAGTTAGCTTTTTCCATTTGAGGCAATTGGCAAAGATAAAGCCATCACTTTCAAGACACCGTTTAGAGATTTTGATCCACGCTTTTGTCACGACAAGCCAGTCCAAAACGCAGCTATTAACTGGTTCACGGAAATACGACCACGTTTCCCTAGTCCTATATCTGCCCTTCCCTAGCTCCCTGTTCCTTTCAGAGTGGATTTTAAAACACTTTTATTTGTCTTTAAATGCCTAAATGGCCTTGCCCTGCAGTACCTCGCTGACCTGCTGGTGCCATATACTCTCCGATGTGCTTCCTCAGATCTGTGGACCAGGATCTGTGGACCAGGATCTGTGGACCAGGATCTGCTCGTGGTTCCTCAGTCCAGGAGGAGGCTTAGAGGAGATTGAGCTTAAATTAAATGAGTTGAATGAGTTGCCTTTTCACATAAGACAACCTGACTCTCTTCTTGCTTTTAAATCACTTCTTAAAACACACTTATTTTCTTTGGCTTTTTACTACAGTAGTTTTGAGGTCTTTTACTGTTCAATAATGGGTGTATGTATATATTTTTCACTGTATTACACACGTTTTTATCACTTTGGTCAACTTTATTGTTTTTAATAGTGCTTTAAAAATAAACTTGGAAAAAATATGTTTAAAAAAAGGATTTGTATAGGAAATTATGTAGCATGTGCTATTAAAAAAAAAAAAAAACATCTATTCCTTTTATCCCACCAAAAATAAAATGAATCAATGTAAATATCTGATGGTGAATGTTATCTAAGTTAAAGCTGCACTGCGTAACATTTCTAGTGGAGGGTCTCCACTAGACTGAATGATGTCTAGAATGTTCCACAGTATAGATTAAACCCTCTATCACGAGGGAGACAAGCAGGTTACAGCACTACGCTACATTACAGGTCAGATCTGTGGAGAGGCGTCCCTTTTCACAGAAAGAATATTGTGTTTTGAGCAACAGAAACACCTATAATGAATAAATGCGAGATTTATTTGTTTAAATTCATACCATGGAACATTTCAGGCAAAGCAATAACATCTCCATGGAGATGTAGGTTGTGGACCCTCTACCAGAAAAGTTGCGCAGTGTACCTTTAAAGAGGGGCTATCATGATGTTTTGGGGTTTTTTTTTGGAGCTTTCTACCATGTTATAACGTTCCCTCATCAAAAACATGCCTCAAGAGGTTTTAGATGTCATCCATGCATGTTTGAGTAATCTAGAGATCTGTTCAAACCCTCCTTACGGTTAGAAGTACGATTCTGTGCAAGGCTCCGCCCACAATCCTAAATCACCCACGCTCCCCCACGATAATTCTTCATAAATATACAAAAACACGATACAAAACTGTACACTACAACTTCACCTGATGCGATGTGCCGTACTTTCATTAGCGGGATGCACGCTGATTGTGTTGTGATAGCGCTGTGAACGGGGAGTGACTTAGCGCGGGGAGCAAACGGAGCTGAGTCTCAAAGCATCAAAAACTAAACTGAAACTTATAAGACATTTTTCAAAACAATAAAAGGTAACATGATCTAAATATCTTATGTGTTAGTAGTTAATTCCCCATAGAAGTAAAATACTCCCTCTTTAAATTTTATCTTTTGAACTAATTAAGAACTTTTACCAGAAAGGCCCCTGGTGTAGACCTTGTTGTCCATATGCTGTGTGGATAAACTTTTATTTCCTTGTTTTTTTCAGCTCCATAAACCAAACTCACCCACATATGGCCCATTCACTTTGGAGAGAAAAGAAACTGCCTGAGCTGTTTTTCAATCATTTATAATTACAAACAGCACACAGTGGACTTATTTTGACCCTAAAAACCTGCAATATGTACTGGGGCAAAACTGATTGTACTTTATTACATGAAAAATATTGGTTTCAGCCTTTTTAATTTCTGTGGGCAGCAACGTCGATAAATTTTCTTAAAAACTTGAAAAACAGAACTAGTTTTGAAACAGTTTGCAGTGGTCCAAAGTTCTTCCTCACTTGCCTTATGCAGTTTGAGTTTGAGTGCTTTTCACAACTCTGCGAGACCAGAGGAGTGTGGAGAACTGCAACTAGCATGCTAACACTCACCTCCTGATTAGCGATTAACAATAAAACGCTTTCTGATGATGCAGACAGCACGCAGCAGAGTTATTTTGACCTCAAGAACTGCTTATACAATATATCTGTACTGAGGCAAGACAAATTTTGGTCATGGGAAAAATGCTGACTGTCAAGTGCATTATGGGATGTGCAGTTTTGATAAATGAACTGCTCTTTTAAAACAGTATATTTCCTCTGTTTTCTCTGCACAGGTCCATAATATGATGCTATGGACTGTCTTTTGTTTGTAGTTTGTGTAGTAAAAGTATGTTCTGTTGTGTTGTTTCCTTCAGATGCAGGCGCTGCAGAGTCAGCTGGACTTCCAGGAGCAGTCCATGGTGGAGAAGTCCCTGGTGAGCCGACAGGAGGCCAAGATCCGAGAACTGGAGACCAAGCTGGAGTTTGAGAGGACACAGGTCAAACGACTAGAGGTAAGAGAGGAAGAGGGGGATGGAGGGAAGAATGGAGGGAGGGAAGGGGTGAGAGAGAGAGCGAGGCAAAGGCCAAGATCCGAGAACTGGAGACCAAGCTGGAGTTTGAGAGGACACAGGTCAAACGACTAGAGGTAAGAGAGAGACAGAGAGGGGAGGGTGGAGGAGAGCGAGGGAGAAGGTTAGGAAGGTGAGAGGGAAAGAGAGGGATTGGAGATACACTTTATTGTCCCCTGCATTTGACCCATCCCCCTTAAGCTAGACCTGGCCAGGAATTTGTTGCCTGGAGAATTTGATTCATTGAGCATGTTTTGGGTTGATGGAGGAAACTAAAGTGCTGAGTCACCGTGGAGAGAGAAAGAGAGAGAGAGAGAGAGAGAGAGAAAGAAAGGAGAAGAGGGGAAGAAGGGAGGGGAGGGAGAGAGAGACAGGGAGGGGAGACCTTGGTCAAACTACTTGAGCTGAGAGAGAAGGCAGAGCAGATAGAGAAATAGACAGGAGATGGAGAGGAAATGGAGAGAAGCTAGAGAGGTGAAAGTGAGAAAACAGTGAGAGAGAGAGAAGAGAGAAAGAGCATCGTTTGAGCCCTGGAGGAGTGGTGTAGGAGGCAGCGCAGAGGAGCAGAGGTGAGTTCAGAGGCGCTGGTCTGAGCAACCGAGGTCAAACAGAGAAGCACCAGCACAAACTCAGCTGCATCTCAAATACAAGAGAGATACAACCACTCCACAGAAGAGACGGAGGGAGAGAGAGAGATACAACCACTCCACAGAAGAGACGGAGGGAGAGAGAGAGATACAACCACTCCACAGAAGAGACGGAGGGAGAGAGAGATACAACCACTCCACAGAAGAGACGGAGGGAGAGAGAGATACAACCACTCCACAGAAGAGACGGAGGGAGAGAGAGATACAACCACTCCACAGAAGAGACGGAGGGAGAGAGAAATACAACCGCTCCACAGAAGAGACGGAGGGAGAGAGAGATACAACCGCTCCACAGAAGAGATGGAGGGAGAGAGAGAGAGATACAACCACTCCACAGAAGAGACGGAGGGAGAGAGAGATACAACCACTCCACAGAAGAGACAGAGGGAGAGAGAGATACAACCTCTCCACAGAAGAGACAGAGGGAGAGAGAGAGAGATACAACCACTCCACAGAAGAGACGGAGGGAGAGAGAGAGAGATACAACCACTCCACAGAAGAGACGGAGGGAGAGAGAGAGAGATACAACCACTCCACAGAAGAGACGGAGGGAGAGAGAGAGAGAGAGAGAGAGAGAGAGAAAGAGGAAACAACCACACCACATAGGAGAGGGAGGGAGAAGGAGAGGGAGAGATACAGCCACACCTTGAGAAAGAAGGAGAGAGAGAGAGAGAAAAAGAGGAAACAACCACACCACATAGGAGGGAGAGGGAGACACATCCGCATCATAAGAACGAGAGAGACGGAAGAAACAACCACAACAAGAGAGAGGGAGAGAGAGCTACAACCACTTCATAAGAGAGAGGGGGGAGAGGAAAAGATGGATAGAGAGAGAGAAGAAACAACCTCATTACAGAAGAGGGAGAGAGGGGGAAAGAAAGAGAGAGGGGAAGGGAGAGGGATACAACCACACCACACAGGAGGGAGAGAGAGATGCATCCACACCATAAGAAAGAGGGATGGAGAGAGGGAGAGGAAGGTAGAGAGAAGAAACAACCACACCAACTAGGAGGGAGGGGGAGAGAGAGATACAACCACTTGATAAGAGAAAGAGAGAGATAGCGATAAGAAGAGAGAGAGCTACAACTACACCATGAGAGAGAGGGATAGAGATGGAAAGAGAGAGAGACATAGAGAGAGAGAAGAAGAGAGGGAGAAGGAGAGAGAAGATACAACCACGCATAAAACTCTGCTGTGTGCATGGGTGCCTGGCTGGAATAAAACTATACTTCTGCAGTGGAAATGCAAATAATTGAAGAGAGAGAGAGAGAGATGGCGGGGAAAGGAGAAGAAAGATAGAGCAGAAAAGAGAAAATGTGAAAATGGAGCAAAAAGAAATGAGCGAGATGGACAAGAAAAAGGACAGAAACAACACCACCCCATCACTCTGCTGTATACTGTCTGCCTGGTGTCGCTCCTATGGCTTGAATAAAAGGACACTCGTACTGAACAGAACCGGTTTGAAGCGGAAAATGCTAATAGCTCTGTTAGCTTTAGCATGTAATTACAGAAGCTATCGTCAAAGCAGGAGCACGTTGCATCATTTTAATGTAATGTAAGAAATGATGAAACTCTTATAGGCGCCACACTGAGAAAATAGGTCAGAAGAACTGGACTCGTGCTGCATTAGAAATACACAGAACCGTGCATTTATTAAAAACTATATTATATTTTATGATATTAAACAATTCATAAAGCAAAATGGTAATAGATGTACCAAACCACTGCACAGCTCGACAGTGTCCATTAATGCTGGAATATCGAACTGTAAAAATAACGTGTAGCTAGCCAACTAAAATTTATTATAATCAGATTTAAATGAGGAACTGTTAATAGTCAGCTCAGGTTTTGAGTAAAAGAAACAAAAACAAGAGAACAGTATGTAAAATATGAAGTTTGATTGTCAAAATTTGTACTTTGGACTGGACTTTGGAACCTGCCTGAGGGTCTAAGGCTGCAGCTCGTACGGGGTTAAAAGTTCTGAAACGCAACTTGGTGAAAGACCTAAACGAGCTTTAAAAGTGATCAGTAAAATCTTAAAATCAAGACCGGAGAGGAGGGAGTTGCGATGGGCTCTATTCACGTTTACCAGAAGACGTTGAAACATGCGGATGGCGACTTCCGGTGTAGTTCCCGACACTGGGCTCGTGATAAAACCGTGGATTCAGCAGCAGCGTCTTCACAACCTGCCAAAACTTTCCATGGGGGACGGGACTCTAATCGTGTTTTCGATAACACTTACAGGCAGCTGGATGTAACGGCTGATCTGATGAACATAACGGAACGCTACTTTGACATTTTTTTTTTTTTTATTAGACAAATTATAATACAGAAATTAATAGGCATAAAAGGAAAAAATAAATAATACAATGACATCTAGATGAAGAAAACCGGGCCATTTTCTCAGTTTTCCCAGATGATGTCAGAGTTTCTGTCGCCCAAAGGAAGTCGTCATCCACTTGTTTCCAAACGTCTTCCGGTTTTGTGACGCAAGTGTGAGTAGAGCCTATAATCTTAACGGGAGAAGATGAGCGCGTGGAGGACTTTTCAGGATCAGATCAGGGAGAGGACGTTTGATTTTAATGATTGTGCGTAGGTGGAGACTAAACGCATTATGATGATGAACCTTTGCGTGTAATCTAACACTCAACATTCTGCTCAACTGCACCTGTAAACATTTAATAACTCAGAAGAAATGGATGAAAATTTAAAGCTTCACTATGTAACTTTCCACCAGCTGCTTGTCTCCATGGAGATGTTATTGATTTGCCTTGCCTGAGATATTCCACAGTATGGCATTAGACATATCTATTTTGCATTTATTTAGTTACAGATGTTAGTTAGATGTAGTTACTTGTCGTCGTGGAGATAGTTGAGTTAAATGCCCTATTGTTGAACTTTTCAGGCAAAGTACATCTCCATGGAGACAGGCATCAGAAAAGCTACGTATTACAGCTTTAATGTGCACTGTGTAACTTTTTTGTTGGTGGTCTGTCACCTGCTTGTTTCTATTGATATGTACTTACTCTGTCTGGAATGTTCCGCAGTATGACATTAAACAGTTCTACCTTAAAAATACCTAGGAAAACAGGCATTCTGACTGAGTGGGGTCGCTTCTCCACAGATCTGACCTGGAACTTTGTCTGTTTTGGTCTCCATGGAGATAGAAAAGTTTAATACCATACTGTGAAACATTCCAGACAAACCAATAACATCTCCATTTATTTATTTATTTGAATTAGGACAGTACATATTAATCAATGCGTCTACAAAAAAGTTTCCACATAAATATGCCGGAGTTGCACTGAAGCTAAATTTCATTCGTTGTCCTAAGGCAGGTGCAAACATGAAACATTCAATATGATGACACAGACATTTAGACATTACACCAGTCAGACATAAACACACAACATGAGAACACAATAACATGATATTACACTATTTACAATAAAAGTGCCTCAGTCTAGAGTATAAAGAGCCCAAGACAAATGGATCGTCATCTATGAGTACAGGACTGCTGCGTTTTCAACCAGTTCTTAAGGATTTGTTTGAAGGTTGAGTAGTGTCCACAGTTTCTAATGTGCTCTGGTAGTGTGTTCCATAATTCTGAGCCTCTGATAGACGCCACAGTTTGGCAAAATTTAGTTCTGCGCCTTTGTATGTTGCAGTCTCCTCTTGTTAATGCTCTGGTGTTTATCCCAGTATTATTTTTTTTATTAATAAAATCCTTTAAAGGTGGAGGAGCAAGCCCATTTAGAACTTTAAAAATGAGACAAGCATCCAGGAACATCTGATAACTTTCAAAATCTAAGATATTGTACTTCCATGAAGAAAAGCATTTGACAGACCCTCCACCAGAAAAGTTACACACTGCACCTTTAACTTAGCAGTAGTGTGACGGCACGTTTTCTCAGTAGTTGAGGTCAGACTTGAACCGTTTCTCCTGCTGAGTTTTAAGCAGTCTCCTCTCATTCTCCGTCATTACATTTACACAACTGAACCTAATGCACTATTTATACACACCTGCCTTTACAAAACTCCAGCCTCTCTCCTCTTTAGAGACGAGGTTCAGCTCAGGTAAGTCCAGCTCATGAGACACTGTATTGATCGGGTTTATAGAGGCTTTCACCCACTCACACAAATATGGATCAGCCCCAGTGGCTCACAGCCTTTTATATCTGCTAAAAATGAGCACGTACTAGTTATAACTTCATTTCACTTATAGGAACTGTAAGATTTGGAATGATGATTTATTCTTAAAGGTGCATTGCGGAACTTTTCTGGTGCTGGGTCCGTCACCTACTTGTCTCCATGGAGATGTTATTGCTTTGTCTGGAATGTTCCATGGCGTGACATTAAACGCATCCATCTGGCTTGTATTCATTACGGGTGTTTCTATTGCTCAAAAAAACAGTAATTCTCTCTGTGAAGGGTCTGAGGGTTGCCCCTCCGCAGATCTGACCTGTACTGTAGCCTATAGTTATCTCCCATGTCCATCATCATGGAAACCAAACCAGACCAAGTTACAGGTCAGATTTGTGGAGAGGCGACCCCATTCACATTCAGAATGTCTGTTTTTCTAGGTATTTTTGAGCTGTAAAACCTCCTGTAACTGAATAAATGTAAAGTAGAGCTGTTTAATGTCACACTGTGGGACATTCCAGGCTGAGCAATGACATATCCATAGAAAAAAAACAGGTGACAGAAGTGTGTAAGCCAAGAACAGTTACAGCAGAATTAGATTTACAGGCTATAATAGCAAAGGAATGCTATAAGAACAATACAATACCAAAGCAGTATAAGTAATGGATAACTTTTTATTTGGGCGTACCAGCTCACACTGTATTTTCTTTATGTAGTAGTTGCAGTAGTAAGTGTACATTTTGATCTTGTTCTACCTGTGATTCTCCCTGTGTTAGATCAGCTCCTGTACCTTCTCGGAGCTGCAGGTAGCGCTGTATTGATTTCATTATAGAGACACACTCCCACTCACTGTGAAATATGGATAGGGCCGCGGGCTAATGCTAAAACGCTCTCCATAGACTTTATATGGGCCCTCTGCTCCTGTTTAACCACTGTGTACGTCTAATGTAAAGTCCCACTGCGTTTTTAATACAGAAACAAGACCATCAATTCAGTTACGCAGTTTGTCCTCAAGCCAGTTCCTCTCTGTGAATATACAGCAGATTAAGGAGAGCAGTTTTATTCAGGTTTTCAGGTTTACTTAGTATTTGTGGCCCTGTACAACTTAGGAAAATACGCATCCTTACTCTGAGCGGGCTTGCATCTCCACAAACCTGACTCTTATTTTGCCTGCAGATTTATTCAAGTTTTCAGGCTTATTTAGAAACTGTTGTCACATTTAATATTCTGACATTAAAGCCCCAGTGTGTAACTTTTAAGCAAAGTATTGTATTTGTAGTTTGTATTTGTTGCACTGTACAACTTGGAAAACAAGTCAACTTGACTCTGAGCGGGCTTGCATCTCCACAAACCTGACTCTTATTTGGCCAGGTGGAGGCCCTTCACCTGCTTGTTTCCATGGAAATCGTGTTCCTTTGGTTATAATATTCCACAGTATGGCACGAAAATGCAATTTCAGTGGAAAATGGTCCGCAGTATGATTTTAACTTTCTCTTTCCGTGGAATTATGCAGGCGACGTGCCAACTCCAGAAAATTACATACGGTAGCTTTAAAGAGGATGTGTGCCAGATTTACAAAGTTCTCAAACGGCTGGTACTGGACTTCTTCTTTCTTTCGGTTCTTCATTCTAAAACAGCTTCCTGCGCTAGTGTTGGAGTTTGAATGTTCACGTGTCTACTTTGGTTTTCACGATCAATCTGCAAGCAAACAAAAAAAGCATAAAAAAAACAAAAAAAAACAAAAAACGGGTTGCCCCAGCGTCATTGGAGAATGGGTCAAATGCTTAGGACAAATGTATAGGTTTCTAGAGCTTGGATTATTATTTCACTGTGATTGGCTGAATATAAGCGACTGTGTTTGAGCAAAGATACGAGATTTCACTGCAAAATACGCGATAGATATGCCATTTCCTACTCAAACAATGTTAACAACTGAATAATTAAAGGTCTTATATTATGCAAAATGGACTCTTGTGAGGTTTTAGCCATGCTAGAATGTTGTTAACTCATCAAAAACAGACCTGGAGTTGTGTTTTGTTTCATTCACACATGTTTGAGTAATCCTGTGTTATTAGTCTGTCTACATCTCCAAAACTCAAAATGCTCTGTTCCACCTTGTGATGTCATGAACAGATAGATTTCAAGTTAACAACTACTTTTTACCTTTAGTTTAATAAAAAAAAAAAAGGCAATTCCAGGGCTGAAATTACCCAGATAATTCTAGTGAAGGTGTGTGGAGTTAAAAACACAATAAAATACTTCCTTTATTACCACATGACATCACGAGGTGGAGTGTTTTCTGTTTGAGGGAAGAACTGAATGAACTGAACTGAACAATACGTTTGTGATGACGAAACGGCTTTATAACAGATCCGAAAATAGTCTATGTATAATATGAGCCTGTTAAATGTTGCAGTACGTCTGAGCGTGTATTTATTTGTGTTTTTTTGCAGAGTTTGGTGGCCCGTCTGAAGGAAAACCTGGAGAAGTTGACAGAGGAGCGTGACCAGCGCAGTAACAGTGAGACCAGAGAGAAGGAGCAGAACAAACGACTCCAGAGACAAATCCGAGATGTGAAAGAGGAGATGGCCGAACTCGCCAAGAAAGAGGCAGAGGCCAGTCGCAAGAAGCACGAGCTGGTCAGTCACTGCACACGAGAGCGCACTTTTAGCTTCTACTACTTGATTTACTCTCATCAAAAAAGAATGCAGTCATTAAGTCATGGGTCTCCAACCTTTTTCCTCTGGTGAGCTCCTTTACAAAGCAAAATTGATTATAAGAGCCACAGCTTTAGAGGGTTTATTTTATTTTATTTGATTTATTTTACCTTTATTTAACCAGGAGGTCCCATTGAGATTCAGAAAAGAAGAGACCTGGCCAAGGTAGCAGCCAGCACAATCAATACAGAACAGTAAAATCACAAAGTATCACATTATAAAACCGTTTGCATCTCTCCAGAAAAACACACACACGTCCAGTCACTGCACTTTTTTTTTTTTACAATTTTCTTGAACTTATCAAGTGACACCACAGATTCCATTTGAAGATCTTTCTGTAAATGATTCCAAGACCATGGCGCTGTAGGAAAAGGCAGATTTTCCCACTCAGAAGCACAGAGGGACAGTGAAGAGTAACTGGGAGGAGGAGGAAGCCGGTAACTACCTGAGCTCATATTCAGGAGATTACCAAGGTACTCGGGAAGGTTCCCCAGTATGGCTTTGTAAATAAATATTAACCAATGCGGTTTTCTGCGAATTGTTAGCGATGTCCAGCCGACTAAACCATAAAGAGTGCAGTGGTGAGAGACTTGGCATTAGTAATAAACCTCAGTGAGTCCAGTTTGTGCAGAGTGGAAGAGGGAGCTGCATATACAAGGATCACCAGAGTCCAGAACAGAAAGAAAAGTTGCTTCCACCAGTTTTTTTTTGGCACGGAAAGAAAAGCAATACAAGGATACTGTTAGATGGCTATAAAACAAATCATTATGCATTTATTAGTGCGCAGAGTTAGGCATCTGAATTATACATATACAGTGATAATGGGTATTTAATTAACAAAACTGTAGTTAATTTCAGCACGATACATATAATTCAGAAACCCCGTGGTGAGCTACTTGGAAGAGGGTGGAGAGCTGGAGGATGGAGGGAGACCTCTGCATTAAGTAGTTTTGGGTTTTAGTTTTTAGAACTCGACAATCATGTTCTGAATTGCAAGAAATTATTGTATTAGTTTATGATAAATGGTAAATTAGTAATGGTCACGTGTAATTTCTTGGTTGGGGGTCCGTCACCTGCTTGTTTCTATGGATATGTCATTGCTCTGCCTGAAATGTTCCACAGTGTGACATTAAACAGCTCTACTTTACATTTATTTAATTACAAGTGGTTTTATAACTCAAAATACCTAGAAAAACAGACATTCTGACTGTGAGCGGGGTCGCCTCTCCACAGATCTGACCTGTAACTTGGCCTGGTTTGGTTTCCATGAGAAACACATTTGATGGACTCTCCACCAGAAAAGTTGCACAGTGCACCTTTACAATAGACCTTTAACCAAATAAGTCAAACTATAAACCTGCATGAAGGTAGATATAAATACGTAGATACAAAAAGTGTCATCGATTCATTATTAATAAAACTCACCAAGTCTTTTCTTTTTTACCATTTTGATTTAAGCTGGCGTCTTTGTTATAAAACGACAAGACCAGTTTTGCTCAAATACGTGGGACAAAGTCAGATACAGGCTCTTTAAACCTGGATCTCTCTCGTATTTTTCTGTGTCTTGCCTCAGGCCGTGACATTTTGAAGCTGCATTCATCACAAACCCTGACCGCTCCTTCGTCGTGGGAAAAGTTCAGCGTCTCCTCTTGTTAGCAGGACACAGACAACGAGGGTTAAATCATAATACATGAATCTCCTTTAGTATTTTTATCTATTCAACTTATCTATAAGAAACTGAACACAATAGCTGGGTTTGAGACGGCGTCACGACAGACTGGAGACCAATAATACTTAATACAAATGAATATAATGTAGTTTAAATGCAGTTTTTTGTTGTAATAAAAGAAGTTCATGAGTCCAGTTACTAATAAGTTAAATATTTGTGCATTTACCTTTTGGATATTTCGTGGCAAAGTACAATGTAAAAAACAGGAAAAACTGTCTCTGTTAAAATCAATTTTGTATTTATTCTTGACTTTTCACCGTGATGAGTTTATATAAACACTCTTCACAATTTTCACAGACCAGAGCAGAGTTTTGCCATGACAGTAGCGCTTCTATATCGATTTATCGTTCAATCTGTGAAAGCTGGAATAATACTGAATTTCTTTGCAATAGTGGAGAAGTTTTTGCAAATTTTCTGCTCTTAATTTATTGCAGCTTCGGCCTTTTTAATATTTTATGTCAGTGGCATAAAGTAGTTTCAGTTTGTCTTTGCAGAAATATATCGTGCTTCAAAATTTGTTAGTACGTTACCTGCTTGTCTCCACGGAGTTGGTATGACTTTGCCTAGAATGTTCCACAGTATGGCATTACAGTGTCGCAAACATTGCACGACTTGTCTCACTTTGAAGTAGCACTATGTATCCAGTCTTGTGGAGGGTCCATCACCTTCTTGTCTCCATGGAGGTGTTATGGCTAAGTCACCTATCTCCACGGAGACAAACAGGTGGCGCAACCAGGCCAGGTCAGGTTATATCTGTGGAGAGGCAAGCCCGCTCACAGCAAGAAGGCATGTTTTTAAGATAAAGTTGTCATACCATGGAAAATGTCAGGCAAAGCAATAACATCTCCACGGAGACAAGAAGGCAGTAGTCCCTCTAACAGAAAAGTTTCACAGTGCACCTTTAATAACAAGTTTAAAGATCCTATATTACACAAAATTGATCCTTGTGAGCTTTAAGTCGTGTTATAATGTTGTTATCTCCTCAAAAACAGACCTGGAGTTGTGTTTTGTTTCATTCACATGTTTGAGTAACACTTTTATTATTAGTCCGTCTACATCTTCAAAGCTCAAAATGCTCCGTTCCACCTTGTGATGTCATGAAGTGGTAGTTTTCAAGTTAATATCTCCTTTTACCTTTAGTTCAGTAGAGTTCAGCAATTCCAGGGTTGAGATGATCCAAATGATTCTAGTGAAGGTGTGTGGAGTTTAAAAACACAGTGGAGCACTTCCTGTATTACCACAGTTTTTCAGTCTTACCAGAGTTTTTCAGTTGGAGAGACGAACTCAGCTTAAATATGCAGCGTTTGTGAGTTAAAAATGTGTGAATGAAACAAAACACAACTTGGGGAATGTTTGTGATGAGGAAACAACATTATAACAAAGATCAGAAAATAGTGTAATATGGGCCCTTTAAGTGGTCCCCCTAACTCCCAGTGTGTTTTGTTTTTTTTTACAGGAGATGGACATTGAGAGCTTGGAGGCTGCGAACCAGAGTCTCCAGGCGGATCTGAAACTGGCCTTTAAGAGAATCGGTGACCTGCAGGCGGCGATAGAGGACGAGATGGAGAGTGACGACAACGAAGACCTCATCAACAGGTACAGAGCGAGAACACTCGCGCTAATGTTTCTCGAGGTCAAAGGTTTTAACACGTTTTCAGCAGGATTCTATTTTGTTATGTCATTTTTTACAGCTGAACCCTTCCCCCACAAGTCAATATTTATTCATTTTTATAATTATATAATTTGTTGATATGTTTACAGTTTGAATTTTAATGTTTGGAGTTTTATTTTTGTATTTTTTCAGGGACAATGCACCAAAAACATTAGAGGTGCACTGTGTAACTTTTCCGTTGGAGGTTCCGAAACCAGCTTCTTTCCATGGAGATATTGTCTGGAATGTTCCACAGTAGAGCATTACACTTATTTATCTTTATGCAGACAGCAGGTTACACGTCATGTTTGTGGAGAGGCGAGCCCACTCACAGTAAGAAGGCAAGTTTTTAGGTTAGTAAAAACCCATGTTATTGAGTAAATACAAGATGGATGCGTTTAATGTCATTCCGGGACATTCCAAACCAAACAATAACATCTCCATGGAGAAAAGAAAAGTTACACAGTGCACCTTTAACTTTACAAAAAAGAAAATATGTCGTGCCAATATTTCTTTGGACAGGCTGATTAGTTAATTGTTTTTGTAACATTTTATTGCAACCATTTACCTTTCATGTATTCCCTAAAAGTTCTTGTGTACAAATATTTTAAAGATTATTTAAGTATTTTTAAGATTTAATTTCAGATTCAGCCCATTCAAGGTGGGTTTCTAGGTTCTGTGGTTAGCTTGCGTCAGTGTTTTAAATTGGCTGTTGCTTAGTAAATGTGTACCACAGTAATCACAGAGCCGTGGGCGGAGCTAGGTGATAGGGGCGAACTGACATTTTCTGATAAGGATAATACAGGATTACTCAAGCATGCATGAATCAATGTAAATAAACTTCTGAGTTAGCTGGTGATGTTAAAACAATTCTAAACTTTTAAAAGCGTGAAAAACAGGTCCTATATTACTCCAAATTGACTCTTGTGAGTATGTTGTAATGCTGTTACCTCATCAAAAACATACCTGGAGTTGTGTTTTGTTTCATAGATCAGAAAATAACATAATAATGTCTCCTTCAAGTTAATCCTCACTTACTTTATGCATTCTGAACATCGTAATTATTCACCGTGATGAGTTTATAATCACTTTTCACAACTTTCAGAGACCGGAGCGAAGTTTTTCTGTGACAGCAGCGATAACTAGGCTTGTCATGATCATTTCTATATCGATTTATTGTTCAGTCTGTGAAACCTGGAATAATACAGAATTTCTTTGCAATAGTGGGGAGATTTTTGCACTTTTTCTGCTATTAATTTGTAATTTTTTGTAGCTCCTTTTTAATATTTTAAAATTCAGATAATCCTGTTTTATGCCAATGGTATAGTGGTATAAGGTAGTTTCAATATTATCATTTATCACAGTATTTCTTTATATTTATAGAATTTTGTATTTCCTTCATGCTTCAAAATTTGTTATTTTGACAGGCCGACCGCTAACAACAACTATCATGCTAACAGGCCCTTCCTGATCACTGAACAAAAAATGCTGTAAAATTAGATGCAAACAGTACAAAGCTCTTATTTTGACCTCAAGATCTGCTTTTACAACATATCTGTACAGTGGCAAGACACATTTTGCTCAAATATATGGAGAAAAAACAGGTAGAGGACCTTTAAAGGTGCATTGTGTAACCTTTGTTTCTATGGAAATGTCATTGCTCTGCCTGGAATGTTCCACAGTATGACATTAAACAGCTCTACCTTGCATTTATTCAATTACAGGTGATTTTACAGCTCAAAAATACCTGGAAAAACAGGGATTCTGACTGTGACCGGGGTCGCCTCTCCACAGATCTGACCTGTAAGTTGGTCTGGTTTGGAGAAAAGCATTTGACGGACCCTCCACCAGAAAAGTTACACAGTGCACTTTTAAATTACCCATTTCTTGTTTCTTATTTGCTCATAACATTCAAATAATGTCCACATTGCTCCACTAGTCCAGTTTTGTACCAGACACTGAGGCCAAAGCAGTGAAATCATTTGCATTGTAATAGACCGTGAGCAGAGCCAGCGGTCACTAATACTCGACTCCTGCCCCCGTCCTTGGCCTCTCTGTGTGAATCCTTATTTACTCAGAGCTTTGTGGAGACGAGCTAATTTTTATGAGCTGGACCCTGTGAAGAAGGGCGAAGGGTCTGCTTTGATAAATAAAGCCGGAGAGTTACTGGAGCAGAGTCACAAACGCAGACACTAGACGGCACAAAATGAGGTGAAAAATGTGGAAAATGTGAAAAATGTGAAATCCTGTAGCGATCTTTAAAGGTGCACTGCGTAACTCGTCTGCTTGAGGGTCCGTCACCTGCTTGTTTCCATGGAGATGAGCTAATTTTTAAGTGTTGGACCCTGTGAAGAAGGGCGAAGGGTCTGCTTTGATAAATAATGCCGCAAACGCAAACACTAGACAGAACAAAATGAGAAGAAAAAAATTAAAATCCTGTTGCTATCTTTAAAGGTGTGTAACTTGGCAGCTGGAAGGTCCGTCACCTGCTTGTCTCCATGGAGATGTGGCTAAAATGTTCCACAGTATGACCACGGAGACTTGCAAACCAAATTACAGGTTAGATTTGTGGAGAGGCGACCCCACTCACAAGAAAACGTGTAATATTTTTAAAGATATTTTTGGGTAATGAATAACACCTGTAGTTGAATAAATGCAAGACAGATTAGTTAAATGCCATACTATGGACAATTTAAAGCTATAACGTCTCCATGGAAACAAACAGGTTGTGGACCCTCTCCAGAAAAGTTGCACAGTGCATGTTTAAATAGATTTTTATTTTTTTAAGCTTTCTATCATGTTATAATGTTGTTCCTTCATCAAAAATATGCCTGAAGAGGTTATAGAGTTATCCATGCATGTTTGAGTAATTTAGTGATCTCTCCATGGCCCTATTCAAACCCTCAGTAAGATTATGTACAAGGCTCCGCCCACAAACCTACACCCATGCACCCACATGACAATTCTCCATAAATACACAAAAACATGATACAAACTTTACTTTTGACAGAGCAAAAACTAAAAGGTAAATGAGCTTTTCAAAATAAGTACTTAAAAGAACATCATTCATTTATTTTTATAAGCTTACAATAATAGAAATTTATATTTAGCGATTTATGTATGTTTAGGCAATCCTGTATCGTTCTGCATTCAAGGTGTCAGAGCTTGGAAAATTACTGTTTTAACCTACCCCCTATCCCCGCCCACACATCTGAATTTACTGTGATATAGTGAAAAATGGAGGTTCATAATCTTTGTTTACTCAAGTTTTATTTATTTAAGTTTAAAGCAACATAAAAATCTGCAGTCCTATGTAAAACTAAGAATATTTCCAATTTCAAATCAAATTGGAGCTTTTTCTATTATGTTTCGGGTGCTAGAGTCAAAAATGATTTCTAATTCTTCCTATATTATCAATGCATTTCACTTCATAAAAATGTGGTATCCTGTTTTCTTTAAGGGGATGAACACTAGGTGGTGCTGTCTCTTTGTCTGTCGTCTCTACTGTACAAAATTAGCATCATATGGAACTCAACTGTGACCCGGACAAACCTGGTTCCAGAAGTAAATTTCTCATTCATCGTTATTAAAATACACAACTAAAAATAAATAATAATAAAGGTTTGAAAGCTCAGGGGCGAATCATATGTGGAAACTAATATAATTCTGTTGAAAAACTTTATAAACTGAAACTTGCATAGTGACATTGAACTCTTGGGCTGTGTCTGAATGTCCATCCTGGTCCCTAACCCTTCACCCCCCATTCACTACATAGGCCAGCACTCATTAGCGCCCTCTACAGTGCACTCATTCACAGAGCGATTCGGACACACAGCTCAATACAATCGGGTCACGTGACTTTGGCGTAATGATCTGAAATAATGATCAGATCAGACAGGACACAAGTGTTTACGCACTAAGAATAAACATTGTATTTGTCAAGCTGGATTTCACGTAAACAGACGGATTATTTGCTTTTTGTCTGAGATTATCGCTCTTTTAAAAGCTGGAGCTGAGGTAAGCGGCAAACACTCGCGCCACTAACACCAGAACGGTTTATTTAAGAGTGTTTGATTCATAGTCATGGATCAACAGAGCGATAAACCAGCGCTTTTATCCGCTTTCTTTCAGTCGTTTGTGTCCAGTTAAACACCTGTCGCTGAACGCCGTCGCTTTCCCCGACTCTCCCAGTGCATTGTGGTCTTTATTGACCGTTCTAGTGACCACCGAGGACCACTACTTTTCAAGGTGCACTACTTTTTCACCAATTGGACATTCGGACACAGCCGTAAATTTTGAAAAGTCTGGAACCAGAGCGGACTTCGACTGTTGAGCTCCATTCTATACACACGTTTTGATTTTCACTGTTGCCCTTTTAATTAATGTTGTTTCATTTTAATTTCTCCTTTTTTCTTTTCTTTGTGTGCCCTTTGTTTTGTCTCTCTTCATCCTCCTCCTTCATCTCCATCAGTTTGCAGGACATGGTGACTAAGTATCAGAAACGAAAGAACAAAACGTGAGGATTTAGATTTTGAAATTTTGAGTTTTTATCGATTCTGTTTGGTTTTTGAATAACACATTTTTTCTGAATTTCTGTGTGAGATTTCGTTGTTTTGGCCTCTGGTGATGCACAGTCCACAGCCTCAGATTTGATCTAAGAGAGAAAGTCAAGTGTGTTCATTCGTTTTGGTTGTCAAGCTGCAAGAAAAACAAGATATTTTTAAGGAAAATTCCCCCTTTTCTCAACCACAAACTGAAAACCTTATACTTCTCTTACTATATTGTAAAAAGTATAGTATAGACATGCTTACAAAGTGAATAACTGATTATATTTTATTTACAGTAGTAGTAGTAGTAGTAGTAGTAGTAGTAGTAGTAGTAGTAGTAGTAGTAGTAGTAGTAGTAGTAGTAGTAGTAGCAGTAGTAGCAGCAGCAGTAGTAGTAGCAGCAGCAGTATTAGTAACAGTAGTAGTAGCAGTAGCAGTAGTAGTAAACATGCATACATATTATTAGCCTTATTGCTCTTCTGTCTCATGCACAGAGGTTGGTAGTGCTCAGTTACGTTTACTTGAGTAACTTTTTAAAGAAAATGTACTTTTCAGAGTACTTTTCTAGCTGCATACTTTTACTCTAAGTAATATTTTTTATTGGAGTAAAAGTACTGGTTAGTAGTAAAAGTTGTGGTCACTCTTCCCTCTGTGAGTAAGTTTATAAGTAACAAAAATATGAAATGATTTGAACATTTCCATTTCTAATATTTGTGTCTATCCTTTGAAAACATCCGATAGCTACAGCACTATTTCATGTTTTGTCCTTCAAATTATATTAACTTCAGTTATAAATCCGATGTTATGTAATTTCTTGGACCACTACTTTGTACTTCTAACGTTACTCTTACTTGAGTACAGTCTTTGTTTACTCTACCACCTCTGCTCATGAGTCTGTTTAAAACCACACACCTGATGCCCTGTAGATAAACTGCGGTAACACACCGAGACCGCAGTCGAGTCTATAGTGGGACCTCACCTGTAGTTTGAGCTTTTCTGTAGCTAATCTGTCTTTTTCCATGATGACCGCCCACTGCTGAGAATAAACCCTGAGTTTTGAGTGTGAGGCTGCAGATGGAGATGGTACTTGTGAATCAAAGACTGGCTTAGTTCCACATGTTGGCCCGTTCAGACGTGGCTCATTGAAGCTGGTTCAGATAAGGGGGATTTGGCGTTTGAAGTCTGAGTGCTGCTGGATCATGCGTCATCAGAGACCGCGGTCGTATCTCCACTTTAACCCCCGTTTAGACACTGTACGCTGCACGCACTGTTCCCCCTGCCCCGCATGACAGCTGCACGCCCATAACCAAACCTGTGTGCAAAATAACCAACAAATATACCCGCAAGAGGCAATGATCGTCCCTCACCAGAGCCCCGCCCTATCACGCAATAATGTCCCTCTTTATACGACACCTACTGCACCTGTGACGTACTATTGTGTCTTTACATTACCATGGGGATTTTTTACAAACTACATATTTCACTTGTGTCGTCTCTAAATATTTTAACTATCCAAAATGTGGATAGTTAAAAGTTGTTGTCATATTTCATCAAGGTCACAGTTTTGATTGACAGCGTTGCTAAGCGCCCGCCTCCTGCTAACCAACAGTGCGGGTGGGAAGGGCATTTACTGTCAACAACTTCGCTCCTGATTGGCTCTTTGGGTCTCTCACGGTCTGTATTCCGAATATGGAACTCGGCTCCAAATTCGCTCCTATAACTGCTGGCCTTGATGAGCTTCATTTGGCTGGAGATGAATGGTATGGGTGAGGCCACGCTCACTTCGGCCATGTTTTTACAGTCTGTATAAATCGGTTTGAATAATCGGTTTAGGTTAATCACTTTGTAAGCGTCCTGTTGTTGTGAAAGCTGTTGTTGTTTTTATTTTTGTGACGGTATTAAAAATACTTTTACTGTACTATCATCAATATAACCTACGCTATATATTTATGTATATTCATTTGAGGCGACTTTAATACCTGAAGTACTAGTATTTTTCATAGTATTAGTATTTCAGTGATCGTTGTGAAAACTCAAACAGCTCAAGTAGGAATCTTGAACATGAAAGTGAACATATGAGCTCCATTCTGCTCTGGTGCTAATGCTCAAACACAACTTCATCAAAATGCCACCTGTTTGTGTCCGTCCTCCGCTGAATCCTGCCAAACTCTTTATCTCTCTGAAATGAACAGCCTGGCTCCTCCCGAGCGGCCTGGCGAATATCTCCTTTAATAACTCACAGGTTTTAAACTGCAGGCTGAAGGATGGTTTTATCCAGAACTTTAATAGATTTAGGTTTTCAGAAATAAATGGCCGAAGGAGAGTGAAAAGTGGAGCTGTGTTTTGGCGTTTGTCTCTGAGGAGTTCTGATAAAACAGGCTTCAGGAGCAGAGGGAGAGATGAAGGGCGCATTTTCAGTCAAGTCAAAGTTAAAGAGATGATATGGGAGTTTAAGTTGGTCTAAGACAGGTCTAAGGTCAGTCTAAACCAGGTCTAAACCAGGACTAAGCTATGCCTATACCAGGACTAAACTATGCCTAAACCAGGACTAAACTATCATTAAGTGAGAACATATCAAAAGTAAAACTGATCCAGGACTAAAACCAGTGCTAAACTATGTATAAACCAGCACTAAGTGAAGTCTAAACCAGGTCTTAACCAAAACTAAACCAGAACTAAAACAGGTCTAAACATCAACTAACTGGCTATGACAGGACTAAACCAGGACCAAACTAGGACTAAGTGAGGTCTAACGCAGGACTAAATCAAATGAAAGTCAGAAGTAAATGAGGAAGTCTAGTAAAGGATTAAACAGGTCTAAACCAGGTCTAAACCAGGTCTAACCCGGAACTACGCCACCCTACATGTGTTGTGTATTCAGAGGCGGTGTGTTCTTATGGAGTACCAGAGCCACAGTGAGGGCGATCCATAGAAGCTAATGATAAATGTAAACCAGGACTAAACCAGGACTAAACCAGGACTAAACCAGGACTAAACCAGGTCTAAACAAACACCCCCATAGCCCTACATGTGTTGTGTATTCAGAGGCGGTGTGTTCTTATGGAGTACCAGAGCCACAGTGAGGGCGATCCATAGAAGCTAATGATAAATGTAATGGTCTGTAACAGAGACGTACTGCCACTGCCACACACTATTAATGTCTGCAGTGTTAGCTAGCTCCCCCAGCGTCGCGCAGGCTAACTAATGCTAGCACGTCCCGCGACATTTATCAAGCCTGACACGGTTTGTATAAAGAATATGGAGTGGGCAGAGATTTGGGGAAGATAGAGGCCCACGAGCGCAGAATGTGTCTCTATATAACAGGCTGTAGTTCAGAGAATAGAGTTTGTATGAACCTAAGTGCTTTTCAGACGGGTTTTTGAAAGGTGGTTTAGAGTTATAGATGCTGTTTTGTACTTTGTGTAATCCTAAATCCTAAAGCAGGTATAAAACTGGACTGAACCAGGACTAAACCAGAACTAAACCAGGACTAAACCAGGACCAACACGAGACTAAACTATATGAGGATATCTGACTACACCTGGAACTATATAAACTTTAAACCAGGACTAAACGAGGACTAAATGAGGGCTGAACCAAGTCTATACTGTGTAAGGCTATCTGACAAAGACCAGGACTAAAACTTTGGCTAAACCCAGAAAAACCTGGACTAAACCTGGATTAAACCCGGACTAAACCCGGACTAAGCCTGGAGCAGGTTTAAACTTGGCTACAGTTAAACTAGGGTTAAAGCTGAGACTAAACCAAGATTAAACCAAGACTAAGACAAGACTAAACTCCATAAGGCTAAACCCAGACTAAACCCAGACTAAACCCAGACTAAACCCAGACTAAACGGGATTACTACAATGAAACTAGGGTTAAATCCAAGACTAAACCAGGATGTCTGGACGAAAACCAGTTTGAACAAATAAAAAATCTAAACATAAATGGGACAAAACCAGGTCTGAACGAGAACTAAACCAGCACCAAATCAGGTCTAAACGAGAACTAAACCGGGACCAAATCAGGTCTGAACGAGGACTAAAACCAGGTCTAAGTCAGAACTTTCCCAGGCACTTGTATTCATTTAAAGTTTTCTTTCTTATTAATTAATATGTCGAATTATAGCTCTTACTGGAAAAACAACCCTCTACAAATTATTATTGTTGCTATTTAGGCTTTTAGTATTTTTAAGTGGTTTTAGCTCCACTAAATAATAATGATAATAAAGTTGTTTGAGTAATTGAAATAAATAGTTTCTGGATAATTCTTAGTAACGACCTTGGTACCACCACACAAAGCCCGTCTCTACAATTTAAAAATCAGTTCTAATTAATAAATCTACCACAGATAGCCACTTAAAATTAAACATGGTCTTCTTCTGCATTTGAATTATGAGGAGTGGGGTGATGTTGGCTACTGAAAATCCTCTCCTCTGTCTCTCTTCTTTTTCTCCTCTTTCTCCCCTCTTTCTCCTCTTTCTCTCCTCTGTCTCTCCTCTTTCTCCTTTTTCTCCTCTCTTTCTCCTCTCTCGCTCCTCTCTTTCTCCTTTTTCTCCTCTTTCTCCTCTTTTCCTCTTTCTCCCCTTTCTCTCTGTAGAGGTCCTGTCTATGTCTATCACTGTTTAAACCAGGACTGAACCAGGACTGAACCAGGACTGAACCAGGACTGAACACGATAAAGACTGGGACTAAATCTGGAAAATCAGTTCTAAAGCAAGTTAAATCTGGACCAAACCAGGTCTAAACTAGGTCTAAACTAGGTCTAGGTCTAAAAAGACACAACTAAATCCGGGTTAAAGCCTAGACTAAAGCAGGACTAAATAAGGACTGAGCCGGGACTGAACCAGGACTCTGAACCAGGACTAAACCAAGACTGGACCAGGACTGGACCAGGACTGGACCAGGACTGGACCAGGACTGGACCAGGACTAAAGCAGGACTGAACCAGGACTAAACCAGGACTAAACCAGGACTATATTATGAGGAGTGGGGAGAGTTTGGACTGCTGAAAATCCTTCTCTTTCTCCTCTCTTCATCCTCTCTCCTCTCTTCCTCCACTCTCTCCTCTCTCTTCTCTCTTTCTCTCTTTCTCTCCTCTTTCCTCTCTCTCCTCTCTTCCTCCTCTCTCCTGTCTCTCTTTCTCTCCTCTCCTCCTCCTCTCTCTCCTCTCTCTTTCCTCTCTTTCTCTCCTCTCTCTCTCCTCTCCTCCTCCTCTCTCCCTCCAGAGGTCTTACCCGTTCATCTATCACTCTTTCTGAGTCCATCCTGTATTTATCCTGTAGCATTAGCGTCCCATGTGGCTAATCGCTCCGCGCCGTCCGTCAGTGATAATTACAGTGTCCAAGAGACCGGTCCAAGCTCAGCAATGTCAGTGAGACTAAAGCGGGACTAAAGCGGGACTAAAGTGGGACTAAAGCAGGACTGAACCAGGACTAAAGCGCGACTAAAGTGGGACTGAACCGTGACTGAACCAGGACTGGACCGGGACTGAACCAGGACTGAACCAGGACTGGACCAGGACTGAACCAGGACTGGACCAGTACTAATGCAGGGCTAAAGCAGGCTGTGCTTTGATCCAAGACTATTGTTGAATTAAACAAGGTTCAAGCAAGATCTAAACCAGGACTAAACCAGGACTGAACCCGGACCTAAACTCAGACTAAACTTGGACTAAACTTGGCTATAATCAACCCCGGGTTAAAACCAGGACTAAAAAGGACTAAACCAGGACTACACCCAGGTCTAAACTAGAACTAAACCAGGTCTTAACCAGGACTAAACTGGGACTAAAGTTGCTCTATGTCTAAACCAGGACTAAACGAGATCTAAACCAAAATGAACCTGATAATAACTCTGTGTAAGCTGTAAACCAGGACTGAAATAAGACCAAACCAGGACTAAACCAGGTTTTACCCAGGTCTAAACTAGGTCTAAACTCAGATCTAAACAACAACAAAACTAGTTCTAAACCGAGACTATACTTAAACCTGATTCAGATGAGTTTAGATGTTAAAAAAGAACCCAACCAGGTCTAAATCCGGTCTCAGCTCGGTCTACAGTGGCTGTCATCTGAGTGCAGAGGCAGCACAGCCCCGTGTTGCTAATCGCTAAGTCGTGTTGGGCAAAGCTAATTACAGCTTAAAGAGACACTCGTCCTCCCACTCCGTGACACTGGCCCTGCCCCGAGCTGCGCTAACGCTAACGCTAACTCTAACTCTAACGCTGTTGTAGTCTGAAAGAGCCGGGGATTCATCAACTCATTTATAAGCATCATTTGAAACCACTCAAATCCAGAGGTGGTCCTGATGAATGCCAATCGCTTTAATTATAAGGCTGGCTGGACTCGTCTGGACCAAAGAACAGGGTCTATTTGAGGTTTTGGAGATTTGGACTTGGCGTTTCAACAGGGTTTTTGAATTTTTGTAGTTTTTAGCATACTTTTTATTTTCGTATTCTAAACATAACTCTGAATGTAATGCCCTGCCATTAAAGATGCACTATGTAACTTTTTTGGAGGAGGGTACATTGTTTGCTTGTCTCCATGGAGATATTAGGTACATTACAAGTCAGTTAGGTGGAGAGGTAAGCCTCTTTACTGCAGTAGTTTGTATTTTTCAAGGTATTTTGATCAATAAAAACACCTGTACTTGAATAAATATAAGATCAATACCATACAGGCAAATCTTCTCTGTGGAGACAAGAAGGTGTGTATTCTCCGCAAAGACAAAAGTTACATGTTGCTTCTTTAAATGAAATGGTAGTGGATGTCCTGTCCACTACCTGCAGGACAAAACCAGGTCTAAACTAGGTCTAAACCAGGTCTAAACCAAGTCTAAAAAATTATGACTAACCAAGACTAAACTGGGACTATACTAGATACTAATTTCACGCTACCAGGGCAAAACTATGGTATTCATATCGAAACCAGGACTAAACAGGACTAAACCAGATCTAAACTAGGTCTAAACCAGGTCTATGTTGAAACCAGGACTAAACCAGGTCGAAGCTAGGACTAAATCAAGTCTAAACCAGGACTAAACCAGATCTAAACCAAGTCTATGTCGAAATCGGGTCGAAATCAAGTCTAAACCAGGACTAAACCAAAACTAAACCAGGTCAAAACCAAGTCTGTGTCGTAACCAGGACTAAACCAGATCTAAACCTGGACTAGACCTGGTCTATGTCGAAGCCAGGACTAAACTAGGACTAAACCAGGACTAAACCAGGTCAAAACCAGGACTAAACCAGGACTAAACCAGGTCGAAACCAGGACTACACCTGGTCGAAACCAGGTCTACATCGGGTCTAAACCAGGACTAAACCAGATTTAAACCAGCTCTAAACTCAGATCTAAACTGGGACTAACCAAGACTAAACCGAAACTATACCACTAGTAAACTTAACCTGGTCAAAACTCAGTCTGAACCAGGTCTAAACCAGAACCCAACCAGGACTGAATCAGGACTAACGTTGGTCTACATTGCAGGTTTTAATTCCTTAGTAGAGCTTGCGAAACACCACCAGTAAAGAGCATAAAATTATTAATTGACTGGAACTTTTACAACAAATCATTTTGAATATCGAGGATAATTCATCTCGTGTGTGTTGATGCGTTGGGCGTGAGTGAAAAGCAGATGTTTGCCGCTGCCTTTGTGTCTCTATCAAAGCTGTTACATCTTAATTTCACGCTATCAGTTTTATTCTCTCCGTTTCTGGCCTGTGCGCCGAGTAATAACCGAAGCGCTCCCTCCGTCCATGTCTTATTTCCTGACGAGCCTGTAGTTTTCCAAAGAGCTCCGAGAACATGTGCGGATAATTGAGGAGGAGGGAGAGGGAGGGAGAAAGAGGAGGGAGAGGAGGAAGAGGGAGAGAGAGGGAGAGAGAGGAGAGAGAAGGAGGAATATGAGAGAAGGAGAGAGACAGAATGAGGGAAAGAAGATGAGAGAGAAGGAGGTAGAGATAGGGAGAGCAAAGGAGAGAGGGGAACAGAGGGGGAGGGAGAGAGAGAGAAAAGATGAGAAGGAAAGAGGGAAGGGGAGAGGAGAGAGAGAAGTGGAGCGAGTGAGAGGGAGAGAAGGAAAGCGAGAATGAGCGAGAAGGAGAGAGGGGGAGAGAGGCAGATCCAGCTGTGTGCTAAATGACTGTGTCGCAGAGTGGAATTATGGGTAAATGAGTGTGTGCATACAAAAGCAAAGGGGGAGGAATTAGACTGTGAACGCCGTATCCGGACTCTCCTGTGCCGTGTTTGGTTTGTTATGGTTCGATTTGTTTATATTAGGGTTTTTAAAGGATCGAAAATCAGATACTAATCGATACTAAAACGAGTATCGAAACTAGATACTCATTTGAGCAGGTATCGAGACTAAACGAGATGTAAACCAGGTCTAAACCAAGACTAAACCAAGACTAAACCAGGTCTTAACTCAGATCTAAACTATAACAAAACTATGACCACAACAGAACTTAAAAACATGGCGGATTTCTGCAGAATCCACGAGTGAAGCTCTAAACTCTGTGAATCTGAGGTGAGAGAAACGTGATCTTGTTTGTTAATCACAGTTGGACCAATGAGCTTTTCCGTTTCACACGTGTCACCGAAAAAACTGGACATGCCACTTGTAATTATTGTATTTTTTAAATTTATAATCAAGACATATTTTCTGAAATGGCTGAGCTACACTGTCATTTTTCATTCTTTGCTCATTACATTGACAGTTAAATGAAACTACTCTATTTGTTTGCGCGTGGATAAATGAGAAATGTCTATATATTTTATCGTAAAGTAAGTTGTACGCACCATAAAAACATTGCGTTCCACCTCCTCTCCATCCTGTCTTATCCTTTTGTATTTTGTTGAGCTCTTAAACATCACATAACTCCTAACTCCACACCAGGGCCTGTCTCTTCTAACCCTAACACTGTTTTTTTGCCTGGTTTTCCTCACTAAAGCTGTTGTTGTGATTCGCCTCTCCACAGAGCTGATATGTGCATGTGAAAACGGGAAACTCACTGTCAAAATAAAAGCCTCTTCTTCCTCTGCAGCTCCTCGTGAAGATTTTAATTTTGTGGTTTAAACTAACACTAACCTCCCTCCTCAAACAGGACTACTGTGCAGAGAGGACAATATGGACACATTTTTATCTACCCGTTAAACTAAATAAAGTTTTATTTACCACAGATTTAATACTTTTAATGTAGCTGTGTTTTATTTTTCAATAGCAAAGTAACAAAGCAAAACATGAACACATTTTTAATCCAAGTTTTCTTCAGAAATTAACAATTTGCAACCTTCAAATCAAACAATATTTTTAAATAAAACATTAGTTTGCAGCTGTGCATTGTGTGACCATGGTAACTGCTGAAGATTCTGCCATAGACATACAGTCAGAACACCCCCATGTGATATCACTGCAAAGTATCAGTTAGTTAAAACCAGTGACAACAATTCCTCGTTTTCTCAAAATATATCTTTAATTTGCAATTTCATACAATATACAGTACCTATTTAAATGTTATTCTAATAAAAATAATGTAATCTCAGTGAAATATTTTTAACAATGTCAACATTAGGGTGCACCTTTCTGGTTTGGTGGGTCCACAACCTGCTAGTTTCCATGAAGGCAAAGCAGTAACATCTCCATAGAGACAAGCAGGTGGCAGACCCTCCACCAGGAAAAGTTAGTGCAGCTTTAAATGTGTAGTACTTAATGTTTGTCAAATATAAAAAAATGTCTCTAAATTAGGTAAAATAGTTTTCTCCATATTGTCCCTCTGCGCAGTAGCCCGCTCTCCTCTGGTGTTTAAAAACTGTTCATTGGTGATAATTGTTTTTTAGTGACTTTCCGGTTACACTTTATAATGACTAGACTCTAATTAGCCTTAATAAAGCATAAACAAAGACTTAAGTCGTGAAGAACATTGTTTATCAAGAATAATTCATGCTTCTAACTGATTAAGGAGCTAGGGTTAGGTGTTAGAGTTGGTGTAGTCATTTTATAAAGCCTCAGTATGTAACATTTTAATATACAAAAAAAAAAATGGACAAAAAAGCAAACATGTTTTTCATTTTTGTTGTTTTAACACTGAAAAACATGCGTCGTTACTCTGAGCGGGCTTGCATCTCCACAAACCTGACTCTTCCTAGTAGTCTCCATGGAAATGTTACTCCTTTGGCTGTAATATTCCACAGTATGCCATAAAATTTTCATGAAATCAGATTACCTGCCACCTCCAGAAAGTTCCGTAGTGTTGCTTTAAGTAGTTAGAAGTCCGAATCAAACTATACAATCTGTTTATTATAGATTAAGTCTTCATTGATGCTTTACTGAGGCGTTTTAAAGTGTAGTTCTTATAAAGTGTAACTGTCTCTCCTCTTGTCTATCTGGTGTAATCTGATTTCCCTGGGTGCTGGTGTAATCTGATTTCCTTGTGTCTGTCTCAGCCCTGGGGAGTCAGACACAGACTCTGAGGTGGAGGATCGTGTGGATGGGGTCAAATCGTGGCTCTCCAAAAACAAAAATGCTGCTAAAAACCTCTCGGACGACGGCAGCCTCAAGAGCTCCAGGTTTGTATTTACAACAGCACTGGACACTGGGGGGAGGAGAGCTTTTATTACACAGGTGATGTGTCAGATTAAAGAACCAGTATGTAACTTTTAGCAAAAAAAATCTTGTTGTGTTTATTGTACTGAAAAACGCAAGTGTTAACTAAGAGCGGGCTTGCATCTCCACAAACCTGCTCTTATTTGTCCTGTTCCTTTATTCCTTTGGCTGTAATCTTCCACAATAGGACATAAAACGCATCTATCTCCATGGAGAATGTTCCGAAGTATGGTTTTAACACTGACTTTTGTGTTTTCCTCGTGTGGGTGGCATCAGCGCAAGGCTTGTGTGGTGAAGTCGTGCGTGTGCTTTGGTCCACCTCCTCCAGCCGGGACTTCAGTTTCGTACAAATCGTTTTCCTTCCCGTTTACAGCCGGATCCTGTAGTTTTTCTAACGTTACGAGGCCACAGCTTATGAAAAAACGAGTTAACTCGGTCACACAGAGCGTTAATATCGCGATAAAAAAATTTACAGCATTAAAGTTGTTTTGTGTTAATAGTGCGATATTTTTGACAGCACTAGTAATAAGTAGAACAATGTCAACATTAGAGTGCACCTTTCTGGTTTGGTGGGTTCACAACCTGCTTTACTCCATGAAAACAACGCCATAACATCTCCATAGAGACGAGCAGGTGACAGACCCTCCACCAGGAAAGTTACATAGAAGTTACATAAAATAATTTGATAAGAAATTAGTTTTAGTAGACCAGTCCAAACCTCCAGCTCCCAGCACTTCTTAAAGCTCCACTATGTAACTTTTTGGTTGGTCCGTTACCTGCTTGTTTCTATGGATGTCATTGCTCTGTCTAGAATGTTCCACAGTATGGCATTAAACAGCTCTACCTTATATTTATTCAATTAAACGTGGTTTTACTTCTCAAAAATATCTAGAAAAACAAGCCTTCTGACTGTGAGCGGGATTGCCTCTCCACAGATCTGACCTGTAACTTGGTCTAGTTTCACAGTGCACCTCTACGCAGCCTGCCCGGTCTCTCTCCCCTTTACGATCTCTAAACCTGATCTGTCTGTAGTAAATAAAGTGATTTCAGCAGTGCACTGGTCCAAAACGAAGCAGCTGTTTGTCCAGGGCATCCAGAGCTTCTTTATCTTTATTGTTCCCTCTTTTTTCCCCAAACCCGCCTGCTCCGTGTCAGATTTATCGACATGTCCGTGGCCATCTGCACAGTCTCCCTCTTAGATTAATGGATATGTCTACAGCGTGAAGCTTCGATTGGCCCACTTTCCCCTCCTTACATAACAGCGCGTCTGCCTGGGTTTCGAGCTCAGGTACAGGTGGGAGAAACATCAGACAAATAATATGAGCAGGCCCGTCGACAGGGATTTGAGGGCCAGGGCAAAAAGACACACACTTGCCCCGCTCTAATATAAATGAATAGGATGAAGGTCCAATTTTGGGCCCCTGAAACCCTGCGGCCCGGGACGACAGACCCCTTTGTCCCCTCAGTCTACTGCCCTGCATATAGGAGCGGTAGTTTAGAACATAGAAACACTTTTTGTGGCTTTTTTTGGCGCTTTCTGAGTTTGTTTTGCCATTTTCTGGTTTATTAATTGGTGGTTTTCAGTCATACTGTCGTACTCCCAAATCAAGGCAAGAGACAGTTTGCCATATTTATTACTTTACTTGAAATATCCAAAATGTAAATCCACAAATGTTCAACCTGATGATTTCTGTTAATGACTAGACCAAAGAACTCTCTGTATTACAACACAAATGTCCACGCAAAGCATTAAAGGTGCCCTGTGTAACTTTTCTGGTAGAAGCTCGTCTGCTCGTCTCCATGGAAATGCTATTGCTGATATGTCCCATAGTATGGCATTAAACATCTATCTCCATGCAGTCAAGCAGGTGAAACTACCAAGAAGGCAAAGTTACAAGTCAGATCTGCGGATAAGTGACCCTGCTCTCAGTAAGAATGCATGTTTTTCAAGACATTAAAATCCCCTGTAATTGAATAAATGCAAGAAATATATGTTTAATGCAATACTGTGGAACATTTTAGGCAAAGCAATAACTAAAAAGTAGTGAGCGGACCATCCTCCCAGAAAGTTACACAGTGCACTTTTAACATCTCCATGGGGACCAGGAGGGGACAGAAAAGTTCCATTATGCATCTATTGCTGGCTTTAAGATCACATATTATAATATTTCATACAGATGGGAGCAGCTAAAGTGAATATTATTAAAAAGCAGTTTTTGTTGTAATACAGTGAGGTCTTGTGTCCAGTTATTAATAAAAATGATCAGGTTCAACATTCGTGAATTTACCTTTTGGATATTTCATGACAAAGAACAGTGTAATCAATAGGAAAACTGGCTTTTGCCTCCATTTGCGAGTATGACATTATCACATACTAGAACATGAAAACCACTAATAAAAAAAAGAAAATCTTTACAGAATCCAAACCAAAACATATTCGCTTTTTAATCAAACGTCTAAAAACTAAACATGTGAAAATCAGCTTTTGTTGTCGAAATCTTTGACCTTGACTTAAGAGGTTTTAGTATAATTTAGTGTAAATTTAGTGTTTTGTAATATTGTGAACATTCTATAGTCCAGATATATTTAATACAGATGGGGGCAGCTAAAGTTTATGTTGTTAAAATGCAGATTTGTGTTACAGTGAGGTCCTGGGTCCAGTCATTAATGGAAAAGATCAGGTTCAACTTTTGGATATTTCATGGCAAAGAACAATGTGAAAAACTGTCTCTTGGTCCTCATCTGGGAGTGTGACATCAACATATTAACACTAGAACATGAAAACCACCAATAAAAATATATATTAAATAAAAAACTTTACAAAATACAAACCAAAACATGTTCACTTTTTAATGAAATGCTTAAAAACTTGGTGTGCTATGAATATTCCGCACTATAGCATTAAACGTCTTGCATTCTTACAATTACCGGGATGTTTTGAGCAGAACATACTTTGGAAAACTTTCATTCTTATTGTGAGCAGGGTCCCCCTCTTCGCAGATCAGTCTTGTAACTTGGCCTGGTAGCATCATCAGCTTGTCTCCATGGAGAATGGTTGGCTTAAAGCTGTTCTGTGGAAAATTTCCAGCAAAGCCAAGGCATATCCATGGAGATGAGCAGGTAGCCGACCCAAAAAAGTGACTTAGAACTTTTTGGTGTGGTGTCCGTCACCTGCTTGTTTCTATGGAGATGTCATTGCTCTGTCTGGAATGTTCCACAGTGTGACATTAAACAGCTCTTCTTTACATCTATTCAGTTACAGGTGGTTTTACAGCTCAAAAATACCTAGAAAAACAGACATTCTGACTGTGAGCGGGGTCGCCTCTCCACAGATCTGACCTTTAACTTGGTCTGGTTTGGTTTCCATGGAAATAGAAAGGTTTAATGCCATACTGTGAAACATTCCAGACAAAGCAATGACATCTCCATGGAGAAAAACATTTGACGGACCCTAAACCAGAAAAGTTGCACCTTTAACATGTAAAAATCAAAATTTGTTGTTGAAATCGTTCACCTTGACTTTTGGAGGTTTTAGTGTAATTTTCAAACCCACTCCCGTCACTCCAGCTGCTGCTCACTGTCCCCTGTAATGGAAAAGAAAATGTAGAAAAGTCTTATTCTGGAGCGGCGCAGAGGGAGCACTGGAGCGGCAAAGGAACAGACCAAGCAAAAACACACACTCAGTGAAATAAAGCACCATGCTGCCTCTGCTCGGACTCTGGGGAGGAAAAGATTGGATTTTAAAAGGGCAAAGTTAATTTAGAATGGCGTGTTACTGCGTTAATGGCTTGTTTAACTATTGCAAAGTGTGGGGCCAGTGTGATGCATTTATACTGTAGTTGTAGCAGTAGAAAATAATAAGTCTATTGACAACTGTGCGTATTATAACTGTGTAGTGTACTGTATACCAAAACTGGTATCAAAACTACATACTAATTTTTCACAGGTATTGATACTAAAAAAGTCCCATTAACAGGACAGAAATGAACCTTTCCTGAATGTCTTTAGAATGATCTTGAGCTGTTTCAGAACAAGTATAAGAGCACATAGACTAGTATACGCCCATGGACCACTGAGGGATTACACAGATATAAAGCCACATGGGAACAGAAAAGAAAGTGCTGTGATTTAATGTTGAAAATCACACTCTATTGTCTTCGTTTTTTGTTATCGTCATGGTAACAGAATCTGTATCAAGTCTATTCCTTGGTATTGAAATCGAGTTTGAAATTTAAGTATCATGCCAACGTTACAATTGTTATACCCATATACAGAATGGATATGGGTATTCATCTTAGATTTAAAGCCGGACCATGTAACTTTTTTTGTGGAGAGTTTGTTACCTGCTTGACTCCATGGAGATGCTGTTGCTTCGCCTGGAATGTCCAACAGCAAGGCATTAAACTTGTCTATCACCATGGAGACAAGAAAGTGACGGCACCAAACTAAGATGTAGGTAAGATCTACCGTCACTAGTTTCAGAGTAATTTTTTCAACCATACAAAAACGTAGATACAGTTGAATAAATGCGAGACGGTTACAGGTAATGCCATACTATGGAACAGTCCTGGCATGACGATAACATCTCCGTGGAGACGAATAAATGGAAGACTGCTCAACAAGAGAAGTTATATAGTGGCCCTCGTATTTAATTTCAGTGCAGGACTAATAAGGTGCAGAGTTAATCAATCAGGGGAATCAGGTTAATTGTCTGTTCACAAGGAAGGGCATCTGGTATAAAAACAATCAAGTCAAGCTTTCTTTCCTCTCTCTACCTCTTGAGTTCTTATAATGTTTTCCATTAACTAAAATCATCCACCCATGTTTCGTTATTTGTCTGTTCTTATCTTTTATTTTGATTTTTTCTGTCTTATAATTTCAGTGGTTTTCATGTTTATTACTCTCACCTGCCCCACTCCTCCCTCCCGTCAGTATCCCTTTATTATTTTTCCCTCCATTCTCTTCATCCTTTGTGTTTTTCCTACTTTTTTCCTCTCTCTAGATTCGCTGCTAATGTAGACTGTAAAGAATGGAAAGATGCCAAAGACTGGAAAGAGGCCAACAAGGAAGGCAAGGACATTGAAACTCCTCTTCCTCGTTCAGTTTCGGTCATGAGTTCATTGAGCTACCGAAAACGAACCAACGTGGATTCAAAAGGAGATGCGTTATTTAGCGCCCTTAAGGAAAACGCAGAAGATGACACAGTTTCGTACAAATCCAAATCAAAAAGTTTAGATCTCGATGATGATTGCTATTCGGTTAGCTCAAGAAGGAAATCCCAAGCTGCTGACGACACAGAATCCGTCATCTCCCACGCGTATTCCGAAGCCAACAGTCGCGCAAGGAAAGGTATGGACAGTAGATGGGGCGATTTCGATAAAGAATCAACAGTTTCGTACAATGCGCCAAGCCGGATGTCCACACGAATGGGTTTCAGTCCCGAAGATGACGCTAAATCGACGATTAGCTTAGGTCTGACAAGTCCGTTGGGGCGCAGGAAAAGCGCGTCAAGGCTAGATGAAGGTAGAATTAGCCCATGCTATAGCAGGAGGTCTTTAGCTCGTAGCCCCGGTAGCGTTAGCCGCGCAGATTCGTTAGGTCGCAGTTGCAGGTTGAGCGAATTTGATGTTGATTTTGATGATGGAAAAAGCGTGGCATATACAGAAAGGTCAAGTTTCAGTCCGTTGTCTTCAAGTGGGCGAAGTGTCTCGATGCCACCACCTCAAGGAAGATCGTCAGCGCTAGAAAATACCAGCGAGATAGCGGATATTAAACCAGTGAGTCATCGAAACTACCTGGATCCCGATTTGGAAAAGGCAATCAATGAAGTTTTGAGTTTTAAACCGATAAAATTCAAGAGACGAAGCTTGGAAGATTCGGAAGAGGAGGCGGGGAAAGCTAAAGATGACGATGCTAGGAGTGTCAACGGAGAATCTCGTCCAAAAAGTAGCTTGCGTAGATCGGCATCTGCTGTTGACTGTCTAAGGCCTTCACGTAGTTCTAGCAGCGCAAGTAGCCATCGGCGTAGCAAAAGCAAAAACAAAGGAAAGAAGAAAAAACGTAGCAATAGTTCCGAATCAGACAGTTCAGATGACGGGAGGAGGAGCAGTTCTAAGAAAAGATCCAAGAAATCCAAGAAAAAGTCCAAAAAACGCGATTCGTCATCGTCATCATCGTCCAGCTCTTCCGATTCCGAGTCTGATTCCGATTCCAGTTCCGGCGCTTCCACTATCTCGTACAGAAGCGCGAGTAGCATCAAAAAAGCACCAAATCGTAAATCGTCAAGTCCAGATGATGAGAGAGGAGAAGGAGGAGAGGAGAACGAATCACCACCTCCGCAGCTAAACAAAAAGGACGCGAAGAAGAGGAAGAAGAAAGTGGACAGTCTGATGATGAAGTATCTGTACAGGCCGGACAGCGACTGAAGCAGTAGGTGGCGCTGTGGAGCAAAGCATGGTGTGGTCCTAACAAGAGGAAGGGAGAGTTTCTACAATTTAGCAACAACTAGCCACAATGCTAACGCGCGTTTTGTGGACTTTTGCATGACTTTAACAATGTGTGTTTTGAAATATCGCAAAAGTTGTTTTCAAGATGATTTTATAACAGGTTTTATTTATTCACAAAAGGTCATTATACTGACAACGAAAATGTTTCGACTGACAAATGCATGAATTAAGCCATTTCTAGAACAGTTAACTTTGCTTGAATTCGTCATACAGGTAGACAGGAGATTAACTGCATGTAGTTTTAATCTCTCAGCACCAGGTTTTGTGTTCCAATGTTTTTTATGAACAATAATTTACACATTTCTTAATTCCGTCTGGACTTTTTTTGCCTAATTAAAAGTCCGTGGATCTCATGTTTACTGAGATCTGTTTCAGCTTTGACCCAATAACCCAATAAAGGCTCAATCTACTGTCTATCAGACCATCTCCAGGGACACCAGCTACACCTGTTCTTATAATCACCCCAAATAATTCAGGCGGAATTTGAAATCTGACTTTCCTCTGTGTAGAGCTTCTTCTCACTTTAAATTAGAAGTTGTAAACAGAGGGAAAATCAAAGATACTGTCATTAACAAGTTTATTATACAAGATCTGGTTTGGCGATTTGGTAGTTCTACATTGCTTAGAACTGACTTTCATTAAGAACCTCATTTGTAGGACCTCTTACAATTTTTATATATAGCTGAAATTTTTATAGTTGTGGCAGACGTTGACATTTTTCATCACTTGACAGTTTTACATTCTAGCAATTTGTCTGCTGGCTCCAGTAACTTTACAAAGCCGTGGTTTATAACCCACGTTTTCGAACTTCATCAAAATTTTAAAGGTCTGTTGTGTAACTTTTATAGTGGAAGGTCTGTCACCTGCTTGTTTCTATGGATACGTCATTGCTCTGCCTAGAATGTTCCACAGTGTGACATTAAACAGCTCTACTTTACATTTATGAAATTACAGGTGTTTTAGCTTAAAAATACCTAGAAAAACAGGCATTCTGACTGTGAGCGGGGTCACCTCTCCACAGATCTGGCCTGTAACTTAATCTGGTTTTGTCTCCATGAAGTTAGAAAGAAAGGTTTAGCCTTTGACAGACCCTCCACCAGAAAAGTTACACAATGTCCCTTTAAGAATAGTAACCCAGTCTTCTATTAAAATGCAAACTACAACTGAACACATCTCAGTAAAACATTTGCTTTTCATGACCAAAAATTTCAGGTTCTTTACAGCAAAGTTGATGAATTTATTACAAACACGTCATATTTTAACACTTCTTTTATACTTTTTTCCCCAGCCCAACCAGCGGACGACGTTTCCTCTTCGACCGCTCCGACGACGAGGAGGAAGAGGAGAAAGAGGCCGGTTCGTTTTACTCCCGATACAAGTACAGCAGCAGCAGCAGCTACCTGAGAGAGGAGGACGAGGACCGCTACGAAACAACCGCATAGCCCCAAACAAAAATGAAAACAAAACACTAACTTTTACCTCCTACGAAACTGTCTCCTCTCTGCATGAACCAACAAAAGTACAAGTCTCCATGGAAACGCGTCATGGAGGATTGCGGAAAATGTTTTTGACTAATTTATGTTGTGTATGTCGTATGCATCATTACCCCACTTAGTTTTTTTGTTTTGTTTCTATTTTACCCTTTACAAAATGCAAGAATACGAAGATTATGTTGCTTCATATTGGCTACATACCAATAAGCCTTAAAGATGCACCGTGTAACTTTTCTGGTGGAAGGTCCGCCAACTGCTTGTTTCCACGGAGATGTTATTGTTTTTTTTTCTGGAATATCCCGGTATTGCATTAAACACATCGGTCTTGCATTTACTCAATAACATGGGTTTTTATTGATCTAAAAACTTGCGTTCTTACTGTGAGTGGGCTCGCCTCTCATCTCCATGGAGACAAGCACATGGTAGACCCTCCAACAGAAAAGTTACACAGTGCAGCTTTAAGAATTCCTTTAATATATTAAAGGCGCAGTACCCGATTTTTTCCATCTATTAAAGTAAAATTTTTAGTACAGATATATTATAAAAGCAGCTCTTGAGGTCAAAATGAGACAGCTGTGTATTGTCTGCATCTAATTATAAAGCTTTTTATAATGCACACACCAGGAAGTAATGCTGGTGCGCTGTTAGCATGCTAGTTATTGTTAGCTTTAGCTTGACGGCAAAACTCCACTCCGAAAGTTGTGAAATTAGCTTTTAAACTCATTGTGGTGATTAATTAGGATGCTCTGAATGGATAAAGTTAAGCGAGGAAGAACTTTGGACCACTGCAAACTGTTTTAAAGGAACTAGTCGTGTTTTTCACGTTTTTAAGACGGTAAAAATCAGGTACGGCGCCTTTAAGTGCAGTAATTTAACACTAGAGAAGGAGTAAACCACTATATTACAACACATAAGGATGACACTTCAGGATTGATTTGTGTTTTTTGGATGTTTTGGTGACATCTAGTGGTAGTTTTAAAACAATAATTAAAATGCTTTACTTAACACATACTTAGTGCCTCTGAGCAGCTATGGTGGCCTAGAAGGGTCAGTCCTGTAGAATTTGGTCAAATTTAGGTGAAATTATTTAAACTTACACGTATGAAACTTGGCAGTATGTAGTCACTATGTCGCAGTCGCTGTAATAGCTTCTATATAGACAAACCGAAATTGATTTTTTGTTTAGTTTTCTTTCAAATTGAAATGTTTTAAATATCTTGTTTCGCAAAATTGACTCTTGTGAGCTTTAAGTCATGTTATAATGTTCTTACCTCCTCAAAAACAGACCTGGAGCTGTGTTTAGTTTCGTTCACACGTTTGAGTAACACTTTCTTATTACTCCACCTTGTGATGTCATCAAGTGGTAGTTTTAACATTTGAAAACATTTTAAACAGATTTACTCTACAATACGTTGCTTTTATGAACAATATTTTTGGTTTCAGTGAAGCTAAAACGATAGATGGAGCTTCAAAGTTTGGCAATTCCTGGTCTGAAATTATCCAAATGTTTCTAGTGAAGATGTGAAGAGTTTAAAAACAAAGTGGAGCGCTTCCTGCTGTCAGCACTCAGTGACATCACAAGGTGGAACAGCGTGTTTGCAGTTTTAGAGGGGAGAATGTTTGTGATGAGGAAACATTAGAACATTAATCAGAAAATAGCGTAACACAGGCCCTTTAACAAAGATTTTCCATAGTGGCTTTAAATTTGGGGTTCTATTTTTACTTTTACTGCCGTTGTATTTTCACATGTCAAAAATGGTTGGCGATAATGTAAAACTAAAATAAGGAACTGTTTGAAATCTCCTTAATTCTCCTCGTGTCCTGATGTTGCCAAAAGCCTCTTTCTTAAGTTGAATGTCTATTGTTTTTTGTATTGTTTTTGCTGTAGAGGCTCAGTCCCAGTTTCTTCTTCATTTTTAGTTTCTTTCGTCACAAAAAGTGCCATTTGACCTGTTTAAAGTGGTTCACGAAAGCAAAGATTCCACCAAGAATTATGGTTTAGTTTGAAATTATCTGAACAGTGCGAAAAAATCATGGCAAAACTGGACAAATTGGTTCTAAAAGAGGAGGTTTTATGTTATTATGTCTTTTTTTTTTTCATTTTTTATCACGTTATGAAGTTCCCTCATCAAAAACACGCCGAGAAATGTCCCAAATTCTCCATAAATATACAAAAATGCAATACAAAACTAATCAAAACAACTTAACAAAAGTGATGCGATGTGCGGTAGTTTCATAAGCTCGAGTCATTAGGTGATTGTGTTGCGATAGCGCTCTGAAGGGGAGTGACTTAGCATGGAGAGCAAATGGAGATGGGGCAAAAACGAAACTGAAACTCGCATTTAAATAAGTTTTTTTTTGGCGAATATTGCATTTTCAAAACAATAAAAGGTAAAACGGTGATCTAAACATGTGACGTGTAAAAGAGAAGTAAAGTACCACCTTTTTAAGTTTTTATTTTTAGTAAATTAACTTTCTTTTGAAATGGTCCCAGTGGTTCCAAAGCTACTTAAACAGTTCTAGGTGCAATGTGCAACTTTTCTGATGGAATGCTTTGTCTGGAAAGTTCCACAGTATGGCATTAAACCTTTCTATCTTCATGTAGACCAAACCAGACCAAGTTACAGGTCAGATCTGTCTTATTTTTTGAGCTCTAAAACCACCTGTAATTGAATAAATGTAAAGTAGAGCTGTTTAATGTCACACTGTGGAACATTCCAGACATCTCCATAGAAACAAACAGGTAAAAGTTACGTAGTGCACCTTTAAGTCTTTGTTGACGATAAGACCTCATTTTGATCATTCCCAGATTAGAATTTCTCCAAACCTGATTACAGACGACGTAAACTGAACTTTAACCGTACTGTGAAACCATCTCTAGTGTTTATAATCAGAAAAAACGGCGTTTTACGACCGCCTCATCTCCCGTGCTCCTTCACCTCCGCTCGTCTCACCGTCTGGTAGAGGTTTGAAACCCATTTTTGCATATTTGAGGGCTGAAATTTGTGGATTTGTGAAAATTGTGTTGAGAATTTGGGTGTGATTGTATTATATCTGTGCTTTTTTTTCCATTTTTACTCTATGCAGTTTTCATTCACAGCGCTTTCGGACTCGCTTTCGGATTTGAAGAAAGAGGATGAAAAAACGTGGCTTATTAAAAAGAAAAAAAAAGCAGTTAAAGCGTGTATCTTAGCCCCGCCTCTCTCAGTATTTATAAATAAGTATGAGACCTGCGCTTTTGGAAATGCTGTTTTATTTTCAAGATGGAACAAATTGACCACTTGTGAAAATTTTGCATTACAGTTTAATATATTGTAAATAAACAACGGTGATTGTTTTAGAATGATTGGACTGGATTTGTGTGTACCAGATTATACTTTTGTACCCTCTGTAGCCACAGTTGCCCTGGGGCAGAGTGACGGACGTGAGGCTGCCAGTCTGCACCATCGGCCCCTCCAGCCCCTCACTCATTCACACCTCGTTCAGATATAAGGTGAGTGAACACGTGAACCTTTGACTTTATTCTTTTCAAACGATTAAACAGTAGTAGACTTTGCAAAAAAAATGCATAAAGTTGAAATTAAAGCCACAGTATGTAACTTTTTTGCCAAAAAATAGACTGTTGCTCGCTTTTTTTTGTTTTTATTGCACTGATAAAACTCTTATTTGACCCCTCTACCTCTCGTTTACATGGAAATGTTGTTCCTTTGGCTTTAACTTTCTATAGTAAGTCATAAAACGTACAGTATTTATCTCCATGGAGAATGTACTGACGTGCCAGCACCAGAAAGTTACATACTGTAGCTTTAAGTTGTAAAATTGAATCAAGTCCTCGCCATTTTCTTTATAAAAAAACAGTAAATAGCATTGTTTAGACAAGCTGGTAAGCTGGTTTATGTTATGACTCAGCGATAGAAAAGTGAGGCCGACTTACAAAAAATGTCATAAAAAACACGTCTAAAATAAAAGCAACGCAGCTTTAGTCCAGGCGTGAGGTCAAATGATAAAATATGTTTATTTTGTAATTCCAGATGAGCTTAAACGGGCCGGTCAGAGTCAAACAAAGAGCCGAATGTGTCCCAGATCTGACCGAACTCATAAACTTAGGACAAAATGCTTTACGTTCAGTTGCCATGGTAATAACTATTCACTTTATTCCACAAGTTTCCGTGGAGAATAAGTTTTCTAGAGACACAAATCCGTTTTAAAGCCTCCAGAGCGACGTGTCAGTCACATGAACACTGAACATTTCAACAAATCAAACTACTTCAATGAGATTTTTGTGGCACTTTTCTGATCTTCTCCATTGAAATTTGAGTTCTGCTTCACCAGAACCTCCAGAGTGAAGGTGCAGTTTAGATTCGGTTAAAGACAAAAGTGGAATCGGGTCAGAATCTTCTTTGTTTCTGGTTTAATGTCGTGTCCACAGTTTGATCAAAAATAAATTAAAAAATACAAAATGTTGTTATTTTATTTTAATACGTCTGTTCCAAAATCATCTCTCCATCTTTTTCTGGTCCTACGTTCTTTCTTCCTCCATATTTCTCCAGTTACACCTCCTCCTTCTCTTCCTCCTCTTTCTCCCCCTCCTCCACTTCTCCCTCCTCCTCCTATTTCTCCTCTTCCTCTTTCTTCTCCTCTCCCTTCGCTTCCTCCTCCTCTTCCTCCCCCTTCTCCACTTCTTCCTCCTCTTCCTCCTCTTTCTCCTCCACTTCCTCCTCCTCCACTTTCTTCTCTTCCTTTTCTCCCTCTGCTTCCTCCTCCTTCTCTTTCTTCTCCTCTTCCTCCTCTTCTTTTCTCCTCCTCCTCTTCCTCCTTCTCCTCTTCTTTCTCCTCCTCCTCTTCCTCTTTGTCCTCCTCTTTCTTCTCCTTTTCCTCCTCCTTCTCTTCCTCCTCCTCTTTCTTCTCCTCTTCCTCCTCCAGCACCTCTTCCTCCTTCTCCTCTTCTTTCTCCTCCTCCTCCTCCTTTCTTCTCCTCTTTCTCCTCTCTCTCTTCTTTCTCTCCCTTCTCTTCTTTTCTCCTCTTCCTCCTCTTTCTTGTCCTCTTCCTCCTCTCCCTCTTCTTTTTCCTCCTCTTCCTCCTCCACTTTCTTCTCCTCTTCTTCCTCCTCCTCTTCTTTTCTCTCCTCCTCCTCCTCTTCCTCTTCTTTTGAGGCTGGGACAGACTCTCTCCTGTGGCTTTACTCAAACACTCAGAATCTGTTTAAACTTTCACATCGGGAATTTCTGCCATTTTCACTCTGAAACTGACACAGCGGCTCAGAGAGACTCAGACAGGAGCAGACAGGAGCAGACAGGTGCAGACAGGAGCAGACTAGAGCTGTCATAAGTATCAAGTATCAAAAATCCGACACTAATCGATACTAAAAACTAATATCGATAGACGAGAACACGCCCATGGACCTGGAGAAAGTTCAACGATTTAATGCTGAAAATCACATTCTGTTGTTTAAATAAAGAGTGTTTTTTTATTGTCACGTCGGTTGGATTTTTTTTAGTATCGTAACAACACTAGAGCAGACAGGTGCAGACAGGTGTAGACAGGTGCAGACAGGAGCAAAGACACATCAGCTCAAGGTTGAACATGTAAGAGGAGGGGACTCGAGTGGACTGTGACGGGGCCTGTTTAAATCGATGCTTTTGAGACCAGGGCTTTTATTTTGAAGGGCAAAAGGTTCTGAAGTGTTTTTTATTATATTATGTTTTTAAATTTTTACAATGAATTCTCAGGGGATTGAAGTTGGAATTTTCAAATATAAATGCGCATTGAAAACTATGAAACTCTGCTTGTTGTGCGTACATTTTGAACAACTTAACCAGTGCAAAAAAGCGATTAAAGATGCAATATGTAACATTTCTGAAGGGGAATCCATCCACCACCTGCTCGTCTCTATGGAATCCTGTATATTCCTGCTTTGTCTGGAATGTTCCAAAGTACGGCATTACACGTATCTATCTCCACAACACATGGAATACATTAAAAGTGCAATACGTAACTTTTCCAGTAGCGCCAGTCACTTCCAATCTCCATAGAGACAAGCACAAGGACAATTTACAGGTGAGATCTGTGAAGAGGCGGCCCCAGTGCAGGTTTTTAAAGGTATTTTTGTGCAATAAAACCACCTATAATCGAATAAATGCATCTTATATAAGTTTAATGCTGTATTGTGGAACATTACAGGCAAAGCAAAAGCAGCTCCGTCATGGTTACGCAGTGCACCTTTAAGTAAATTATTTTTTTTTGTGTGTGTGTGATTTGCAGTTTATTGTTCTTTTCACACACAAAAAGACGAGATGAGTGAATGAAAAGAATATGGAAAATAATAAAAATAACATTAAAAAATAAGCAAATGATAATGGTACGAGTTATTTTTCGAGTTATTTTTCAGAGTTTTATTTACAGAGCTTCTGGTTCAAAACTAGGTCACAACTCTTTTTTTTTTTTTTTTTTTTTTTTTGAGATCCAAACTGAAGATTGAACTCTTTCGAATGTGAGAAAGTGAAAATGGGTCAGGCCTGATTCAGATGGAGCCGGCGTTTTCCCACTGATCAATACTGAACCTTCACTTTAAAAACAGGACGGGCCGTTCGTTTAAAGAACCCAGGCTGCACAGTTTTCTGATCTGTGTTCTAATGTCGTTTCCTCGTCACAAACACCTGGAGTTGTGTTTTGTTTCATTCGCACAAACACATTTTTAACACACAAACACTGCACATTTAGGCTGAGCTCTTTTCTCAAACCGAAAACACTCCACACACCTTCACTTTTCATCATTTGGACCATTTTAGCCCTGGAATCGCCAATCTCCACTGAACTAAAGGTAAAAGGAGCTGTTCACTTGAAAACTACCACTTGATGACATCACAAGGTGGAACAGAGCGTTTTGAGCTTTGGAGATGTAGACAGACTAATAATAAAGAGTTCCTCAAATATGTGAATGAAAAAAACCACAACTCCAGGTTTGTTTTTGACGAAAAACAGTATCAACATTATAACATAGACTTAAAGATGCACTGTGTAACTTTTTGGTTGGGGGTTTGTCACCTGCTTGTTGCTATGGAGATGTCATTCCTTTGCCTAAAAAGTTCCACAGTGTGACATTAAACAACTTTACATTTATTCAATTACAGGTGGTTTTAAAGCTCAGAAATACCTAAAAAAAACCGCGTTCTGACTGTGAGCGGGGTCGCCTCTCCACAGATCTGACCTGTAACTTGGTCTGGTTTGGTCTCCATGAAGATAGAAAGGTTTAATGCCACACTGTGAAACATTCCAGACAAAGCAATAGCATCTCCACCAGAAAAGTTACACAATGCAGCTTTAAAGCTAAAAACTTTAATGGTTCAGTTCGTCTCTTCGTGGTTATAAAGTGACACAGTTTTTGTCAAAATGCCTGTGGTTAAAACGTGTCAGTGAAAAGTTCCGTGCAAATCAGTAACATCTCCATGGAGACGCCCTGTCAGGAAAGTTCCGCAGTGTTGTAAGTCCCATATGGTTCCACACTTGAGAACATCAGGTCTTTCATGATGGAGTTTACGCTGAGGTGAGGCTGGATCATCAAAGAGCCGCTCTGTTCTCTCATCTACACACCTGTCTCCATCTCTCCGTCATCTTTCTCTCCCTCTCTCATCTATCGCTTCTTTCCCTCTCCTCCTCTCCACACTCCCTCTTTTCTCCCTCCTATTCTTTCTTTCTCCTTTCTCCCTCTCTACCCCTCTCTCCTCACTCTCCCTCTCATCTATCCCTCCTTGTCTTTCTCCTTTCTCTCTCTCAGTGTCTCTTCCTCCTCCTCCGCTCTCTTCTCCCTGTCTCTCTCGCTCCTTTCCTCTTCTTCTCTCTTTCTCTATTCCCTCTCTCTTTTCTCCGTCATCTTTCTCTTCTCTCCATCTCCTCCTCCTCTCTCTCTTCACACACGTACGCACACACTCCCTCTTTTCTCCCTCCTATTTTTTCTCTCTCCTTTCTCCCTCTCTACCCCTCTCTTTCCTCACTCTCCCTCTCATCTATGCCTCCCTCTGTCTTTCTCTTCTCTCTCTTTCTCTTAGTGTCTGTTCCACCTCCTCCTCTCTTCTTCCTCGCCTTTTCCCTTCCTCCTCTCTCCCTCCTTCTTTCTCTCCCTCTCTCATCTATCTCTTATTTCCCTCTCCTCCTCTCTCTCTCTCACACGTACGCACACACTCCCTCCTATTCTTTCTCCTTTCTCCCTCTCTACCCCTCTCTTTCCTCACTCTCCCTCTCATCGATCCCTCCCTCTGTCTTTCTCCTTTCTCTCTCTCTTAGTGTCTCTTCCTCCTCCTCCGCTCTCTTCTCCCTCTGTCTCTCTCGCTCCTTTCCCTCTTCTCTACCCCCTTGCTCTCTTCTCTCCCTGTCGTCTTTCTCTTCTCTCCCTCTCCTCCTTTTTCTCTCTCTCTCTCTCTCACACACACTCCCTTTTCTGCCTCATATTCTTTCTCCTTTCTCCCTCTCTCATTCTCTACCCCTCTTTCCTCTCATTTAGCCCTCTCTCTCTGTTTCTCTCTTAGTGTCTCTTCCACCTCCTCCTCTGTTTCCCTCTTCCTCCTTGCTCTCTTCTTCTTTCTCTACCCCCTCTCTTCTCTCTGTCATTTTTCTCTTCTCTTCCTCACCTCCTCTTTCTCACACACACGCACACTCCCTCTTTTCTCCTCCTATTCTCTCTCCTTTTTCCCTCTCTCTCTCTACCCCTCTTTCCTCTCATTTAGCCTTCTCTCTCTCTCTGTCTCTTTCTCCTCCTCACCCGATCTCTTCTCCCTCTGTCTTCATCTTCTTCCCCCTCTCCTTCCTTTCTCTCTCCCCCTCTCTCTTAGTGTCTCTTCATACTTCTCTCCTCTTCTTTCTCTCTCGTCCCTCCCTCCTCTCTCTTATCCCTCTGTCTCCCTCCTCTTCCTCTCTCTGAGTGTCTGTTCCTCCTCTCCTCTCCCTCCTCCTCTCTCCCTTCCTTCCTCCCCCCTTCTCTTCCTCCTTCCTCCTTGTCTCCATAGTGACGGTGTCATGTCCTTGTCCCTGCAGATGTCCAGGTTTGTGGACCTGCAGGTGTCCAGAGCTGAAGGACGATGTCACACTAATGTAACATACGTCCCTCTGTCGTCTATATGTCCCTCTCTCTTTCCCTCCTTTCTCTTTCTCTCCTCTCCTCTCACTTTCACTCCCTCTCTTTCATTCTTTGTACTTCATCTCCCTTTTCTCTTTCACCCTTTCTCTCCCTCCCACTTTTGCTCTCTATCTCAGTCTCTGCTTCTCCCTCCCTCCATCCTCTCTCCTCCTCCTTCCCCCTGTTGTCACCCCTATTATCACTCTTCTTATCTCTCTCCTCTCACTTTCGCTCCCTCTTTTTCTGTCTTTCTGCTTCATCTCCCTCTCTTTCCCCTTCTCTCTCTCTGTCTCTCCTTCTCCCTCCCTCCATCCTCTCTTCTTCCATCTTCCGTCTCTCTCTCCCTCCTCACCCACATTATCGCTCTTTTTGTGTCCTCAGGCAAAACACTTCACTTCACCCACCTCCAGTTTGACCGTGTCAGAGGGGCAGATGGTGCAGATCGGCAGCCTCACTTCAGTCAGTCTGCCCCAGGGCGACTGTGGCTTTAATAATATGTAGTAGAAGTAGAAGTAGAAGTAGAAGTAGAAGTATGTAGTAGTATCTTATTGTTCGTGTTGGAGCTGTCGGTGCCTCGGAGCCTCAGTGTGTCTCTGTGTGGGAGTGGAGCCTCAGAGCAGCGCCCCCTGGAGGTCAAAGGTTACAGGACCTGTGCCGTGTAGGATGTGGGAGACCAGCGTTTGGATTGTACGCACAGGTTATAAATGTAAATATATTACATGTATATTATTACTATGAACGGTGGTGGAAAAGTACTGCGAGTGTGTACTTTTCCCTCTATAGTGAATATTTGCTTTTTAAAGGTCCAATATTACACAAAATGGACTCTTGTGAACGTGAAATGATCCAAATGATTCTAGTGAAGGTGTGTGGAGTTTAAAAACACAGTGGAGCACTTCCTGTATCACCACATGACATCACAAGGTGGAACAGAGTGTTTTCAGTTTGAGAAAAGAAGTGTTGATCTGCAGGTTTGTGCGTTAAACGTGTGAATGAAACAAAACAACTTCAGGTGTTTGTGACGAGGAAACAACATTAGATCATCAGGATATGGATTCATATGGGCTCTTTAAAAGCTGCACTGTGCAACTTTTCTGGTGGAGGGTCCGTCACCTACTTGTCTCCATGGAGATGTTATTGCCTTGCCTGCAATGTTCCATGGTATGACATTAAACGTCTACTCTCCTCTCCCCTCTCCTTCTCTTCTCCTCTCCTCTCTCCCCTCTCCTCCACTCCTCTTTCCTCTCCCCTACTCTTCTCCTCTCTCCCCTTCTCTTCTCCTCTCTCCCCTTTTCTCCACTCCTCACTCCTCTCTCCTTCTCTTCACTCCTCTCCTCTCCTCGCTCTTCTCTTCTCTTTTCCTCTCTCTCCTCTCCTCCTCCCTCTCTCCTCTCCTCCTCCCCTCTCTTCTCCTCCCTCTCTCTGGTCCTCCTCTCTCTCTCCTCCTCCCTCTCTCCTCTCCTCCTCCCCTCTCTTCTCCTCCCTCTCTCTGGTCCTCCTCCCTCTCTCCTCCCCACTCTCTCCTCCACTCCTCCCTCTCTCCACTCCTCCTCTCCTCCCTCTCTCCTCTCCTCCCTCTCTCCTCTCCTCTCCTCTCCTCCCTCTCTCCTCTCCTCCCTCTCTCCTCTCCTCTCCTCCCTCTCTCCTCTCCTCCCTCTCTCCTCTCCTCTCCTCCCTCTCTCCTCTCCTCTCCTCCTCCCTCTCTCCTCTCCTCCCTCTCTCCTCTCTTCCCTCTCTCCGGCAGCAGCAGTATATTTATATTTGCATGTGTAATATGGTTGTAATTTCCTTCATTTGCATAATGGCCCAGTGTGATGGATCTCGAGTCACTTACACACCACCAAACGATTCACTCTCCTCCCTCTCTCCCTCTCATTTTCTCTCTCCTCTCCTCCCCTCTCCCTCTCATTTTCTCTCTCCTCTCCTCCCTCTCTCCCTCTCATTTTCTCTCTCCCTCTCATTTTCTCTCTCCTCTCCTCCCTCTCTCCCTCTCATTTTCTCTCTCCTCTCCTCCCTCTCTCCCTCTCATTTTCTCTCTCCTCTCCTCCCTCTCATTTTCTCTCTCCTCTCCTCCCTCTCTCCCCATCTCTTTTGCTCTGTTTCTCCCTTCTTCTCACCCATATTGTAAAAACTCCAGATTTAAAAGTGGATTTAAACGGCACATTTTCAGGAGCCAGTGATCGTACGAGTGTTCATGGTCCAAAAAAAAAGAGAAAGTGACAGAAAAACGCTCCTTCCCTTGTGATTTAATGTTATTTGAGAGAAACTTTCAAATTATATTCATTTTATTTACATTTTACACATTAAATTTACAACATTTCTCAAATTATGAACAGAATCAGTAGTTTTAGGTCAAATAACTCCACCTAATACTTAATTTAATTTGCTTAAAGCTTCACTAGGGAACTTTTCTACTGTTGGGTCTGCTACCTTTTCTAAACTGATATGTTTACCTGGACTTAACCTGGAATGTTCCACAGTATGGCATTACATTGATCTGTCTCCAAGGTGACGCCACCAGACCAAGTTACAGGTCAGATCTGTGGAGGGGCGACCTCACTCACAGCACAAAGTCATGGTGTTCGGGGTATTTTTTTTAGAAACACTCTCCTCCAGTGCACCCGTCAAGAAACTGATGTGCAAAGTTCTCGTTCTTTTATATACATTTATTTTTTAGAAACAAAAACATATTGTTTAAGTTTAATGCCATACTGTGGGACATTCCAGACACCTTTAAACATGATTAGTGACACCTGTTTTAACATTAATATGAAAAAATACCCTCTAATTTGGCAGTAATTCAAATGTATGTGTTAAAAAGTAGTTCTTCTTTTAAAAATACTAGTATTTAATGTTAAGAAAATGTGTAATTGTATTTAATTTGTAAATTACACTGGTTTAAAGGTCCTGTATTACTCAAAAGTGACTCCTGTGAGCTTTAAGTCACGTTATAGTGTTTTTACCTCCTCAAAAACAGATCTGGAGTGTTTTCTGTTTGAGTAACCCTTTATTATTTATTATTCTACATCTCCAAACCTCAAAATGCTCCGTTCCACCTTGTGATGTCATGAAGCGGTAGTTTTCAAATTAACATCTGCCTTTTACCTTTAGTTCAGTTGAAATTGGAAATTCCAGGGCTGAAATGATCCAAATAATTCTAGTGAAAGTGTGTGGAGTTTAAAAACACAGTGGAGCCGGACTTCCTGTTTCACCACATGACATCACAAGGTGGAACAGAGTGTGTGAATGAAACAAAACACAACTCCAGGTCTGTTTGTGATGAGGAAACAACATGGATCACGTCTTTTGGTCTTTCTTCTTCTTGTCGTCTTCCCTTCGTTGTTCACAGAGCCGATTTGGACAGTCCCTGGAAACGGCGGATCCTGAAAGGTGAAAGGTCGTAGGACGGCTCCTCCCCCAGACTCAGCTCACACAGAAGCTTTCCGATCATTGGTCCGAATTTGAACCCGTGACCTGGAAGAAGAAGGGCAGACATTTTAAAAGGTATTTTATTTATTATATGTTTTAATGGAGAAGAATGTGTACTAAAGTACTTTTATTTTTACAAGTAGTTCTGTTTGTACATTTATAGTCCAGTTTAGTGTTAGTCCTGGTTTAGACCTTCTTTAGTCCTGCTTCAGACCTGTTTTAGTCCTGGTTTAGACCTTCTTTAGCCCTGCTTTAGTCCTGTTTTAGTCCTGGTTTAGACCTTCTTTAGCCCTGCTTTAGTCCTGCTTTAGACTGGCTTTAGACCTTCTTTAGTCCTGTTTTAGTCCTGTTTTAGTCCTGTTTTAGTCCTGGTTTAGTCCTGGTTTAGACCTTCTTTAGCCCTGCTTTAGTCCTGGTCCAGCCCTGATCCCCCTCTTTAGTTTTTTGAAGTCCTGAGAGCTCGACAGTTTTGCGACAAGTGCGTTTCATCTCTGGACGTTGGACCCACGGGTGCCGGTAACCATGGAAACCCTCCCAGTTGTTTCTTTAGAGCTCTCGTGCGGTGCTTTGATGACAAATGCACGTGGTGAAGCGAGAGGGAGGAGAGGAAGGAGAGAGCGGAAAAGACGTATGAACCCAAGGCCTCGAGTACATGAAAGTGCTCTGCTTCTCCTCATGGAATATACACATATGTATACGAGATGGTTTAATGGAAATACAGTCAGAGCTGTAGTGTTGTCAGGGGTATCGGGTATCGGGTATGAATCGATACTAAAACTGGTATCGAAACTAGATACTCATCTGAGCAGGTATCGATACTGAAAAGAGTCACATTCACAGGACAGAAATGAACCTTTCATGAATAACTTTAGAGTGAGCTTGAGCTGTTTAGACCTGGTTTAAATCTGGTTTAGACCTGGTTTAGACCTGGTTTAAACCTGCTTTAGACCTGGTTTAGATCTGGTTTAGACCTGGTTTAGACCTGCTTTAGTCCTGCTTTAGTTCCTGGTTGAGCCCCATCAGTTCCAAGTTATATAGTAGTAGTAGTAGTAGCAGTAGTAGTAGTAGTAGTAGTAGTAGTGGTGGTAATCATAATAGTCATTAGAAGAAGCAGCTTGGATGAGCTGCGAAATGTATTCGACCAAATAAACTTTTGCGCTTGTGCAGCTGACAAATTGAATTTCTCCTTTTACCAATAGTAATAGTAGTAATACTCATAGTAGTAATAGTAGTAGTAATAGTCATAGTAGTATTTGTAATAGTAATAGTTATAGTCATAGTAGTAGTAGTATAAGAATAAGTATAAGAGCAGATAGACGAGTTTACGCCCATGGACCACTGAGGATTACACAGATATAAGACACATGGGAACAGAAAAGAAAATACTACAATTTAATGTTGAAAATCACATTCTATTGTCCAAATAAATATAAAATAAAATATATATTTTTTTATAATCTCAGTATTGGAATCGGTATCAGATCTATTCCTCAGTATCCCATCTCTCATCCTATATTCATTTGTTTATTCATAAACGCTGCATTTTTAACCCCAGAAAAAAACTTTTGCTAATTTCTAAACAAAATCTCTTATTGCTGGACCCTTCTCCTACTCAAGTCTAATCAGAACACTGAACTACTCCAGGAAATAGCCCGCTCCCTCCATCCGCTCCCTCCATCCGCTCCCTCTATCTGCTCCCTCCATCCGCTCCCTCCCTCCGCTCCCTCCGTCCGCTCCCTCCGTCCGCTCCCTCCGTCCGCTCCCTCCGTCCACTCCCTCCATCCGCTCCCTCCATCCGCTCCCTCCCTCCATCCGCTCCCTCCCTCCATCCGCTCCCTCCCTCCACTCCCTCCGTCCCCTCTATCTGCTCCCTCCATCCGCTCCCTCCCTCCATCCGCTCCCTCCCTCCATCCGCTCCCTCCCTCCACTCCCTCCGTCCCCTCTATCTGCTCCCTCCATCCGCTCCCTCCCTCCATCCGCTCCCTCCCTCCATCCGCTCCCTCCATCCGCTCCCTCCGTCCCCTTCATCCACTCCCTCCTTCCCCTCACTCCGCTCCCTCCGTCCCCTCCCTCCATCCGCTCCCTCCGTCCCATCCATCCCCTCCATCCATCCCCTCCATCCGCTCCCTCCATCCGTCCCCTCCATCCCCTCCATCCGCTCCCTCCATCCGCTCCCATTGCGTCTAAATGAGCAGCAGCCTCTTCACACGTAAACAACAGGTGCAGGAGCTAACGCAGGAGTTATGGAGGCTAATCATGTCTGAACACTGAGAGCACCACCGGCCAATCAGGAGAGCCCTCGGAGCACCACCGGCCAATCAGGAGAGCCCTCAGAGGAGCACCTGCACGGCTCTTCAGAGCAGGTGCTGCAGTTTAACAGATGTGTGAGAAATGAGACCCAAGGAAATGAGCTCTGTGTGAAGACAGAACCTCAATGTCGAAATTAAACGTATTTTCTGATCTACTGTTTGTTCTAATGTTGTTTCTTCATCACAAACAGACCTGGAGTTGTGTTTATTTCATTCACACATTTAACACACAAACTTTGCATATTTAGGCTGACAAAACACAACTCCAGGTCTGTTTTTGAGGACGTAACAGTGTTATAACATGGCTTTAAGTTCACAAGAGTCAATTTTGCGTAATACAGGACCCTTAAAGACCCTTAAATGGACTTTTCAGAGCTTTTAACCGTTTTGTAATTGTTTCCCCTCATCATAACATTACTCAGAGCTGTATTTTGTTTGATTCTTGCATGTAGTCCTGGCTGAGACCTGGTTTAGTCCTGATTAGCGACGTAACGATATCCAAATCTCTCTGTACGATGTTTTCACGATATGCATCTCACGATATTTATAACAAAATTGTGAATCTGCCACTTTTTCTTTTTAAAATGCCTTGACAAGCCTTAGAACAGGTATTTCTTCATGTCTGCACTGAAACGGAGCAAAGGATCATGGTCTATGTAGTTCCCTTTTTTTTTTTTTTTTAGCTGCTGCTGCTCCATAACGAATTGTAATTTGATATATTGTGATGGCCCTCGATATTATTGTGAGACTTTTGACGATACGATATCACAGTATTTCTGTTATTGTTACATCATAAAAATTCTGGTTATTATTAGACCTGGTTAAATCCTGGTTTAGTCCTGGTTAAATCCTGGTTTAGTCCTGGTTTTAGTGCTGTTTTAGACCTGTTTTAGTCCTGTTTTAGACCTGTTTTAATTCTGATTTAGACCTGTTTTAATTCTGATTTAGACCTGTTTTAGACCTGTTTTAGACCTGTTTTAGACCTGTTTCAGTCCTGTTTTAGTCCTGTTTTAGTCCTGTTTTAATTCTGATTTAGACCTGTTTTAGACCTGTTTTAATTCTGATTTAGACCTGTTTTAGACCTGTTTTAATTCTGATTTAGACCTGTTTTAGACCTGTTTTAGACCTGTTTTAGTCCTGTTTTAGACCTGTTTTAGACCTGTTTTAGTCCTGTTTTAGTCCTGTTTTAATTCTGATTTAGACCTGTTTTAGACCTGTTTTAATTCTGATTTAGACCTGTTTTAATTCTGATTTAGACCTGTTTTAGACCTGTTTTAGTCCTGTTTTAGACCTGTTTTAGACCTGTTTTAGTCCTGTTTTAGTCCTGTTTTAGACCTGTTTTAATTCTGATTTAGTCCTGTTTTAGACCTGTTTTAATTCTGATTTAGACCTGTTTTAGACCTGTTTTAATTCTGATTTAGACCTGTTTTAGACCTGTTTTAGTCCTGTTTTAGACCTGTTTTAGACCTGTTTTAATTCTGATTTAGACCTGTTTTAGACCTGTTTTAATTCTGATTTAGACCTGTTTTAGACCTGTTTTAGTCCTGTTTTAGACCTGTTTTAGACCTGTTTTAGACCTGTTTTAGTCCTGTTTTAGTCCTGTTTTAGTCCTGTTTTAGACCTGTTTTAATTCTGATTTAGACCTGTTTTAGACCTGTTTTAGTCCTGTTTTAGACCTGTTTTAGACCTGTTTTAGACCTGTTTTAGTCCTGTTTTAGTCCTGTTTTAGACCTGTTTTAGTCCTGTTTTAGACCTGTTTTAGTCCTGTTTTAGACCTGTTTTAGACCTGTTTTAGACCTGTTTTAGTCCTGTTTTAATTTATCTTTAACCATTATCACTACTTGCCTTTAAGTCTAACCTTAACTTACTAAATCACGTTCTTGACATTAATATTGCAGGATTTACCTCATGGAGACTTGTCTTTTTGGACCCACAAAGCAGAAGATCCCCATGAAGTGACTGGATACAGATTTTAGTTTTCATAATATGGTAAAACCTGTCCTCACACACCCATACAGACATTCTGTGCCTGTCGTCTGAGTAAAGGACATCTGGTATTTGCTTCAGACTTTGACATTTGAGTCCCTCTCCTCCTCCACTTTCTCCTCCTCCTCCGCTCTCTCCTTCTGGTTGTCCAACTCCTTCCTCTCGGGGGATATTCCATAAAAAAGCCCATATCACTCTATTTTCTGATCTGTTAGAATGTCGTTACCTCATCAAAAACACAACTCCAGCTCTGTTTTTGATGAGAAAACGACATTATAACGTGGCTTAATGTTCCTCAAAACCATGTGTAGGACTTCCACACCTGACGTCACTGCTCTGAGGAGATGAACCAAAATCAGCTGATCTGTCCATTTTTTCCACAATTTTGGGCTCTTTGACTAAAAGTTTTTACATTTAGGAGTTTCCTGTCCGTTACTCAAATCAACAGAACAACAGATCTGCACAAGAAAGACCTGAAACTACAACTGTATAATTAACTGCCAATGTAACGTTAAAAAGGTAAAAGAAGCTCAGTGTGTGTCAGAGTTTGTCCACTGATCTGAAGTTTGCGGTTCAAATCCCACTTTCGACATAAACATCGTTGGTGGAGCAGTCAAAGCCACAGTAAAAGCACAGGAGTGCGTTGGACTTTCACAATAAAAGCACAGGAGGAGACAGCAGGGACTTCACAATAAAAGCACAGGAGGAGACCATGAGACCTTCACAATAAAAGCACAGGAGACCATGAGACCTTCACAATAAAAGCACAGGAGGAGACCATGAGACCTTCACAATAAAAGCACAGGAGGAGACCATGAGACCTTCACAATAAAAGCACAGGAGGAGACCATGAGACCTTCACAGTAAAAGCACAGGAGACCATGAGACCTTCACAATAAAAGCACAGGAGACCATGAGACCTTCACAATAAAAGCACAGGAGACTATGAGACCTTCACAATAAAACCACAGGAGACCATTAGACCTTAACAATAAAAGCACAGGAGGAGACCATGAGACCTTCACAATAAAAGCACAGGAGACCATGAGACCTTCACAGTAAAAGCACAGGAGACCATTAGACCTTCACAATAAAAGCACAGGAGGAGACCATGAGACCTTCACAGTAAAAGCACAGGAGGAGTGCGGAGGACCTTCACAATAAAAACACAGGAGAAGACAGCAGGATCTTCACAATAAAACCACAGGAGACCATGAGACCTTCACAATAAAAGCATAGGAGACTATGAGACCTTCACAATAAAACCACAGGAGACCATTAGACCTTCACAATAAAAGCACAGGAGGAGACCATGAGACCTTCACAATAAAAGCACAGGAGGAGCAGATGCAGAGGAGCTCCACGCTGCTCTAAGTGAAGTGGCCAGCAGGGGGCGACGGTGAGAGGAGTTGTGAAGGGGTGACCTACGGCGCGCGGTGAGGGACATTTTAAACTGGAGTTTGTTCGATGGTCAGGACTTGGTCTCTGTGTGACTCTGAGGAACAGAGCCAAGATTTGGAAGGAAATAAAAGAGCGAGAGATAAAAGTATCTGCAAAATCTGAGGAAAAAAAAAAAAAAAAATTCAAATCAGTACTAATATTAAAGCTGCATTGTGTAACTTTTCTGGTGGAGGGCAGAAAAGTTACACAATGCAGCTATCTTCATGGAGATCAAACCGGACCAAGTTACAGGTCAGATCTGTGGAGAGGCGACCCCGCTCACAGTCAGAATACCTGTTTTTCTAGGTATTTTTGAGCTCTAAAACCACCTGTAATTGAATAATTATAAAGTAGGTCTGTCATACTGTGGAACATTCCAGAGAGCAACAACATATCCATAGAAACAAGCAAGTGACAGACCCCCAACCAAAAAGTTACATAGTGCACCTTTAAAGCCCCAACGTGAAACTTTTTAACCCCAAAACAGGTGAATTTGCTTGTTTTTACAGCACTCGGAGCCAGCTTGCATCTCCACAAACCTGACTCGTCCACTGTGGGTCATTCTAGGCAAAACAATAACAAATCTCCATGGAGACAAGTACAGGGCAGACCCTCCATCAGAAAAGTTACGCAATGCCGCTTTAATAACTCCTCTTAATGTCATAGTGTGGAACATATGAGGCAGAGCAATGACATCTCCATAGAAACAAGTAGGTGCACCTTTAAAGTCCCAGTGTGAAACTTTTTAACCCAAAAATAGGTGAATTTGCTTTCTTTATCGCACTGAAAAACATCAAAACATGCATCCTTACTCAAACCCGGCTTGCATCTCCACAAACCTGACTTGTGTTTGGCCTGGAGGAAAACATATCCATCTCCATGGTTTTGACTTTCTGTTTCCATGGAATCTTGCAGGGGACAAACCAACTCCAGAAAGTTACACGGTGTTGCTTTTAACATTTTTGTTGGTAGTTGTGGCGACTCCTCCTCAGACAGGACTGAGCTTAAAGATGCACTGTGTCACTTTTCTGAGGGGACTGTCTGCTTGTCTCCACGGAGATGACGTCATTTTCCACACTGTAGCATTAAACCTGTCAATCTTGCCTTCTTTCATTTGCAAAAAAGAAGAAAAAAGAAATACAGGCTCCCCTTTCCACAGATATGACCTGTAACACAGCCTCATACAGTCACTTGTCTTCGTGGCGATGGATACAGTGCGTTTAAAGCTATACTGTGGAACATTCTAGGCAAAACGATAACAAATCTCCATGGAGACAAGCACACGGCAGACCCTCCATCAGAAAAGTTACACAGTGCAGCTTTAATAACTCCTCTTATACTTTAATACCAGCTCTACTACTACATTTATTTTTCAAAACGTATAAAAGTTAATTGAAAAAAACAAACCGAAAACACGATGGCGGCGGCGAGTTCAGGGAGTTTGAGGACAGAACTCGTTAAATTGTGAAGTTGGTTTTGAATTACCCGAGAATCCTGCTCCAATCACGATGTTTCTGTGCCGAGGGTGGAAGTCAAGGACGAAATGATGATCCGGAGTCAGCTGAAAAACAAAAGAAAACAAACAGGGTGAAATAACAGGGCGGAGAGAGAAAGAGAGAAAAAGGTGAGAGAGCGGGGGAGAAAGAGAGGGAAAGAGAGGGAGAAAGAGAGAAGGGGACAGAAAGAGAGATGGAGAGAAGATGAGAGAGGGAGGGAGAAAGATGGAGAGAAGATGGGAGAGAGGGAGGGAGAAAGAGAGAGGAAGGTGAGAGAGAGGGAGAGAGAGAGAGAAAGGTGAGAGAGCGGGGGAGAAAGAGAGGGAGAAAGAGAGAAGGGGACAGAAAGAGAGATGGAGAGAAGATGAGAGAGGGAGGGAGAAAGATGGAGAGAAGATGGGAGAGAGGGAGAAAGGTGAGAGAGGGGGAGAGAGGGAGAAAGAGAGAAGGGGACAGAAAGAGAGATGGAGAGAAGATGAGAGAGGGAGGGAGAAAGAGAGAGGAAGGTGAGAGAGAGGGAGAGAGAGAGAGAAAGGTGAGAGAGCGGGGGAGAAAGAGAGGGAGAGAGAAGGGGACAGAAAGAGAGATGGAGAGAAGATGAGAGAGGGAGGGAGAAAGAGAGAGGGAGAGGGAGAGAGAGAGAGAAAGGTGAGAGAGCGGGGGAGAAAGAGAGGGAGAAAGAGAGAAGGGGACAGAAAGAGAGATGGAGAGAAGATGAGAGAGGGAGGGAGAAAGAGAGAGGGAGAGGGAGAGAGAGAGAAAGGTGAGAGAGGGGGAGAGAGGGAGAAAGAGAAGGGGACAGAAAGAGAGATGGAGAGAAGATGAGAGAGGGAGGGAGAAAGAGAGAGGAAGATGAGAGAGGGAGGGAGAAGGAGAGAGAGAGAAAGGTGAGAGAGGGGGAGAGAGGGAGAAAGAGAGAAGGGGACAGAAAGGGAAAGAGGGAGAGACAGAGAGAAAGAGATAGGAAGGGTGAGGGAGGGAGAGGGAGGGAGAAGGGGAAAGAAAGGGAGAGAGGGAGAGACAGAAAGAAAGAGATGGAGAGAAGATGGGAGAGAAAGAGAGAAAGGTTGAAAAAGAGAGAAGGGGCCAGAAAGAGAGATGGAGAGAAGATGGGAGAGAAGGAGGGAGAAAGAGAGAGAAGGGGAAGAAAGGGAAAGAGAGATGGAGAAAGAAGAGTGGTGGAGAAGAGAGAGATGGAGAGGAAAAAGAAAGGATAGAGAAAAACAGAGAGAAGGGGGAGAGAAAAGGACAAAGAGGAGAAAGAAAAGATGAAGAGAGAGAGAAAGTAGGAGATAGGAGGAAGAGAAAGAGAACAAAAAGATGAGCAAAAGGGTGCGAGAGGGAGGGAGAGTGAGGAAGGAGAAACAGAGGGAGCGAGAGATACCTAGCACAAAAAGCCAGAGGGAAGAAGAGCAAGAGATGGAGCGAGAGAGAGGATAGAAAAAGAAAAAAGAGAGTCAGAGATTGAAAATGAGAGGGCGCGAATGAGACAGATAGAGAAAAGCCCATCTCTTCCACAGTCTGAGATGATTGTCGAGGCCCACAGTCTGATTAAAAGTGCACAGTGTGGCTTTAAAATTCGGGGTTTTAAAATGGAGTCCCGGGCTGAACTTTGGGTCGATGCAAAAACGCCAAAGGCCACAGCCGCCTTCGCTTTGCACTGAGAAAAACGAGAAAAACTCTGCGTGAGAACAGAACCTTCAGGAGGGACGTGTTCAGAATGGAGCTTTATATGTTGTAACATTCGGTAATAACATTCTATATTCGCCAATTTAATGAGCGGTATTATAATTCTTCCAAGTTATAACATTATTCCCTCAATAAAAACACGCCTGACGAGGTTTTAGACGTCATCCATGCATGTTTGAGTAATCTAGTGATCTCTCCTTGGCCTTATTTGAACACTCCTTACGTTTAGCTGTAAGATTCTGTACAAAGCTCCGCCCACAAGTCAACGTCACCTATTCTCCAACACGACAATCCTCCATAAATGTACAAAAGCAGGATACAAAACAATTAGAGGCGCGCAAAAATACTGAACTATCAATATGTTGTGATAATAAATTTAGTGATACAGTATCGTTATTGTGGGCTGAGTATTTTTGTATCTTTTAGCATTTTTTTTTTCATATTAACTCACACAAATAGTGGTTTAACAAAGAAATATTCTTGCTAAAATGTATTTATGTGATTCCCAGCCCTAAAAACGATACACTACAACTTCACAAACTTAATAATATGTGCGGTAGTTTCATTAGCGAGATACACACTGATTGTGTTGTGATAGCGCTCTGAAGGGGGAGTGACGTAGCGTTGAGAGCAAAGGGAGAGGAGACTCAGAGCGGCAAAAACAAAAGTGAAACTTATAAAACATGTCATTTTTTTTGGCGAATACAACATTTTCAAAACAATAAAACGTAACATGGTGATCTATATGTGTTATGTGTTATGTGTTATGTGTTATGTGTTATGTGTTAGCAGTAAACACCCCACAGAAGTAAAATGTAAATCAGAAAGACGCTCTGATTTCTCACAGTACAGCTCCTTTTTAGTCCGTCCTCATTCGCGCAGTTTAATTCCCCTTTTTTATCGCACAGAAACACGTAGAAACGCAATAAAACCCACAGAAACACATGGTCCCGGTGAGCGCGCAGACCCAGGGCTGGAGACGAGCTGTGTGAAGCTGCGCCCTTGAAACTAATGGATGATGATGAAGAGCGGAGCCCCACAGAGGAGCTACAGACTGGGCCTTTAAAGTCTTCTGCATGTGGTGAAGTCAGATGGTCCAACGGGCCTGGAGAGGAGCTGTCCAAGTATACGGGAACTAATACAAGGTTTGTTCATTACAATCATCAGATAGTTCCACTTTTTTACATGATCAGTCTGGAGGAGAGTGGGCTGAAGGTAGCAGCATGGTGGCATAGTGGGTAGACCTCACTCGCCAGTCCACCAGAAGGTTGCAAGTTCAAATACTGTGGTTTTAGTCAACAATGATTGGCATAATTTTACAAAAAAATATATGTATTAAAGTTGGACACTTGTCACAGCGAGGGGCAGGAGGACACTGGACAAACTGCTCTCCATCATGGACACTCCTGCTCACCCACTGCACCAGACGATAGAGGGACAGAGGAGATAATACTCCCTACAACTGTACAACAACTCACCCACTGCACCAGACTATAGAGGGACAGAGGAGATAATACTCCCTACAGCTGTACAACAACTCACCCACTGCACCAGACTATAGAGGGACAGAGGAGATAATACTCCCTACAACTGTACAACAACTCACCCACTGCACCAGACGATAGAGGGACAGAGGAGATAATACTCCCTACAACTGTACAACAACTCACCCACTGCACCAGACTATAGAGGGACAGAGGAGATAATACTCCCTACAACTGTACAACAACTCACCCACTGCACCAGACTATAGAGGGACAGAGGAGATAATACTCCCTACAGCTGTACAACAACTCACCCACTGCACCAGACTATAGAGGGACAGAGGAGATAATACTCCCTACAACTGTATAACAACTCACCCACTGCACCAGACTATAGAGGGACAGAGGAGATAATACTCCCTACAACTATACAACTCACCCACTGCACCAGACTATAGAGGGACAGAGGAGATAATACTCCCTACAACACCAGACTATAGAGGGACAGAGGAGCTCATTCTCCGACAGGCTCCTACAGCTCCGCTCAAACAGTGAGAGATACAGGACTACATTCATACTATAATACTCCCTACAACTGTACAACAACTCACCCTTATGTAACAGATAATACTCCCTACAACTGTACAACAACTCACCCTTATGTAACAGATAATACTCCCTACAACTGTACAACAACTCACCCTTATGTGACAGATCAGTTGACTTTCGGTTTAAATCGGCACAACTGATTCTCTGCTGCGGAACACGTGGGTCACATTTTGGAACTGACTGAACACAACCAAAATAAATGCGTTTAATGCCATATTGTGGGACATTCCATGCAAAACGTTTGATTTCTCCATGGAGACAAGCAGGCAGTGCGTCTTCAACTCATCTACCTCTAGTTTTGTTGTTTTTATTAATCCTTGTTTTATCTACCTGATAGAGAAAAACAGAGAGAAAGGGGGAGAGAAAGAGGGACAGAAGAAAAAGAGAGAAAGAACAAAAAGAGGAAAAAAAGGGTGAGAGAGGGAGGGAGAGAAATGAAGGAGAGTTCTGTTTTTTTTTTTAATCCTTGCTTTATCTACCTGATAGAGAAAAAAAGAGAGAAAGAAAAGATAAAGACAGAGAGAGAGAGAAAGGGGGAGAGAAGGACATGGGACAAAGAGACAAAGAACAAAAAGAGGGAAAAAAAGGGTGAAAGAGGGAGAGAGAGAGAAAGGATGGAGAGTTCTGTTATTTTTTTTAATCCTCGCTTTATCTATCTGATAGAGAAAAACAGAGAAAGGAGGAGAGAAAGAACAAAAAAAGGAAGAAAAGGGTGAGAGGGAGGGAGAGGGAGGAAGGAGAGACAGAGGGAGTCTCTAGTTCTGTTTTTTTTTTTTATTAATCTCTACTTTATCGAACTCGGAACTTATCCGTAAATGACAAGGGGAGGCAAACCCAGGAGTTTGAAATGCTGCCTGCTAGAGAAAAACAGAGAGAAAGAGAGAGAGAGAAGGACAAAGCGGGTGAGAAAGAAACGAGAAAGAGAAAGAGAAAGAGAAAGAGAAAGAGAAAGAGAGAGAAGGGACAAACAGAGGAAGTCCTGGTATTACATTATACCTGTACACACTGTATGTTTAAGCCGAGTTGCCTTGCGTGTACATATGGTCCTTACCGTGTACAGGCAGCTCTCGACGATGGCGGGTTCTGGCTCCAGTCCCGGGACACAGCGGGTCACGTAGCGGCTGAGGATGTCCACGTCTGAGCGGTCGGTCTGTCTGTCCCTGTGGTCCGGGTCGGCGGGGCTGCCCATGTGGAAGCAGATCTGAAGAAAACACAAAAAAACAAAGTACAGATGGTTTATCACAACGTTCTGGAATATTTAACACCACTCAGATCTCTGCGCCTCGTTTGTACTTCGAGGGGAGACAAATGGGGATACCAGGAGCCACAGTGGGGCAGCAGAGGCAAAAAACTGTTGTTGGGTCCTTAGGCAAGACACTTTTTCCACATTATGTAGTATAAAGTATCTATATTTACCAATGTGCATTACTTTTATAATTTTAAAGTCAATATTATACAGTAAGTTCCACACACAGAATACAATACTTTGTACTCGAGCTCAAGGACAGGATACTGAGTTCTCGTGGCCTCGCTGTGTGGAGCTCACGAAGAGAAGAAGATCCTCCTTCACACACAGACACACTCACACATTGAAACCTGTCAACACACACTCCCCAGGGCTCTTTTCCCCTGTCCGTTCTTTTCCACTGTCCTTTCTGGAGGGCCCGCAGCAGCCTCGCTTCAGTCAGTCTGTCCCAGGGCAGCTGTGGCTACAGGACTGTAGTATCTCACCACCACCGAGTTTGGAATGAATGAAGAATGCACCAAATTGGAAAGCGACTTTGAGCATCTGGAAAAGCGCTATATAAAACAAATGCGTTATTATTCCTACTCTACAGACGGGCAGCTAAAATGAATATAGTTCAGTTTTTGTTGTATTACAGTGAGTTCTTGTGGCTTGTCACTAAAGCGTCAGGTCCAACATTTGTGCTTTTTACCTTTTCATAAAAAAACTCTGATCAGTTGCATTGAAGTTTAAACTATTGTCCATCTCCTGCTGTATGAACTGTAATGTGCAATTTTTACAACAATCAAACTGAACCGTCTCAATAATAAATAATAAAACATTAACTAGATAAATATGTGCATTTTAGGTGAAAAATGTCCTGACGATGCTAAATGCTAACACAGCCCAGGATAATAGTCACAAATCAATGCGGTGCTCTGATTAGATCTGCCTAATGGGGAAGCCGTTAGCTGCATTAGCCGCTAATAGTCGCTAATCGCAGCTAATCGCTTTATAATTGTGACATTATAAAACCAGGGAGCGCGTCAGAGAAAGTCCTCACCTTTTATCGAACCCGACCTGAGGGAGACACAGTGAAGAGTCAGTGTGGTCTTCATCATGTATCTGTATTTAATCTGTATTTAAACTTTAAGGTGTTCACAGGTTAATGAGGCGCGTGTGTCTACAAGATTTATACATTAATCAATAATCGTGATGAATAATATAATAACAGTCCAATGAGGTTCATTTGGTCTTCTGTTCATTTATTCTAACACTTTCTTTTTTCAGACCAAAGTTTAGTTTTCATACCTGACACAAACAGGTCCAAAACATCACTGGGACAGAAGACGACAAACTTCGCTGGGTTAAGGTGGAAGATCGAAATATGGAAATGTGCCCAAAGGACTGTAAACCGGGACAAGGGGGCTTTTTTACTCTCACACACCTGGGATACTGTCCTGAAGAAGTTAGACTGCAGATGGCGCTGTTGTCTTGCCTCTACCGGTAGGAAGACAGGACCACAACCTGTTTAATTCAGCTGACCAGACACACAGCAGGAAGACCGTCAGTGAGCAGCAGGTATGAAAACTAAACTTTGGTCTGAAAAAAGAATATTTTACAATAACATAATAATTGTGAAAATCTTCAAAGCAAAATTAAGACATTTTTATTCAATCTATACTCCAACAACGTAAAACTATGTCTTTTTATTTTACACTAACTATTTTTCAGAACGTTTGCTTCTATAAAACTGGTCACAGACTAGAGCAATGGTGATCACGCCATCTGCTCGGTGCCCTCATCATGTGAGATTTTACCATTAGCTCCTGCTGACAATACCAACATGGCCACCAAATATCACCTGCTGGCCACTCCAATATGGCCGCCAAATCTCGCCCTAAAGAGAAGTGTCCAGACTGCGGTCATTAGCCCCACACAGAGAGGCACTATAACAGAAGACACACCTGGAGGGAGGAACGTCAAAGTCTGAAGTCAAGGTTAAAAATGCAATTCATTTTTATGAGCTTTTTAACTATATTATAACGGCGCGCTGTCTCATCAGTAGTCGGCGGCTCAGAAAATACCAGAAAATGACTGTTAAATATAAATGTACATAATTAACGCGTTCCTTATGATCCTGGTTCCCACTGACTTACATTTAGTGTTCTGAAACCATAGTGTGAAGAAGTACACTTAGGCTACTCAATTTGTGACATACAAGAGAAAAATAAGTGGTTGGCTTTGAGTGGTTTCTTGACGTAAAAGAGCTTTGAGTGCCTTGACTATTGAAAAGTGCTATATACAAATTTAATCATTTACTCGGGATGGTCTCATGCCACAAGATCGCAGAAATATGAAACCAAATAAATCAAAAATCGTGAGGCTAAAACTGGGAACTGAATCGTCAAATGTGTACATTATTGTTTGTCTTTTTTTTTTACTTTGACTTATTTTCTATTTTATTTTTACTTGTACATATACATTTAACACATATGGAAAAAAGTGACTTGCCCCCTGCGGGTGGGAGGAGAGTCTCTGCCTCAAGTGGAGGAGTTCAAGTATCTCGGGGTCTTGTTCATGAGTGAGGGGAGGATGGAGCGTGAGATTGACAGGTGGATCGGTGCAGCGTCGGCAGTGATGTGGTCGCTGTATCGGACCGTTGTGGTGAAGAGGAGCTGAGCCGAAAGGCAAAGCGCTCGATTTACCGTCAGTCTACGTTCCTCCCCTCACCTATGGTCATGAGCTTTGGGTAATGACCAAAAGGACGAGATCGCGGATACAAGCGGCCGAAATGAGTTTCCTCCACAGAGTGGCTGGACGCTCACTTAGAGACAGGGTGAGGAGCTCAGTCACACGGGAGGAGCTCGGAGTAGAGCCCGGGGAAGACCCAGGACACGCTGGAGGGACTGTGTCTCTCGGCTGGCCTGGGAACGCCTTGGGGTCCCCCCGGAGGAGCTGGAGGAAGTGTCCGGGGTGAAGGAAGTCTGGGAGTCCCTGCTCAGACTGTTGCCTCCGCGACCCAGCCCCGGATAAGTGGAAGAAAATGGATGGATGGATGTACATTTAGATTTATTTAGAATTTATTATGGCCATTTATATTTTTTCTCTTTGTTATTAAAATATATTGTGATGTGTGAGCGACTGTGTCCAAGTAACTTCCCTTATGGATGAATAAAGTTTGTCTAAGTCTAAGTCTGTATTAGGAATTCCGTTAAAATCTCGTCTTGCCTTGTTCTCGTGGACCCAATCTCGTATCTCATCTTGTCCCATTTTTCCATTTTATTATTTTTATAGCTCCATGGTCGCCTTACGGAGGGGCCTTACCTTGACCAGTCCTGGGTACTCGTTGGAGGGCAGCCCGTAGATGTGCTCTTTGGCCTCCTCTCCCTCCGTCAGCAGGAAACAGGGGAATCGATTCTTCACGTGGTACGATCCGGGGCTCTTCTCTTTCCAGTAACACACGTTTATCTTCACCACCTGCGCACACAGAGGTCAGAGGTCACACAGGAGGGATTTTTTTATTTATTTTTGGGGCTTCTCAAAACAATTAAATAAAAGGAAATATCCAGACTAGGAACGTTCACCTCATCTTTTTAGTAAAATAATTTGGTTGTCATTCATTATGTAAGTTTTGAGGACTTTTTAAACTGTTCGTCTCTATGGCAACAATCCTAGGTTTTCATCATTCATGGGCATAAAGGTGCATTGTGTAACTTTTCTGGTGGAGGGTTAGTTGGAGGTCAAATGCTTTTCTCTATGGAGATGTTATTGCTTTGTCTGGAAGGTTCCACAGTATGATATTAAACCTTTCTATCTTCATGGAAACCAAACCAGACCATGTTACAGGTCAGATCTGTGGAGAGGCGACCCCGCTCACAGTCAGAATGCCTGTTTTTTTTTAGGTATTTTTGAGATATAAAACTATAGAATTTAATCAGTGTAAGGTAGAGCTGTTTAATGTCATACTGTGGAACATTCTAAGCAGAGCGATGACATCTCCATAGAAACAAGCAGGTGACGGACCAGAAAAGTTCCACAATGTACCTTTAAATAGCCTGTACCTGTTTGTTTTTTTCCATGTATTTGACCAAAGTACAGATATATAAGCATCTCTTGAGGTCAAAATAAGTCCATTGTGTTCTGTCTACAAATAATTATAAAGCGTTTTATTGTTCGAGAATCAGGAAGTGAGCGTTATTATTATTATTACTATTATTTATTTACTTTTTTATTTTTCTTTTCTCTGGAAACAATGAGGTTAGGGGGGTTAAAACAATATTATTACAAATTGTTTTTCTCTGTGACATCTGCTTTATGTGCACAAAAAAGTAATAAAAAAAAGAAGCAAGTGGGCGTTTGCATGCTAGTTGTTGGCTTAACCACCACTGCCACAGCAAAACTCCTCCGCTCTGGTCTCTGAAAGTTGTGAAAAGTGATTACAAACTAATCACAGTGAATAATTAAGAGTTCTCTGAATGCATAAGTTAAGTGAGGAATAACTCTGAAACACTGCAAACTATTTAAAATGAATTAGTTCTATTTTTTATGTTTTTAAAGACAGTAAAAATTCAGGTAGAGCGCCTTTAACCATAAACCAGGTCATTTCTAACTCCTGTACAGGTTGTGTTTTACAGTGAGTGGGCTGCAGAGCTGAGAGGACGGGGTGGTGCTGACTAAGCTGGGAGCTGTTTAAAAATGAAAGAGTTTTGTTTTTTTATATATTTATTTGAGCCGTGAACAAAACCGGCGCTGACATATTCAGGTGGGCTCTCAGTCTTACCGATTTTATGTTTTATTCAGTGTTTGAGACGAAAGTACACTGCGTTTCAACACTAATATTTGGGTCTCATGTTTTTTTATTTAGCTGTTTTTGCAACTTAGATTTTAGTCACTGATCTTAAAAACATATTATGCTTGTGTCTGCTGTATAATTCTAATCTCTGAAAGCCCTGGATCATTATGGAAAACTCTGGACAATCCGTAGACTATACGGATATAAATGAACATAACTAACCAGCCACAGTGTTCTAAATATGAAGTGAACATGGGCATGCTTCTGGTTCCATCGCCTCCAGCTCCAGTTCACTTTGTATTGAAAAAACATCGCCCTCTCTCTGTAACTTCTGCTGTCATGATCGTCGTTTTGGTCTTAAAATGTTCGTGATCCTGGGGTTTTTATTTAGCTATTTTGTGAATTCCTATTCCTAATATGGAATTCGACTCCAAATTCATTTGACTGGAGCCGAACGCTACAGCTGACGTCCACTTCTTTGTACAGTCTATGGGACAATCGCAATATCGATCTAAAATTATTTAATCAAACAAATAAGTCTTGTGGTGCTGAACGGGATCTGATGTTTCGGTAAAACGTAAACCGTAAAATCACAACAAAGCGCCGTGTAGCTGTGGGCCCCTCCTGTGGATATCTGCACATCACACTAACAAACCACAGACTGTTTCTCATTTCTAACAAAATGTCTACACGACGCTGCAGAATCCGACGCGAATCATCAAATAAGAAAATAAAAATGGAAAACCAAGTTAGAACAGAGCAGTGGGAATGTACCAGTGACGGTAAAAACTGGGGCAGAATGACAATGACTCTACATATACAGGAGATGGATAAAAGCTCTAAAAAAGTAAATTTTGCATAATAGGTGTGCTTTAAGGTTGCTGGTTCAATCCTGGCTACTGTAAACTGTTGTTCTTGTGCGTGACACCGTAAAAACATGGTGGAGCAATATGCCATGGAGATGGAACTGCACTGCCTGGAATGTTCCACAATATGGCACTAAACGTGTTACCCTAGCGGCACTGAAGGATGGGTCAAATGCAGTGGACAAATTTCCCTACAAAGACGCATCTGTCACATCTGTGGAGTGGCAAGCCCCCTCACAGAAAGAAGAGAAGTGTTTTTAAGAAATGTGTTTTGCTCTTAAAGCTGCACTAAACTAAACCAGGTTTTAAAAAGGACTATTGTAGATCTTAAAAACACTTTTCACTGTCTTAAAAACAAAACAGTACTAGTTCACTCAGTTTACTCATTCCGAGCATCCTAATTATTCACCAAGATGAGTTTATAAGTGTTAAATTGAGACAGTTTTTCAGTGACGGTAAAGCTACCATACTAACAACTACCATACTAATGTGCACTTCCTGATTATTGGACAATAAAATTTGATATATCAGATGCGAGTTGTGGATTTTTCACAACTCTAAGTAGAAGAATGAGAAGGGGGAACAGCTGTAACATGCTTGAAAAGTCGATTTTGCATAATAGGTCTTTAAAACTAGTCTAGTTTAAAGATGCACTGTGTAACTTTTCTGGTAGAGGGTCCGCCGCCTGTTTGTCTCCATGGAGATATTACTGTTTTGTGTCCCGATATGGCATTTTGCATTTACTCAGTAACATTTCAAGTTTTTAATGACCGAAAAACTCTCATTCTTACTGTGAGTGGGCTCGCCTTTCCACAGATCTGACCTTTAGCTTCGCCTTGTGGTGTAACCTGCTGTCTCCATAGAGATAAATACTGTAGAACATTCCAGAAGTGTTTTTTAAGAAATGTATTTTACTCTTAAAGCTGCACTATGTAACTTTTTGGTTAGAGGTCCGTCACCTTCTTGTTTCTATGGATACGTCATTGCTCTGCCTGGAATGTTCCACAGTGTGACATTAAACAGCTCTACCTTATATTTATTCAATTACAGCTGGTTTTATAGCTCAGAAATACCTAGAAAAACAGGCAAAAACAGGCATTCTGACTCCACAGTTCTGGCTTGTAACTTGGCCTGGTTTGGTCTCCATGAAGATAAAAAGGTTTAATGCCATACTGTGAAACATTCCAGACAAAGGAATAGCATCTCCATGGAGAAAAGCATTTGACGAAACCTCCACCAGAAAAGTTAAACGATGCACCTTTATAATAAACTCCACTCCAGTTGTTTTTCTTCGTGTTATTCTTTTTTGTCCAGATGATGTATGGTTTTGTGGCCCCCTCCTCAGTGCAGCTAATTATACAGCTGCTCTGTTGTTGTGTTGGTGACAAATTAACTCTATGGGAGGAGACGTGATGTGTAATTACTCAGGAATTCACACGCAAACTGCAGCCTGGATCTGCGCCGCTTTAAAGGACCCGTATTACGCTGTTTTCTGACGTCATAATGTTGTTTCCTCACAAACACAAGTCACAAACCGACTTGGAGTTGTTGTGTTTCGTTTCATTCGCACTTTTTTTTTTAACACACAAACCCTGCGTATTTAGGCTGAGTTCTTCTCTCAAACTGAAAACACTCTGTTCCACATTGTGATGTCACGTGGTCATACAGGAAGTTCGCAATTGTGTTTTTAAACTCCACACATCTTCACTAGAATTATTTAGATAATTTCAGCCCTGGAATTGCGAATCTACTGAAGTAAAGAGAAAAGGAGCTGTTCACTTGAAAATACAGCTTCATTTGGGACTTTTATGTGAAGATAAAGCTCTAAAGAGTTTAAAGAGCGCACGTAGGGTTCAAATAGGGCGTAGGAGAGATCACTAAGTTACTCAAACATGCATGGATGACATTTAAAACCTCTTCAGGCGTGTTTTTAATGAGGGAACAATGTTATAACACGGTAGAAAGCTTCAGAAAGTCGATTTTGCATAATCCCATACCTCTAGGGGGAGCTGCAGTCCGGTGGGGGCCAGCACACGGTTGGCCCAGGGTCCCGCGGTGATCACCAAACTGTGGGCCCGGTATGAGCTGGCAGAGGTCGTTACCGTGACAATGGGGCCCGGTTTAATGTCCACGACCTTCTCCTGATCTCTAAGGACGCCCCCATACTTCTTAAACTGGTCCTGTAAAAAAACACGCCAAATGAGATAAACAGATCACTCAGTATCTCAGTATTTTCACCAAGTACCACCTCAGATCGTATCTGGCTTTCTGAGAGCAACTAGATCTAAACCAGGTTTTAAAAAGGACTATTGTAGATCTTAAAAACACTGTACCTGGTTTTCACTGTCTGAAAAACAAAACAGTACTAGTTCATTTACTCATTCCGAGCATCCTAATTATTCACCAAGATGAGTTTATAGTACAGTTTTTCAGTGACGGTAAAGCTACCATACAACAACTACCATACTAACGTGCACTTCCTGATTACTGGACAATGAAATTTGATATATCAGAAGCGAGTAGTGGATTTTTCACTGTAAATACAACTCTAAGTAGAAGAATGAGAAGGTGGAACAACTATAGCATGGTTAAAAAGTTGATTTTGCATAGTAGGTCTTTAAAACTAGTCTAGTTTAAAGATGCACTGTGGAACTTTTCTGGTAGAGGGTCCGCCACCTGTTTGTCTTCATGGAGATGTTACTGTTTTGTGTCCCGATATGGCATTTTGCATTTACTCAGTAACATTTCAGGTTTTTACTGACCTAAAAACTCTCATTCTTACTGTGAGCGGGCTCGCCTCTCCTCAGATCTGACCTTTAGCTTCACCTTGTGCTGTAACCTGCTGTCTCCATAGAGATAAATAAGTGTAAGGCCATACTGTGGAACATTCCAGGCAACATCTCCATGGAGAGAAGCTGGTGAAGGACCCTCCACCAGAAACATTACACAGTGCATCTTTAATATTCACTTGTGGAGGGTCTGTCAAACGCTTTTCACCATGGAGATGTTATTGTTTCGTCTGGAATTTTCAGACCAAGTTACTGGTCAGATCTGTGGAGAGGCGACCCCGCTCACAGTCAGAATACCTGTTTTTCTAGGTATTTTTGAGCTCTAAAACCACCTGTGATTGAATAAATGTAAAGTAGAGCTGTTTAATGTCACACTGTGGAACATTCCAGGCAGAGCAGTGACATCTCCATAGAAACAAGCGGGTGAAGTTACATAGTGCACCTTTAAGATAATAAAAAATATATATATATATATATATATATATATATATATATATATATATATATATATATATATATATATATATATAATTATTATTTTTTATTTTTTTTTATTTATTTATTTATTTTTTTAATTTTATTTAATTTTATTTTTTTTTACACAATAAATTTAGCTTGACGTATGAAACTGCAATTTACACAAAGGAACAACGATGAAAGTTTATCCATGAAAATCCATTGACAGTGACGACCTCATTAAGACGGTGCTTAACCTGGGTGTATTTACCGTATTGTCTCCTCCTCATCCTCCGGGCGCCATGACAACCGTGCGAAGTCTAAATGACAGATTAAACCGAGCCTGCGAGGGTTTAATCTCATTATTTTGGGCAGACGCGCTGACACTGACTGAGCTCTGAAACACTCACTAATCGTCCCATTTCACGCCTGCTGTTTTACATGTTCCACTTGGCTCCAGACATTTGTACGACACAATTATCAAGTCTGTATTTACATTCTATTAAAGCCTCTCTGCCCAATTTCTCCCATGTATTTGAGCTGAAGACGTCTTAAAAACTAAACCAGGACACATTACAGGTCAGATCTGTGGAGAGGCGACCACGAGGATAATATAAACATAGCTATTTTAAAATAAATACTAAACTAAACTTAAAGGCACTTCCCCATGTATTTGAGGCTCTTGAGGTCAAAATAAGCTTTCAGTGACCTGTCTGCATCTAATTATAAAGTGTTTTATTGTGCGAGAATCAGGAAGTGGACAGTTAGCATGCTAGAGAGATGTGAAAAGCACTTATAAACTCATTGTGGTGGATAATTACGATGCTCAAACTGGGTTCTTATTAAAAACTAAACCAGGACTAACTAAACCTTTACAGTTCAGATCTGTGGAGAGCCGACGACAATAATCACAGTGGGAAAAGGAATAACTTCATCACTGCAAACTGCTTTTCAAATTTTTAAGAAAGTAAAAATCAGGTGCCGTTCCTCTAAAGGTCTTAATATTAATTTAAACTACACACCCTCGTGTAAAGATGAACAATATGAATACCATGAATCTCTGCGTTTTTAAAGATGCACTATGTAACTTTCCACCTGCTTGTCCACGGAGATGTTACTGATGAATTGTATTTTAGGGGATAATAATAATACTGATTAATTAGGGAAATGTACATTTTAGAGAATACTGAGGACAATGAATTTGAGTATTTTTAGACGATAATGATGAATTTAAAATCTTGTATTTATGTAAATTAGAATGAATGAATTTTCATTGTTTTAAATGTTTAATGATGAAGTGGATTGTGGTTATTTTAAGGTTATGTTAATGATGAAATGTTGTTGTTAGAGTTGGTTTACAGTAAATCGTTTCTTTAATGTATCTTGTACCTGCCCAAGGACTGCAGACGGAAAGTATCTTGTAGCTAAATCTGGCACAGAGCATCTTTTGTTTCTGAGGTTAATGTTTTCTGTGCACTGTCCTTGTTTTAAATGAATAAATAAATAAATAAATAAATAAATAAATAAAAATTGCTTTGAGTTGAGTTTCCGCAGAATGGCATTAAACAAATCTATTTAGTATTTACTCAACTGTGGGTGTTTTTATTGCTCAAAAATACCTTAATAAACATGCGTTCTTACAGGGAGTGGGCTTGCCTTTACACAGATATGACATGTAACTTTTTAACGCCATCATGGACACAAGAAGAAATGACATAATGAAGCTTTAAAGTCGATACACCTCCAGCGTACTTTCTTTTCAGGATTAGAAGCGCTGAGAGAAACGTGTTTTTCAGAGTGACCAGTATCAGTGTAAACAGAAGTGTGAAACAGTGACTCATTTGTGTGAAGATGAAGAGAAGAAAACAGCAGATTCCTGGTGAACATGTTTCAGTTCAGACCGGTTTAAAAGGCTCCAAAGACACTCCGACTGCCCACACTTTGGTCAAACTTTCTCTGAGCAGTCATCCGTTCTTCACACCTCACGCACTTCTCTGTCTACGCCGTGGGAAGGCGGCTCCATTTTGGGGAACATCAAATATAAGAAATGTGATTGTGGTTTAATTTTCTATTTACACTTTCCAATCAAGTCAAGTCTCCATGACTTTGCCTGGAATGTTTCACAGTATGGCTTTTAAAAGATCCATGAAGAAAAGCAGGTGACACCAACAAGCCGCTACTTTACAGGTCAGATCTGTGGAGTACAGAGTTACAGTATAGGACAAAACATCGAGCCACAAACAAAGCAATGTGGTCTACTCCATTCAGTGTAGTGAAGACTGCAGGGGGCGCTACACTGGAGAAACAAAACAGCTATTTCACAAGACGATGTGCCAACACAGACGAGAGAGCCAAAGTGGACTTCAGTCTGCCGCACATCTCCACCTAAAAAGTTGATTTTTAGTTGATTGTAAATACTTATTATTATTTATCTTGATTTTGATGCTCTTATTTTCCTACTGTTTCTGTAACTTGCGTTGTGACACTGCAATTTCCCCAAGGTGGGACAAATAAAGGATTATCTTATCTTATCTTAAAAGGACCTCAGTCTGCCGTACATCTCCACCTAAAAGCCATGGGCCACTCCTTTGAGGACAGTGAGGTCCAGATCTGAGCTAGAGAAAAGAACTAGTTTGAGAGGAGGAGTTAAAGAGGCTATTTTGGTCAAGAAAGAGACACTCTATCCTCAAACCTAAAACAAAGAGGACAATAGTGATAGCTGGTCAGAGGTGTGAAGTCACTCATTATGGGCCTGAATGATTCTGCTAATATGACCCACACTCAGTGCAGTTCAACAGGCCGAGCTCACAAACTGAAACTATAAACAAGTAGGTGTGTTAGTTAAGTCAGTGTCCACCAGCGTCTGGCCAGAACTGAAGCAGCAGCCTGGATGAGCAGAGAAACATTTTTGACCTAAATAAACGTTTTTCCAGTTGACAAATTGAATTTCTCCTTTGCCGTGGATTCTACCTGGACGACTGAGCGATTCTACACACATCTTTAGACAGAGCAGTGCCTCCAGTTTCTTGATAAACCTCTGTATCCCCCTGTTGTGTACCTGTGCAGTCTTGAGCGCTCTGTCGGCGTACAGGACCCCCGCGCTCACGTCCACGATGGCCCCGTCCCCAGGAGCCAGCCTCATGTGGGGGATGTGGGAGCTGAAGTCCTCCTGACAGAGGCTCACGGTTGGGGCTTTACACCTCTGCAGAGTGTCCTTAATCTGGAGGAAAGAGTCACTCTGTTCTGGACCCATCACCAGGAGGCCGGTCTGTCTGAGGGACAAGGAGGACGGGTCAGGGCGGGAGGGACTGGGAATTATGCAAAATCCACTTTTTGGAGTTTTCTCCCGTATTTCCCTCATCAAAAATATCCTTGAAGTTTTAGATCTCATCCTCTTCTGCTCTCCTTCTCCTCCACTCCTCTTCCTCTCTTCCTCCTCTCTTCTCCCCCCTCCTCTCCTCTCTTCCTCTCCTTGTCCTCTGCTCCTCTCCCTCTCCTCCTCCCCTCCCCTCCTCTCCTCATCCTCCCCTCCTCTTCTTCCTCTTCTCCTCCTCCCCTCCTCTCTTCTCCCCCCTCCTCTCCTCTCTTCCTCTCCTTGTCCTCTGCTCCTCTCCCTCTCTCCTCCCCTTCTCTCCTCCTCCTCCTCTGCTCTTTCCTCCTCTCCCTCTCTCCCCTCCTCCACGCCTCCTTTCCTCTCCTCCTCCCCTCTTCCTCTGCTCTTCTTCCTCTCCTCTTCTCCCTCTCTCCTCCTCTCCTCATCCTCCCCTCCTCTCCCCCCTCCTCTCCTCCCCTTCTCTCCTCCTCTGCTCTTTCCTCCTCTCTTCCTCTCCTTGTCCTCTCCTCATCCTCCTCTCCCCCCTCCTCCTCTTCCTCTGCTCTTCTTCCTCTCCTCCTCCTCCTCTAGTGATCTCTCCTCACCCTGCACACCAAGATGAATCCTCGTGATATTTGTGAGTTCACAAACTCACGAGGATCCATCCTGAGAGGCTCCTGCTGTAAAATTAAACAAACCAAAACAAACAGAGTCACTGACAGACGTTCTTCAGAGAATTTTAGCACCAAAACGGAATATTTCCTTTGTAAAAATGTGCAGAAGGAAAGAGCTTTGTGCATTTGTGGAGGGAAAGATGTCGGTGCTTTTGCCTCAGCTGGATTTAAAGCTGTACTATGGGATCCATCACGCTTGTTTCTATGGATATGTCACTGCTCTGCCTGGAATGTTCCACAGTGTGACATTAAACAGCTCTACTGTGATTCTGTCTAAGGCTCCGCCCACAAGCCAACGTCACCCAAACTCCCACGCGACAATCGTCCACAATCTGAGACAAAGCGCGGTAGTTTCATTAGCGGGATGCGGCGCTCTGAAGGGGGAGCGGGGGAGTGAGAGAGCCAGTGTACAGTACTGTCTGATGTAAGCTGTATATTCAAACACATTATTTACACAGTGAATATTAAAACATTATACAGACAAAATGCCGGTCTGACCCCTGTGTAATGAGCCTGAGGACGCAGCAGCCGGACGAACGCAGCTGCTCTGACCTCAGAAATGAAAATGTGATAAATATTCCGGACACAAATTAAAAGGATTGGCAGTTCACGGAGAGTTGAGAATAATTTAACAGACGAGGTTTAAATAGAATCTGCATAATGAGATCAGCTCAGATGGAGATTTCTTTAAGCACTATATCAGAGAGGCCCCAGGCTGCAGCTCGCCGCACGGAGATAAATATAAGACACTGGGACATTTTATTGGGAGCTAATGTTGTCATGGCGATACTAAAAATTAAAACTAAACTATTTTGATATGATACTAAGGAATAGATTTGATTCTGATACCACAATGATAATAATAATAATAAAACAACACTCTTTCTTAAAATATAATGCGATTTTCAATATTAAAAGGTGCACTATGTCACTTTTTTGGTTCATCACCTGCTTGTTTCTATGGATACGTCATTGCTCTGCCTGGAATGTTCCACAGTATGATTTTATTAAACAGCTCTACTTTACATTTATTCAATCACAGGTGGTTTCAGAGCTCAAAAATACCAAGAAAAACAGGCGTTCTGACTGTGAGCGGGGTCGCCTCTCCACAGATCTGAGCTGTAACTTGATCTGGTACAGCTCAAGATCATCCTAAAGGTATTCAGGAAAGCTTCATTTCTGTCCTGTGAATGGGACTGTTTTGGTATCGATACCTGCTCAAAGAGTATTTAGTTTCGATACTAGTTTTAGTATCGATTAGGATCTGATTTCCAAAATGCTTCACACTTCAATCCAAAATCCAAAGTGGAAAAAACTGACAAAACACGAGTGAATAAATAAATTCTGTAATAGAACATGAAAAGAATCTTTGCACTGTTTTCCTGACGGACTCTTGTATATAATTGTATAATTCAAATCTTGTATAATTCAAATAATTTCCCTTGTGGATCAATAAAGTTTGTCTAAGTCTAAGTCTGTAACTGTGATACTGTATTTATTTTACTATATTTGTTTTTTACTTACTTGTACATACATTTATATAATTCATGTCTTATTGTTACCAGTCTATAGATATTTTTACTGCTACTTATTTAGAAGTTTATTACCATTTTTTACATTGTTTTTTTACTCTTTGTTATTCTAATACACTGTGATGTGTGAGTTACTGTGTTCAAGTCATTTCCCTCGTGGATCAATAAAGTTTGTCTAAAGGCCGCCGCAAACTACAGGAGAATTTGCCCGATTTTGGCTGCGTTTTGCTTGTGTGTGACCCGACTTTGTGTCTTCGTGTGCGATTTTGAAGCGGCTCTGTCAGATCAGAACCACCAAAAAGACTTTACAACTCCTCAGGGACGGACTGGCAATCTGTGCGTTCTTTTCAGCCGTTTTTTGTCTGTCGACCGGCCCTGTTCAATAACTAAAATGTAGAGAACAGTCAGAGGGTTAATTGTATACCGAGTTCAAGGTCTTAAATATTCACTCACTAATATATGAGTGTATATTCAAGATCAGTTGGTGGGCCAGTCCGTCCCTGCTACTCATCTCTCGTAAAGTGATAAATTTAAACTGCAGCGTCTCATCCACATTATCCACAGAATTTGTCCTCCGCAAATAATGACTCCAGTCCACAAAACCGAGCTGTGAATCCAGTTTAAGTCGTTCTTTAAAAGTAAAAAGTCCAGACTCGTTCCTCACGTGTGTCTGTTACATCCACAGCGACGGATCGAGGTGAAGCTGCAGATTAGCGATCGAGACTCTACTTCCTGTGGACTTTATCGCCAATTTATGCTTTAAAAATCACGTATCTGAAGTTTTGCTCCACATTTCACAAATAATAACACAGTTTTGACTTGTGTCTAAACTCGAAGTGCAGAGCTCTGATCTTTGAACACTTCAGAGTCTCAAAGCGACTCTTTTTATTGTAGACACGAAACAATGTGATCGCGCTCACGTTTTAAGTCTCATAAGATTCTCCTCGTGTTTGTGGTGTGCGCTTTTTGTCGTACGTTTAAAAATCGTTCAAGACCGAAAAATCCTGTAGTGTAGTAGATGTAAGACCACATGGGAATACAGAAGAAAATACTACGATTTAATGTTGAAAATGACATTCTATTGTCTAATTAAAAAGTGTTTTTTATCATCATTGTGGTATCGGAATCGGTATCGAGTATCAAGTCTGTTCCTCAGTATCTAGTTTGACATTTTTGTATCACAACAACATTAGTCTTCCCTATAGCCACAATTATCAGAATAAAAAAACAGAGAAATAAATTTAATACAAATGTGTTCCCATTTAAACCCACTCCACACTGCTGTTAGAGGCTCTGTTGTTCTCCACATCAGAGACTTTTGTGTATTTTTGTGTGGTTTTTTGGTGTATTTTTGTGTTTTTTTGTGTGTATTTTGTGTATTTTTGTGTTTTTTGTGTGTTTTTGTGTGTTTTTTGTGTATTTTGTGTGTTTTCCTGAAAAGTGAACAGAGCTTTTGATGAAGCTGTGCGCATCAGCTCAAGGTCAACATGACGCACCTTAAAAAGAAGAAGAGAGGAAAGAGAGAGAGACAGAGAGGAGGAGAGGAGGAGAGGGAAAAAGGAGAAAGGGAGAGGAAGAAGAGGGGTAAAGAGGGAGGGAGGGTGAGAAGAGGAGAGGAGAAAGAAAAAGATGAAAGGGAGGAGAGAGAGAGCAGGGGGAGGAGGAGAGAGGGGGGAGAGGGGGTGAGAGAGAGAGAGCGTGATAGGGAAAGCGAGAGGAAGAGAAGGAGAGAGAGAGAGGGAGAGAGAGTAAAGAGGGAACGCCAGGGAGGGAGGGAGGATGAGAGGAGAAAGGAAGAGATGAAAAGGAGGAGAGAGGGAGAAAAAGAAGGGTGGCTAAAAGAAAGCTGTGAGACAAAGAGAAAGAGGAGGAAGAAGAGAGAAAGAGAGTGGATTAGGAAAGAGAGAGAGAGAGTAGAGAAGAGAGAAATATGAGGGAGGGTGAGAGGCAATAGAGAGAAAGACTGAGGAGAGAGAAGAGAAGGTGTTAGTCGTGGGAGGGAAGAATTGAAGGTGGAGATGACAGAAAAGAAGTGGAGCAAGATGGACAGAGAAGAGAGGGAGAGAAAGAGGAAAGAGAGAGACAGACAGAGAGAGAGACAGAGAGAGAGAGAGAGCAGTGACACGGCTCGTCTTTTAGTGTGACAGTTCCTCGGTGAGTGGAGCCGTGTTCTGCTCAGTGTAATGGGTTTTTCTCTTTTCTCTCTTAGATTCAAACACAAACGAAAGAACGAGTACAGGACAGAGGCCAGACAGACGGAGAGAAAGAAAAGGAGAGAGGGAATAAAAACAGTCTGTGACAATAAAGAAAAACAAAACTAAAACCTAAACACAGGAGTAACAGCTGAATCTTGGATTATGTGAAGAAAAGAGAAGATGTTGAACTTTGGGGCAGGTTTTGTTTCACAGGTTCAGTAATTACAGAAACATGAACCATAAAACAAGTCGACAGCTGCTTATGTAGACGTGCTTATGTATGAGTGCCTTGCTCAAGGGTTAAGTAATATGTATTGAACTACACAGGTTCAGTTTATTTGGTAAATGTACTCGATATACTATATATAAATTAACATTTATCAGATAAAATGGAGATAGATCTATAAAAACATTGATGTATATGTGCTAAAATAACTGTAAAATACAAATAAATGTCGAAAATGATGAAGATGGTCTCGATTTGGTCTCGATGGGCCGTGGTCTTGGCCTTTAAAAGTCTTTGTCTTGTCTCGGTTTTGACCCTCAGAGGTCTTGGTCTTGCCCTGGTCTGGGACCCTGTGGTCTTGGACAGGTCTTGGTCTCGATTAGTGCGGTCTTGACTACAACACGAGTATGTAGTAAAAGTACCAATGATTATTTTACATGTTTTTCAGCCTCTGCAGCTCAGGGAGGGAATTCTGGAGGTTCTGAGCTTCACGTGAGGCCTGTCCATAAACTGAGACTGAGACAAACTTGGACGCGTCCTCCATTTTCAGGTTAAAGCTCTGGGACTCAGGTTCAGTAATAAAGCAGGTTACAAACAGGACCTTTAACCGTGTGTCTCTGTGTTGTACCTGTAGAGTTTGACCCCCGCCTCCTTCTCCAGCTCTGCCCACAGCTGGTAGCACTCCTCCATCATGTGGGTGTAGAAGTCCTGGTTATAGGCTTTTCTGATGATCCGCGTCTGTCCGTGAGAGCTCCCCCGAGTGTGCGGGAGGACGAACTGCAACAACAACAACGCCATCGTTTAAAACTCTACAGGTATGGTTATGGATATAAGGTGATTTCAGATTACAGTTTATAACTCTACGGGAAAATCACAGTTTTTTGAAAGAATAATTGAAACTTAAGATCTACAAATCTTGAAATTTATCATTATTTGTTAGAAAATGGCTCCATAAACTTTCCATATTACACTATTTTTTATCTGTTATGATGTTTCCTCATCAAAAACACACCTGGAGTTGTGTTTCGTTTCATTCACTAATATTTAACACAAACTCAGCATGTTTAGGCTGAGTACAGGAAGTGCTCCACTGGGTTTTTAAAAATCCATACACCTTCACTAGAATCATTTGGATAATCTCTTGCCAGTCACTTCTGAACTAAAGGTAAAAGGTAAAAGAAAATGGACAGGCTAATAATGCAGGATTACTAAAACGTGTGAATGAAAGAAAACACAACTCCATGTGTGTTTTTGATTTGACAACAACATTCTACTGTGATTTAAAGCTCATGAGAGTCAATTTTGCGTTTTGATATAGGACCTTTCGACTGACCACAATCACGTCTTTGGGGTTGAATAATGGCACCACTTTCTGGAGCTACTGTGAAAAAAAAATTTGACTTTTATTTATTTATGTTAACAGAGAAGACACTGAACTTTGTGCCAGTTTCAACAAATCTGAAATCTGACAGTTACACATAAACTAAGCACATTAACAAATGGCTTAACTATAAACGACATCGCTTTCTTTGTCTAATGCATTTCTATTATTCCAGCTATAAGAAATCAAACACTTTTCATTGATTTGATTTTGAATTCGATCAAATCATACCATCTGTTCATTTCATCACTGTTGTCTTTACCTCTCAGGGTCCAAGTGTCAGAGTTTATCTTTTCATCGATCTTTGCATTTGACTTATTTGTTAGTCCAAACTGAGATAAAATTGACAATAAACAGACTGATCGATTTCTATTTACACTGCTACAGAAAAGATAAAAAGAAAAGATTACCTACAACGACCTCTCGTTAATTACACTTGAATAAAGCGATTTATAACTGCGCTGTCACTGCCATAAGCTCAACTAAAACTACATCTTAAAGCTGCATTGCGTGACTTTTCCGGTGGAGGTGGTATTTCTTTATCTGGAATGTTTCACAGTATGGTATTAAACCTTTCTATCTGCGTGGAGACCGAAACAGACCAAGTTACAGGTCAGATCTGTGGAGAGGCGACCCCACTCACAGTCAGAATGTCTGTTTTTCTAGGTATTTTTGAGCAATAAAACCACCTGTGATTGAATAAATGTAAAGTAGAGCTGTTTAAAGTCATACTGTGGAACATTCCAGGCAGAGTAATGACATATACATAGAAAAAAGAAGGTGAAGGACCCTCAAACAAAAAGTTACACAGTGCATCTTTAAATAGGTTTATTATTCTATTCATGTAAAATTGCGTGCACACAAATAGAAAATAAACACGTGTAAATGTGACTGCAGCTGCTTTCTGTCCCGTGCACACGCCGTAAAAAAAAAAAAAAAAAAAAAGGAAAAGTTTGCAGCCCGTCCCTCACCTGCTCCAGAAGCAGAGTCCTCTTGCCCCGTTTGGCCAGAGTGTAGGCCGTGAACGAGCCCTGGACCCCGGCCCCGATCACGATGCAGTCGTAGAGGTCTCGGTCCGCGGACATGTCTGTCTGCACAGCGCGGGTCTCCTCGGTTTAGTGGGTCAGAACCTCCGGGTGAACGGGTTTGACACGTGGGTCTGCGCTTCGGGTCAAAAACACGCCTCAGAAGCGAGAGTTCGGCCCGGTTCATGGACTGTCAGGCTCCTGTCACAGCGCGGAGAAAATTAACCCTGGGATTGGACTGAAAGGCACTAAAGTTATGTTAGCGCAGTACAGTACAAATACTGTACTTTCATGGGAATGCAGTACTGAGCATAGACTTTATATATCTCCAACCAGTAGCTCTCCACGCCTTTACAAGTAGCTCGCCAAGGGATTTCTGAATCATACGTATTGTGCTGAATAACTAATTTTTATTTCTATTTTATTTTGACTTGTACATATACATTTATTTTTATAATTATGTCTCATTTGACTCCTGTCTCTTGCTCTTTTTGCTACACCATCTATTTTTGTTATTATTATTATTATTATTATTATTATTATTATTATTATTATTATATTATATTGTGATGTTTGAGCTGCTGTATCCAAATAATTTCCCTTGTGGATCAATAAAGTTTGTCTAAGTCTAAGTCTAAAATTTGATTAAATTAAACGTCTATTATGATTGTAAATGTATAATTTTGATGCCTATTTTTGTGCACTAATAAATGGATAATAACTGTGTAAACTGTACTCCATCTAAAGGTTCTTATATTTTCTCAATTTCTCTCTGGAATTTTCGTTTCGTAAAGGTAGCCCACCAGAGGAAAAAGGTCGGAAATGGATAAATATCGCTAACCCACTAGCCTCCGCGTTCCAAACAGGAAGTGAGAATGGGGGTTCTTCTGGCTCCATCAACTCTGGCTCCAGTTCACTTTATAAATGTCACCCCTCTCTGTCACTGCTGCTGTGAGTCATTTTGGTCATGATTCTGGTGTTTTGTTTTGTTTTCTTTTTTCTTTTTGCTATTTGGTCCTTTTGCTCCTTCTCCTCCTTCTCTTCCTCCTCTTTCTCCTCCTCTCCTTCTCTTCCTCCTCCTCCTCCTCTCCACATTCCAGTATGTGTGTAGGTGTGTAGTGGTTGTGTATTTTGTGTGAAAATGACAGAGTTCAGTCTCAGCAGGTTCTCTCCGCTTCCATCTGGACACAGCCACTCTCTCTCCTTCTCTCCCTCTGTTTCTCTCTCTCACTCGCTTTTCATTTGCTCCCTCTGTGTCCTTGTATACCCCCTCCGTTCACTCTTTTCTGTCTCTCTTCCACACTCTCTTTTCCCCATGTTTTGTCTCCACCTTCCCCCTTTTCTTTTTCCCCTCTCTCTCTCGCTCTCTGTGTTCATTCTGTCCTTCCACCCTCCTTTCTCTCCCTTCCTCTCTTTCTTCCTCCTTCTCTGTCTCTTTCACACTTTCTTTTCCTCATGTTTTGTCTCCACCTTCCTCCTTTCCTTCTTGCTCTCTCTCTCTCTCTCCATTGCTATTCATTCTCTCCCTCTCCCCATGTTTCACCTATATCTCTCTCTCTTTTCTATCCATGCCCCCCCTCTCTCGCTCTTTCTCATTCCCATATCTCTTCCCTTCTTCTCTGTCCTCCCTCCCTTTCTCACCCCTCTCTTCTCTGCAAACCTTTAACCAGACCAAAGTCCACTTGTTTTTAGCTCCACCTTGTTCCCTCTTTCCTTTCTCTCGTCTCTCTCTCTCCCTCTCTCCACCCCCTCCCTCTCTCCTCTGCAGCCCTTTAAGCAGACCAAAGTCCACCTGTTCTCCCCCTTCAGTCTTTCTTTTCTCTCCTCTCTCTCTCTCTCTCTCCCTCTCTCCTTCCCGCCCTCCATCCCTCTCTCTACCTCTCCTCTGCAGCCCTTTAAGCAGACCAAAGTCCACCCGTTTTCCCCCTTCAATCTTTCCTTTCTCTCCTCTCCCTGTCTTTCTCTCTCTTTCACCCTCTCTCTCTATCCTTCCCTCTCTCTCCTTCTCTGTCTCCTACTTTCTCTCCTTTCTCTCCTTAAGCAGACCAAAGTCCACTTGTTCTCCCCTTTCAATCTTTCTGTTCTCTCCTCTCTCTTTCTGTCTCTCTCTCTCTCTCTCTTTCTCTCTCTCTCTCCTCCCTCCCTCTTTCTCCCTCTCCTCTGCAGCCCTTCTTTAAACCAGACCCCGGTCCCCCGTTTCTTTGACATAAGCACAGTTGAGAGGCCTCCCGTAGTGCAAAGGTTGCAGCAGCAGGGGGCGCTGAGCGGTCAAGGAGCTGCTCTCTGTAATTACACGATAAAAACAGTATACTGCCCCTGCTGGTGGAAAAGAGGATGGACCTGTGTGTGTGTGTGTGTGTGTGTGTGTGTTTCTTCTGCAAATAATATTGTTAAAACGGGGGTAATACACTTCTATGGGGTTTAATACTGACACATAACATATGTGAATCACCACGTTACCTTTTATTGTTTTGAAAATGCTGTTTTTGCTGAAAATAATGTATTAAAATGTGATTAAAATAGAGAAAATCAGCGTACGTCCCACTAATGAAACTCCTGCACATCGGATCAGATTTGTGAAGTCATATTTTATTGTTTTGTATCATGTTTTTTAATATTTATGGAGAATTGTCGTGTGGGAGCATGAGTGACGTAGGTTTTGGGCGGAGCCTTGTACAGAATCTTCCAGCTAACCGTAAACAGGGTTTGAATAGGGGTATGGAGAGATCGCTAGATTACTCAAACATGCATGGATGACTCATTCAAGTCAATAGCTGCTGTGTGTCGTTCCTGACGTTCCTAGAGTTTGAGGAAAATACCCCAATGATTATATTCTTTTCCGTATTATTTTCCGTATTCTTTTCCGTATTCGTTAATTCAGCCTGGCTTAAAATACGGGGCAACCATTTTAAATTATAATAGTTATGTTATAATAGTTTTCCCGAAGTTATATTTAATGATTCGTGCGTGTTTGAGTCATCTTTATTCTCCTGCATTCAAGACGTCTTTACTTCGGAACATTTTTCATGGCGATAGGAAAGCCCGATGCCATACTGTGGAATATTATAGCCAAATGTACAAAATGCCCATGGAAACAAGCAGGCCAAAAGTGCAAGTCATAGTAAGGATTTTCTAGGTTTTCTACATTTTTTGCTGCAATAAACATAACTAAAATGAAAAAGATGGTTGGATTTTACGATATTTTTTGGGTAAAATGTTACATACTGTGGCTTTAATTGGTGATACACGGATTCAGCGAGGTTTTGTGGCCATTTTGACACAAATTTAAAACAATGAGCTGTATCTGTGCACAGCGTGGTCCGTCGGAGCAGTGCTTTGTCGTGGTGACGTTTATGGTGACGTAGCGTTAAAGGGGCAGGGGTAAAGACACTACAGGGGGTCCTTTGGGTGCAGCCTGACGGAGGGTGGGTGGGGGTTTGGTTGCCGGGGTGAGCAGACGGGACAGAAGACAATCCTAAACTCTCCCATTCCAAACTGTGTCTCTCTATTCTCTGTCTGAAGTCTGATTTCCCCGGAGAGTTCTCAGCCCGTCGTGTCTCAAAGTGATGGACAGAACAGCAGTGAGAGTGAGGGGTGAAGGGGTTGGTGGTTAGATCCCGGCTTCTACCAGAGCAGTCCTGTTTGTGTGCTGTCCTTGAGCAAGACACTTCAGCCATCCTTTCTGAATGGACAAATCGCTGCTCAGATGATGGAAAAGTACAGATTTTCCTGTCTTTTCCAGTCTTTTTCTGCCCTCACTCACTCACTTTTCTCCTGCTCTTTTATTGTCTCTCCCTCTTTCTCTCCCTCTTTCCTTCTGCTCTGACAGACCGATAAAATGACCCGTCACACTCTCATCATACTGAGTGTCTCGCTGGCTCTCGCTGTCCCTCTTCCTCTCTTCCCCTCCCTCTTCGTCCTCTCTCTCTCTCTCCTCCTTCCCTCTCTCTGCTCTGACAGACAGACAGACAGTTTCTCTCTCTTTCTCCCTCCTCTCCCTCTTTCCCCTCCTACCCTCCCTTCCTCTCTCCCTCTCTCTGTTCCCTCCCTCTCTCCGCTCTGACAGACAGATAAAATGAGCCATCACGCAGTGTCTCTCTACTTCTCCTTCTTCTTCATCCTTTCCCTCCTTCCCTCTCTCCTTCCCTCCTCGCTCTCTTTCTCCCTCTCCCCACCCCTTCCTCCCTCCCTCCTTCTCCCTCCTACCCCTCTTCCCCCCTCCCTCCTCTCTCTTTCTCCTTCTCCCCTTCCCTCTCTCCGCTCTGACAAACAGATGAAATGAGCATCACACAGTGTCTCTCTGCCTCTCCCCCTACCTCCTCTCTTCCTCCTTTCTCCCTCCTCCCCCTCCTGTCTCCCTCTCTCTCCTTCCCTCCCTTTCTCTCCCCTTCCCTCTCTCCCTCTTCCCCTTCTTCCCCTCTCCTCTCCCTCTCTCCGCTCTGACAGACAGATAAAATGAGCCATCACACAGTGTCTCTCTGCTCTCTCCTCTCTCTCTTCCTCCCTCCCTCTCTTTCTTTCCTCTCTCCCTCCTCTCCCTCTTTCCCCTCCTCTCTCCTCCCTCTCTCCTCTCCCTCTCTCCCTCTCTCCGCTCTGACAGACAGATAAAATGAGCCATCACACAGTGTCTCTCTGCTCTCTCCTCTCTCTCTTCCTCCCTCCCTCTCTTTCTTTCCTCTCTCCCTCCTCTCCCTCTTTCCCCTCCTCTCTCCTCCCTCTCTCCTCTCCCTCCCTCCCTCTCTCCCTCTCTCCGCTCTGACAGACAGATAAAATGAGCCATCACACAGAGCAGTTTGGCAGTGGAGTGGTCCTGGGGAGACGAGCCTCCATCTGCTGCTGCTGCTGCTGCTGGTGCGGGCCATTTCACTCTCTCTTTGTCTCTCTACTTTTTCTATCCTTCCCAATCCCCCTCTCCTTTCTCATTCTCTTCATTCTCCCACCTCTCTTCCCTCTCTTTCTCCTTTGTATCCTTTCTTTCTTAGCCACCACTTCTCCACTCAACTTCTCTCTTCAACTTCTCTCGCCTTCTATCCTCCATTATCCACTCTCGACCCACTTCCTTTCATTTTTCTCATCCTTTATCACTATCCTGTCTCTCTCTCCTTTCTCGCTTTCTCACCATCCTCCCATCTCTCCCCTCTCTCTTTTCACTTTCTCTCCCCTCTTTCCTTGCCCCGACTTCTCCACTCCATCCTCCTCTTCCCCATCTTCATCTTCTTCCCTGCCCCTCCCTCTTTTCTCCATTCCTTGCACCCCCTCCCTTTCTCTCTCTCCCTCTCGTTCTTTTTCTCTCTTTCCCTCTGACCCCCTCCCTCTCTCTCTCTTTCTCACGCTCACTCACCCCCTCTCTCTTTCTCCTTCCCTCTCTTTCTCTCTCTCTCTTCTTCCCCTTCTCTCTCGCCCTCTCACTCTTTTTTCTCTCTCTCTCGCTCCCTCCCTCCTCTCATCCCCCTCCTTCTCTGTCGCTCTCTCTCTTCCTCCCCTTCTCTCTCTCTTTCAGTCTCTCCTCTCTCCCTCCCTCCTCTCATTCCCCTTTTTTCTCTCTCTCTCACTTTTTTCTCTCTTTCCTTCTCTCCCTCTCACTTTTTCTTCTTTCTTCTCCCTCTCTCCCCTTCTCTCTCTCTCTCTCTTTCTTCTCTCGCTTTCTCTCCCTCCCTCCTATCATCCCCCTCCTCTCTCTCTCTTCCTTCCGTTCTCTCTCTCTTTCTGTCTCTCACTCTTTCTTCTCTCTCTCTCTCCCTCCTCCCCTCCTCTCATCACCCTTCTCTCTCTCTCTCTCTCTCTCTCTCTCTCTCCCCCTCACCCGTTTCTCTCTCTCTCTCTCTCTCCCCCTCCCCCGTTTCTCTCTCTCTCTCTCTCTCTCTCCCCCTCCCCCGTTTCTCTCTCTCTCTCTCTCTCTCTCTCTCTCACTCTTTCTTCTCTCTCTCTCCCTCCTCCCCTCCTCTCATCACCCTTCTCTCTCTCTCTCTCTCTCTCTCTCCCCCTCACCCGTTTCTCTCTCTCTCTCTCTCTCTCTCTCCCCCTCCCCCGTTTCTCTCTCTCTCTCTCCCTCTCTCTCCCCCTCCCCCGTTTCTCTCTCTCTCTCTCTCTCTCCCCCTTCCCCGTTTCTCTCTCTCTCTCTCTCTCTCTCTCTCTCTCCCCCTCCCCCGTTTCTCTCTCTCTCTCTCTCTCTCTGCAGGTGTGTGAGGATCTCTCAGTCTGTTGTTTTCGTTTTTCTCTCTGGACTTCAGAGCTGAGCCGAGATCCACATGGGGCAGATTTACACCACTGACCCTGACGCTGAGACGAGTTTAAATCCTGTGCAGTTTGTTTTACTCTAACTGAAATTATCGAGTCAAAAACTGTTTCCAAATATCACAAGAAAATCAAAATCAGTTTTCAAAATCATCGTCGTGTTACACTTTTATAGAATATTATCTCTAACACTTCACATATTTAGATTGAAAATGCTGTATTCACCTAAAACAACATATTAACATGTTTTTGAGTCTCCTCTCCCTTTGCCGTCCATGCTAAGTCACTCCCCCTTCAGAGCGCTATCACAACACAATCAGCGTATGTCCCACTAATGAAACTCCTGCACATCGCACCAGGTTTGTGAAGTCGTAGTACAGTTTTGTGTCATGTTTTTGTATATTTATGTAGAATTGTGGTGTTGGAGCATGGCTGACATTGGATTGTGGGCGGAGCCTTGGACAGACTCTTACAGCTAAACGTAAAGAGGGTTTGAATAGGGCCCAGGGGAGATCGCTAGATTACTCAAACATGTATGGATGACTGTAAAACCTCTTCAGGCATGTTCTTTTTTTTTTTTCTTTTTTTTTTTTTATGAGGGAACAACATTAAAACTTGGTAGAAAGCTCCGAAAATACCCCCTCTTTAAAGCTACACTATGTAACTTTTTGGTTAAGGGTCCATCACCCGCTTGTTTCCATGGAGATGTCATCGCTTTGCCTAGAATGTTCCACAGTATGACATTAAACAGCTCTACTTTACATTTATTCAATTACAGGTGGTTTTAGAGCTCAAAAATACCTAGAAAAACAGACGTTCTGCCTGTGAGCGGGGTCGCCTCTCCACAGATCTGACCTGTAACTTAGTCATTTAACAGCCATATTGTATATCACAAGATTTTCCAGTAACTTACGCCCTAACAGAGCGCGTATATATTTTTGTAATGCGTCTATAGTAAAACCTGCCTGAGCGGAGTGAGGGGGCGGACAGTTAATCGGAGACATTAAAGCCGTTATTACAAACTGTGAATGTGGAGGGACTTTTCTGTTTTATTCAACCAAAGCACAATTTATAAATAACAGGCTGTTCTCTCCATGATATTATAAAGAGATGCCAGTTTGGAGAGGTTATTGCTTTGTCTGGAATGTTCCACAGTATGGCATTAAACCTTTCTATTTTCACAGAGATCAAACCAGACCAAGTTACAGCTCAGATGTGTGGAGAATGCTTGTTTTTCTAGGTATTTTTGAGCTCTAAAACCACCTGTAATTGGATAAATATAAAGTAGAGCTGTTTAATGTCACACTGTGGAACATTCCAGACAGAGCAATGGCATCTCCATGAAAACAAGTCAGGTGACAGACCCCCAAACAGAAAGTTACAAGGTGCACCTTTAAAACAATTTCTTCTTCTTCTTCTTCTTCTTCTTCTTCTTCTTCTTCTTCTTCTTCTTCTTCTTCTTCTTCCTTTTTACAACTTTCAGAAGCGAGAGTGAAGTTTTTCGTCAAGGTAGCGTTAACAACAAGTAGCATGCTAACAGTGCACTTCCTGATTCAGGGGTGACAAAATGCGGTGGTCTTATTTTGTCATATTTTTCTCAAGAGCTGCTTTTAGAACATATCTGTACAGGACACATTTAATTATTTATTGAAAATAGCTGTGTTTAGAGAAATTCTTGTGGTCGCCTCTCCACAGATCTGACCTGTAATGTGCCCTGGTTTAGATTTTAATTAGAACACAGTTACTTTATCAAAAATATGAACTTGTTAAAGCTGCATTGTGTTACTTTTCCGGTGGAGGTTTCGTCAAATGCTTTTCTCCATGGAGATGTTATTGCTTTGTCTGGAATGTTTCACAGTATGGGATTAAACCTTTCTATCTCCATGGAGACCAAACCAGACCAAGTTACAGGTCAGATCTGTGGAGAGGCGACCCGCTCACAGTCAGAATGTCTGTTTTTCAAGGTATTTTTGAGCCATAAAACCACATGTAATTGAATGCATGTAAAGTAGAGCTGTTTAATGTCACACTGTGGAACATATCCATAGAAACAAGCAGGTGACGGACTGCCAAACAAAAAGTTACGTAGTGCATCTTTATATTTTATCCCTGTAACTTTGAAATAGAACAGAATGGTAGGAAGCGTCCTGTCAGCTCTGTGTTTTCACAAATATAAAGTGCTCGCTCAGCAGTCGGTGCACATGTATTTTTAATCTGAGCCTCCCAGTGTACGGACCACCACCTATCACACAGAAAAGACAAAAGAAAGGAGGAGGAGAGGAGGAGAGGAGGAGGAGAGGAGAGGGAGAAGAGGGGAGGAAGAAGAGAAGAGGGAGAGGAGAGGCAGATGAGCCAGAGAGAAGATGAGGAGGAGGACAGGAGAGGAGGAGGCAGAGGAGAAGAAAAGGAGGAAGAGAAGAGGAGGTAAAGAAGATGGAGAGAAGAGAAGAAGAGGAGGGGTGGGGTGGAGGGAGGCGAGAGCTGTGTGGAGTCAATTCATCACTGGGCATTGGGAGGGGAAACACAAAATGGCCACTTTAATTAGCTTTAAATTAAATTCGATATAGCATTGAAATGAATTATTCTTCCTTTCTCTCTCTCTCTCTCTCTTTATTTTAAGTTACCTCCTGGACTCTTCTTAATTTTTTTGGCTTGGGGTAAAACAGTTTTCACAATTATATCCAGAACTTTTCCACTTAAAACTCCACAGACTCGGAGTTATGGAGCAAACTCAGTGAAAAGCGTTTAACTCGTCTCAATTATCTCCAATGGCTCCAGTTTTACACAAGAGACGCCTAATGGAGTTTTAATGTGCATTTACATACACCATTATAGTCTGCAATCAGCACCCACCCTGCCTGCACCCGCCGCTCCCTGCTCCTGCCACTTCATTGTCCCTACCCCTGTCACCATCACTGCACCTGCCACCCTGCCCCTGCCACTCTAAATGCCCCACTGACAACAAATTAAAGCTGATTTGTTTCCTATAGGCATAAGATAACCCGTCCCTGCTCCTGTCATCTACCCTCCCTGCTCCTGCCACCTACCCTCCCTGCTCCTGTCACTCTCTCTGCTGCACTTTTAAAAACACAGTGGAGCACTTCCTGTATTACCACATGACAAGTGCAAATAGTCAAATATAAACGCTACAGTGAGGCACTTTTTACACAACAACATGACACGAAGGCAGATATAGAAGTATAAGGTGCCCTCCTCCGTGCTCCTGCCCTCCTCCTTGCACCTGCCCCTCCCTGCACCTGCCCCTCCTTGTCCCTGCCACCCTCCCTTCACCTGCTCCCCTCCCTGCACCTGCCCTTCCTTGTCCCTACCCTCCTCTCAGCTCCTGCCCTCCTCCCTGCACCTGCCCTCCTCCCTGCTCCTGCCCCCCTTCTTGCACCTGCCCCCCTTCTCCTGCCCTTCTCCCTTCATTTACCCCCCTCTCTACACCTGTCCCCCTCCCTGCACCTGTGCCCCTCCTTTCCCCTGCCCCTGCCAACCTCCCTGCCCCTGCCCTCCCTTCTTGCACCTGCCTTCTCTCTGCCCCTGTCACCCAAACGTTCTCAGTCAGAAAAACAATCCAGTTTTTCCCAGACCAGGACTTAAGCTCAGAGCCCGGTGTGTATTTGGTAAAAAGCCATTTCCCTGTTGCACCAAATTGAACCTAATTTTGTGGGGAATTGTAAACGCAGCTTCACTGGTTTCACTACGAGTGCTTTGCTGTTGTAGAAATAAGACTTTTTTCAGCCTGGACAAAAAACAAAACAAAACATTGCAGCAAATTCAATTCAAGCAAAGCACTACAAATTACAATGTTCTAGAGACTGCGGTTAAAAATGGAGAAATATCGTGAAAATTTGGCCCTAAATTATGCAAAATTAACTCCTCTGAGCTTTAAGTCATGTTAAAATGTTGTTTCCTTCTCAAAAACAGACCTGGAGTTGTGTTTTTTTTCATTCACATGTTTGAGTAACTCTTTATTATTAGTCTGTCTACATCTCCAAAGCTCAAAACGCTCTGTTCCACCTTGTGATGTCATGAAATGGTAGTTTAGTTCTTTAGTTCAGTAGCAATTGGCAGTTGTGGAGCTTAAAAACATCCATATGATTTCAGTGAAGGTGTGTGGAGTTTAAAAGTATCACCACGTGACATCACAAGGTGGGACAGGGTGTTTTCCGTTTGAGAGAAGAACGAAATAAAACAAAACACAACTCGGGGTATGTTTCTGACGAGGAAACAACGTTATAAGATCAGAAAATTACGTAACTGAGGCTCATATTGAAACTCGAGGAACTCTGCCTCTTCTCGTCTTTTCCTCCCGCGGCTTTGACTGACGCGTCTCATCTTCCCTTCATTAAAATCCTGCTTTAAATTCACTTTCATTTTGCAGATTTGAGTATTTCCTGCGTCTCTTCTTCTTCTCGTCTGGAGTCTGAGCTGCAGGATATGAGATCTGTGCGCGAGGAGAGGCAAAGATGCTCCGTGGGTTTGATTGGCAGGTCCTTCAGAGACGAGGAAGCGTTAGAAAAGACGGCGAGATGGAGATGGAGAATCAACAGAGTTATTTTGGCTCCTCTGACCCTCTCCACCGCTGCTGATGACATTCGCTTGTTTCCAAAGGTTTGATACGTTAATGCCATACTTTGGAAATTTCTTGGCCATGGAATAACATCTCCAGAAAAGTTACACCTTTAATATTTCATCCATCGTTTTCGTTTTGCCATAGTCGAGCTTTAGCAAAGTCTGGCGTGGCCCAGTGTGGTCGAAGTAAGAGACAAACTTCAGACAAAAAAGCGTCTTTATTAAAATCGCAATGTAACTTAATCACAAATAAACTGTTCAAACAAATAAACAGAAAACAAGTAACTTAAATTAAATCAAAGCAACAACAACGTGCCCCAACTGCGCAGAAATCTCCCCCTAATTGGCAAAACCGGCTCGTTTTTATTCCTCCCAGCAGGAAAGACCTCCCCCAGGGAAGTCCAACTTTCTTTTACAGGTCAGATGTTCAGGTAATGTTACAATTTACTCTAAAGTTAAACCTTTTGCTTAACATGGACCCAGGAGTGTTTAACAGAAAACTAAATAGTGAAATATCTAAATCAAACACACAAAATCCATAAAACAAAAAGAGAAACTGAAACCACGTCTCCTCTCCACATGGTCTGGCCCACAGTCTCCCCCAGAGGCTTTAAACTGTATTGGCAGGATATTGAGAAATGAACAAAATGTGTGAAATTAAACAAATGAATGTTTAAAGTTTAAATGGGAAAGGCCCTCTTTGTCCCTCTGATCTGAGTTCTACATCAGTCTGAACCGATCGAAACATTCAACCAAATACTTTATGTTGATTGGTGGAAACAGCAGAACAAATCGAGAAATCAAACTTTATTTAAATCCAGTTGACGTGTTTCCTCCACAAACGCTCAAAGTTCTTCCTCTGCTCGATTTCACAAACTAAATATTCTGTGTTTCTGGTCAAACAGGCTGAAGATCGTCCGTCTGCGTCGCCATGTTTGTTTTGGTTCGTTCGGCCCAGGCTTCAGCACAAACCACAGAGCTGCGACGTGATTGGTCAGTTTCACCAGCGCTGCAGGACCAATCAGAGGCCAGCGCTTCAGCCGGAGCCGAACACGACCGATTCTCAAGAGTTTGTGAACGCACAAAAACGTGAGAATTCATCTCGCCGGCAATCTGAACCAAACTGCTTCTGAAGAAAGGGAATATAAGTGAGTACTCTTCTTCTGCCCCCCCTCCTCTCCCTTGTCTCTCTCCTCTTCTCTCCTCCTCGCTCCTCTTCTCTCCTCCTCTCTCTCTCCTACTTTTTCCTCCTCTCTCGTCTTCTCTCTATCTCTCCTCCTCTCTCTTCTCCTCTCTCCTCTTCTCTCCTCTTCTCTCTATCTCTCCTCCACTCTCTCCTCCCCTCTCCTCTTCTCTCCTCCTCTCTCTCCTCCTCTCTCCTCTTCTCATCTCTCCTCTCCTCTCCTCCTTTCTCCCCTTCTCTCCTCCTCTCTCTCTCATCCTCTCTCCTTTTCTCTCCTCCCCTCTCTCCTCCTCTCTCCTCTCCTCTCTCCTCCTCTTCCCTCTTCTCTCCTCCTCTCTCTATCTCTCCTCTTCTCCTCTCCTCCTCTTCCCTCTTCTCTCCTCCTCTCTCTATCTCTCCTCTTCTCCTCTCCTCCTCTCTCCTCTTCTCTCCTCCTCTCTCTCTCTCTCATCCTCTCTCCTTTTCTCTCCTCCCCTCTCTCCTCCTCTCTCCTCTCCTCTCTCCTCCTCTTTCCTCTTCTCTCCTCCTCTCTCTATCTCTCCTCTTCTCCTCTCCTCTTCTCTCCTCCTCTCTCCTCTCCTCTCCTCTCCTCTCCTCCTCTCCTCTCTCTTCCTCCTCTTCTCTTCTGCAGATGTGTGGGTCACTATTTGGTTAGTGCCACTTCAGACTCTCTTCTCCTCTCTCCCTCTCTCCCTGGCCTCTCGCCTCTTCTCTCCTCCTCAGGCTGATATAAGCGCTATGTGAAGAACTGCTGTGTCTGGAGTTTGGCTCTGTACACTGTACTTTACTGAGCTTCTGATCTCTTCATAAAGAAACACTGCGGAACATGGGCAATTAATGGTGCACTATGTAGCTTTTCTAGTGGAGGGTCAGTCATCTGCTTGTCTCCATGGAGATGCTATTATTGCTTGGCCTGGAATGTTCCACAGTAAGACATTAAAGTAATCTATCTTCATGGAGATGAACAGGTATAGCACCAGGCCAGGTCAGATCTGTGGACTTGCAAACTCACTTACAGTAAAAATGCATGTATACTTTTTAAAAATATAATGCCTATAATTAAAATGAAAAAGATTAGTGTCATACTGTGGAACATTCAGCCACCTGCTTGTCTCCATGGAGATGTTATTGCATTGCCTGGAATGTTCCATAATTATAGTTTATGTCATTAAACTTTCATTTATTCAGTTGCAGTAATTTTTATTGCTAAAAAATTCCATTAAAATGCAGAAGTTACTATGAGTAGGGTCGCCTCTCCATAGATCTGACCTGTATCTCCATAGTTTGGTGTCCATGGAGACAGATAAATTTTTTTTTAAAAATGTATTTTACCTTTATTTAACCAGGAGGTCCCATTGATATTTAGAATCTATTTTTTCAAGAGAGACTGGGAAAGGAAGCAGTCAACACAATAAAACGCCATACTGTGGAACATTCCAGGACAAGCAATAACATCTCCATGGAGACAAGCAGGTGACACCACAAAAAAGTTACACGGTACATCTTTAAATCTACCTGAAGTTACGTATTACAAACTAAAAGGGCATGTGTGTGAATGACCGTATATGGGCAGACAAAGGGACAGGAAGTAACGCTCGTCTAAATCCCAATAAAAATGTATGATATTGATTATGTGGTTTCCATGGCAGCTGACGGGGGGCGGGGCCAGGATCATGGGGGGTTTAAATGGAGATGACAGAAGGAGACGCACAAGGTCAAAGCGTCTGTATTTGTGGTTTCATGTTCAATAATATCTGTGTGTGCATCTGACTCTATTTAAAGAAAGCTCCACTGCGGAACCTTAAAGGCCTGCACTTGGACCCGCTAGAACAGGTTCAGCCCAGATGCACTGAGGAGCAGAAGACACCTTTCCCCATAATATAAATTACTTTAAATTTAAATATTTAAAACGTTAATTGTTCACATTTTTATGTTAATTGTTCACCATTTTCAACAGCGTAGACAGTAGAGCTGCAAAATGAATCACAGTGACATTGAAATCACAATTTAAATGAAAATAATTAGGGAAAAAAGGATTTTTTTGTTGTTGTTGGGCTTATCCTTCACAAATGTCAAAATCTCCTGTTTTATTCTGCATAAAAACTGCTAACCCTATAGTTTAGATCTGTACAAACTCTAAAATGTGATTCTGGAGTGTAAAAAATTCTGGATCCTGAGTACAAATCGTCATATTACACATTTTCTATATGAAAATCGCATATTACAGACTTTCTGAAGGGCCCCTTTCCTGCTCTGGGGCCCTGGGTAAACAACGCCCTTTACCCCCCTGGTCCGACGCCCCTGCTTGGATTAGTTTGTCATTTCAGTTCAGTCTCTTTGTCAATTCTTCTGGACATGTTTAAAACAGAATCCTATTATTAAAACATAAATTAGGCATTTTTAGACACTTCACTTCAGTAGAAATTGTCAGTTCCAGGGCTGAAATGATAAATAAAGTAATATGGGCCATTAAAACTAATCTATCTCCATGGAGACAACAATAATTTCATTAGTCGACTACAGCCCTACAGCTCTACACTCCACACACATCGGGAAACAGCTGATTGACAGTTCGTTCACAATTTTGAGGTCGCTGGATTTATCTGTGCCTCTTCTCGGGGGGTATAATGCTAATGCAGGTTTTTAAATGGACTTTAAAGCTGCACTGCACAACTTTTCTGGTGGATAGTCTGCTATACCTGCTTGTCTCCATGAAGATGCTATTGCTTTGCCTTGTCCCGTGGTATGACTTTAAACATATCCATTTAGCATTTATTCATTTTGGGTGTTTCTATTGCTTAAAAACACAATAATTCCTTCTGTGAATAGAGGCGCCTCTCCGCAGATCTGACCTGTAATGTAGCGTAGTGCTGTAGCCTGCTTGTCTCCGTCATGAGGAGGAATAATAACAATAAAGCATCAGTTTTATGTTCTGGACGCTCAAAGACGCTTTACAGATCATTTTTCATTCACTCCACACTTGGTGAAAATACTATTGTAGCCACAGCTGTCCTGGGGCAGACTGACAAAAGCGAGGCTGCCAATCTGCACCATCGGCCCCTCCGACCACCACCAACACTCACGCACACACACACCACTTTCACACTAGGCAATGTGGTGAAGTGCCTTGCCTAAGGACACAACGACACTTTTTTGGGACACAACGACGATCTGTGTGGTTACGACCCACATAGATCAGGTTTAATCTGTGCTGTGGAACATTCTAGACAAAGCAATAACATTTCCATGGAGACAAGCAGGTGGCGGACCCTCCTCTAGAAATGTTACGCAGTGAACCTTTAAGTCGCTCATAAAATCATCGGTAAAGGTCGGTAAAAGGCCAGAGCGGTGCGTGGAGCGTGCGTAAGACGGGCCCGTGTGTCGTTCATAATAAACGCATTAGTTCTGCTGAATTATTGGAGCTGTGGAAATACCGCGCGCGCGCTAATGTCTTTAATCGTAATGAAGGGCTCGTGAGGGCGCGCGCGCGTGATGTAATCCCGTTAAACGTTCTGTTTATGTGACAAACTTTGGCTCCATCAGCGCTGCTCGCCGCTGATTGGCTGGGCCCCGGAGCTGTCCGCGGTGCTGACAGACCGGAGTACAGCGGGCTTCAGAGCGATCATCACCGGCCACACGGACCTCCACGGAGCCCTGTGACCGACAACAGCGCTCCCAAAGCCCGCAGGGATTCACCGAGAGCCCGGGGTGAGGTGCGGAGGAGGACCCGGGGGAGCGAGTGTTTCTCCAGCTCGTACGGTGAACGCGCGGGCTGAGTCTTTTTGTCTTTCTGTCAAATGAGTGAATTGCGAAGGAGAGCTCGGGCTAAAGTCTCTGCGAGGACCGGGAGGAGGGACGAGGGGAGCGCGCTGCCCGTGTAACCAAGTGGCTTTGTCGCCGGAGGAAAGTATCCGAACCCCAAGGACGTGTACAGTACGTGCGTAACGAGATGGAATCGCTTGGACGTTTTTTGGCTTTGCTTCTCGTTTTGATTCTCACCGAAGACGCCAAAGGTAAGCCCAAAATACTCTTACACTACCCGCGTTTTGGGTCACTTAAAGCGGCTTGGTTTTGTCTCCAGCGTGGCGTGTTTTTTATTTATTTTATTTTTTTGTCTTTGGCTTCGCGTCGCTGGCGTGGTTTTCCAGCGTCTTTGTGAGTACATGTGCTTACTGCTTCATCTACAAACGCGTTGGAAGTGTCACTGATGCTTATATTGAACGCAGTGACTCATAACTGCTTTATTTTAACAGTTTAAAACAAAAATATAACAAATTAACTTCACATTTTTAAGTTCACAGCGCGGAAATGAATCTGTAAAAGCGTTGGAACTCACAGAGACGTAATTTTGAACCAAATGACTTAAAAATCTGTGAACTTCTGCACAGTGTCCTTGGATGTTTTGAATTTTAATTATAAATAAAACGTATTATCATCATCACTATCTTAACAATTTAACACAAAAATAAGTGACATACAGAGAGCAGAAATGAATCTAGAAACGCGGTGGAACTGACAGAGACGCGTGGAATGAAGCAAATTACTCCGACTTAAATATTTTATTATTATTAATTAAACCAGAACCGAACTCGGATTTAAACCAGGACTAAATCAGGACTAAATTCTTATCGCATATTTGACATTTTAAACTTCAGAGCACCGAAATGAATCATGTTGGAACTGACGCCAATAATGAACCAAATTAGCTACTCCTACTTAAATATTTATCTTAATTAAGAGTAAACCAGGACTAACCCAGGACTAACCCAGGACTAACCCAGGACTAACCCAGGACTAACCCAGGTCTAACTCAGGACTAACCCAGGACTATCTTAATTAAACACAAAATAACATATAAACTTATATAATATCCACATTTTTAAGTTTAAATGAATCATGTTGGAACTGACAGAGACGCCAATAATGAACCAAATTAGCTACTCCTACTTAAATATTTATCTTAATTAAGAGTAAACCAGGACTAACCCAGGTCTAACCCAGGACTAAACTGGGACTATCTTAATTAAACACAAAATAACACATATACTTATATAATATCCACATTTTTAAGTTTAGAGCACTGAAATAGGCTGTGTTGGAACTGAAATAGACGCCTGTAATTCACCAAATTACTCGTAGTTAAATATTTTATGTTAATTAAACATAAACTTAAACATTTTGAAGTTAAGAACACCAAAGTCAATCTATAATCGTGTTAGAACTCATAGAGACGCATATAATGAACCAAATTACTCCTACTTAATAATATAAAACACAATACAACAGACTGACGTAACATTTTTAGGTTCAGTCCCTGGATACAAATCTTGGGATGTCTTTATTGTAGCGTCAAGTTGCCATTTTGCGTAACCACTTTTACTTGGGCCATTATGCAAGTTTTCAATTTGCGGAGGACTCGAGGAGGCGCAGATAAAAATGCCATTTCGCAGCCCGCTGACGAGCTTCGGGGGCCGGGAGTGAATGCGTCCTATCTCCCGCTGCTGCTGTCACAACAGAGGGCCCCGATAGCGCCCCATGCATTATTAATGTGCGCAGGAGAGCCAGTGTAAACGGAAGGTTATTAATTGAAGCGCTAATTTACTTTGACGAAAACACTGGCGACGGGTTTAAGTTGTGACAGTTTGAAACGAGCTGCTGTATTCAGAAAATGTACTGTAAGAGTACTTTTACTACTTCAAAATATGAGTAATAGTAGTCGAAGAGATGTACTCAAGGAAAAGTACTTCAAAATGTTATTACGTGAAGGTGCATTGTCATTTTTCTAACGCCTTTCTCCATGGAGATGTTATTGCTTTGTCTGGAATGTTTCACAGTATGGCATTAAACGTTTCAATCATCATGGAGACAGAACCAAGGCAAGTTACAGGTCAGAGCTGTGGAGAGGCGACCCCGTTCACAGTCAGAATGCCTGTTTTTTTTTTTTTTTTTTTTTTTTTTTTTTAAATAAAAGCACCTGCAATTATATAAATAAAGAAGTTTAATGCCATACTGTGGAACATTCCAGGCAGAGCAATGACATCTCCATGGAGCATTTTACTTTCCACCAGGAAAGTTACACATTGCACTATTACGTAATATTATTTTGAAGTACTTTTACTTGAGAACATTTCTTGGACCACCTGCTTGTCTCCCTCGTGACTGACAGGTTTAATCTACTGTGGAACATTCTAGACAAAGCAATAACATCTCCATAGAAACAAGCAGGTGACGGACCCCCAACCAAAAAGTTACATAATGCATGTTTAAACTTTTCGGTGTGAGGTTACACTACTGCATGCACTGTAATTACTCTGCCTGGGTTAGGGTTTTCCAGGAATGTTCCACACTATGGCATTAAACGTACCTATCAAATATCCATTCACTTACATGTGTTTTTATTACTCAAAAATACACTGAAGCTTGCCTCTTCACAGATCTGACCCATAAATGGGTGCCATTCTTGTCTCCATGGAGAAAGTTGAACGCTGTGGAACATTTGGGCAAAGCTTATAAAAAATAAAATAGTTATCATGAAGACGAGCAGGTAGCAGACTACCAGAAAGGTTACTCAGTGTACCTTTAAGTAGAAGTACAGTAGTGGTCCTTGAAATTACTCAAGAAAAAGTAAAAAAGTATTTGAGGAAACTAAGAGTAATTTAAAGAGAAACTACAGGACATACACGATATTGCCAGAAGTATTCACTCACCTGGCCTGACTCACACAGAAAGGCCTGAACAACCCGGGGATCGAACCTGGAACCTTCTTGCTGTGAGGCGTGAGTGCCAGCCACTTCGCTACCGTGCCACCACTGATGTTGGACGAGAAGGCCTGGCTCTCAGTCTCTGCTCTAATTCATCCCAAAGGTGTTTTATCAGGTTGAGGTCAGGACTCTGTGCAGGCCAGTCAAGTTCATCCACACCAAACTCTCTCATCCATGTCTTTATGGACCTGCTTTGTGCACTGGTGCACAGTCATGTTGAAGAGGAAGGGGCCATCTCCAAACTGTTCCCACAAAGTTGGGAGCATGGAATTATCCAAAATCTCTTGGTATGCTGAAGCATTCAGAGTTCCTTTCACTGGAACTAAGGGGCCAAGCCCAACCCCTGAAAAACAACCCCACACCATAATGCCCCCTCCACCAAACTTTACACTTGGCACAATGCAGCCAGACAAGTACCGTTGTCCTGGCAACCGCCAAACCCAGACTCGTCCATCAGATTGTCAGATGGAGAAGAGCGATTTATCACTCCAGAGAACGTGTCTCCACTGAAGCTCTACACACTGTTCTTGAGCTAATCTGAAGGCCACATGAAGTTTGGAGGTCTGTAGCGATTGACTCTGCAGAAAGTTGGCGACTTCTGCACACTATGTGCCTCAGCATCCGCTGACCCCGCCCCGTCAGTTTACGTGGCCTAACACTTCGTGGCTGAGTTACTGTTGTTCCCAATTGCTTCCACTTTGTTATAATCCCACTGACAGTTGACTGTGGAATATTTAGGAGCGAGGAAATTTCACGGCTGGACTTGTTGCACAGGCGGCATCACAGCACCACGCTGGAATTCACTGAGCTCCTGAGAGCGACACATTCTTTCACAAATGTTTGTAGAAACAGTCTGCAGGCCGAGGTGTTTGATTTTATTCACCTGTGGCCATGGAAGTGACTGGAACACCTGATTTGGACTGATTTGGAACATGATTTGGAACACCTGATTAGGTAAAAATCCTCCAGCTGAGGTCCTGACCATGTCTAGCAGTAAGATCATGGAGATGAGTCCCCCGGGCGCCTCATGTGCTGCTCACTGCTCCTGAAAGGATGGGTCAAATGCAAAGGATAATTTCCCTACAGGGATAATAATAATAATAATAATAATAATAATAATAATAAATTGATTATTTGGATGGAGAGTGAATACTTTTGGCAATATACTGTATATCTGATTTATGATTAGAATTTTATGTAATTTGAAGGACAAAACAAACTAAATCAGATCTGAAGGAGCTACAGGAAACACAAATGTCCAGCTCCCACAGATGAACGCAGTCATTGTGTCCTTGGGCAAGACACTTAACCCTCCTCGTCCCCTGGTGTCTGCGCACACTGGTGAATGAATGAATGAACGTGTGGACGGGTGAGCGGTTCCTCTGAGTGCCGTGAACGTGGAAAAGCTCGAGATAAAAGTGTGACCATGACCATAATCCCACCAAATTAAAAAAAAATCAGAGAATCTTAAATCTGTCAAACGCATTTTAAATAAATCCTGCACAAATTCTAAGTGTAATAATTTTGGTGCAAATAAAAAAAAAAAATCTGGGGCTGGCGCTTTATTGTGAGTCGTTTTAAATCAATATTGTGATTTTATTTACTTTTTTATGTATTTATTGCGCTGTATTTAAAGTTATTTTTTAGTTTTTATTTGACACTGTAAACGTGTGATTCCGGTGGTTTTATTTTGTCCGTACAGTTGAGGACAGGAGACTCTCTTGGTCAAGTGCTGCTGTTGAGGCTAATGATGAGGTTCTATGTCCCTCTCCTCCTCTCTTCTCTCTTCCTCTCCTCTTCTCCTCCGCCTCCTCCCCTCTTTCCCCTCTCTTCTCTTCCTCCCCCTCCTTTCTCTTCTTTCTCCACTTCTCATCATGTCTCTTCTCCTCCATTCTCCTACGCTGCTTCTTCTTCTCTCTCTTTGCCTCATCTCCCCTCGCCTCTCCCATCTTCTTCTTTCTCCTTTTCTCCTCCTCTCTCCTCGTCCCTCTCTTATTCTGAGATCATTCGTTCCTCTCCTCCTCCCTCCTCCTCTCAGATCATTCGTTCCTCTCCTTCTCCTCCTCTCAAATCATTTGTTCCTCTCCTCCTCCTCCTTCTCCTCCTCTGCGATCATTCGTTCCTCTCCTCCTCTCTCCTCCTCTGCGATCATTCGTTCCTCTCCTCCTCTCTCCTCCTCTGCGATCATTTGTTCCTCTCCTCCTCCTCCTTCTCCTCCTCTGCGATCATTCGTTCCTCTCCTCCGCTCTTAAACCGGAGTGTTTCTTCCTGAGTTCTTCTATAGCGTCTGATTGGTTTGTAATCAACACTGAGCTGGAGTCAGACTCACAGTGATTTACAGACACAGGGACACAGCTTTTCTGTATTTATTTATGTGACGTATCCTGATGTAAAAGAGTCACACTGGGGGTGTTATACATGTATGTGTATGGGGGAATGTTCAGGAGTTACCATAGCGACTCATGAGAAAACTGAAGAATAAATACAGAGTGGATTTAAACCACATTTTCAGGAACCTGTGATCTGGAGATTTTGCCACAAGATCTTGGGAAAAATGATCTTGTGAGACTTTTATTTCACATTTGAATTGGACAAAACGGGGTGAATTTTGTCCAATGAAATAAAAAAAAAAATAAAAAATGGTTTGCCAAAATTGGAAACTGAATCGTGAAATTTCTGTTTTAGCAATTATCTTAAAATCACATCTTGTCTCGTTTTCGTGGACCCAGTCTCGTATCTCGTCTTGTGGAAATTGTGTCTCGAGTGTTCACGGTCCTGTATTGAAATATGATTTTAATTTTACAAAAATCTGTCTGTAGGAAATGGGCATGGGCACGCTTCCAGCTCCATCCACTCTAGCTCCAGTTGACTTTCCATTGAAAAACTGTCGCTCCTCTCTCTGTACCTGCTGCAGCGAGCCTCGTCATTTTGGTCGTAAAATGTTCGTATTAACGCACTCTACGTGATCCCGGTGTTTTTATTTCGATATTTTGTCCGTAAATAAATTCCTAATATGGAAATTGACTCCAAATTCGCTCCTATGACTGCTAGCCTCGTTGAGCTTCGTTTGACTGCAGCCGAACGCTACTCCCTTAGTCCACATCTTTATAACGTCTCTTTATTGGATCAATTTCAGCTTTAACTTTTGAAAATTTAACTTCAAATTTGACCATAATTTATTTTGGATGAGAACCATAAAGAACAAACCGCCAGTTACATGTTTTATGAGAACCACTAAGAAACAACTGCCCGTGCCTTTCCCAGACAGTTGTTTTTCTGTCATGGTTCAGCAGGTCTTCACTCTAGACTTTGTCCGCTTGAAGGCATCACATTTTCTTCTGCCCTGGTCCAGCAGTTTGGTCATTTTCAAACACAAACGTTCAGATTCAAGTTTTTGATATATATATATATATATACATATATATATATATATATATATATATATATATATATATATATATATATATATATATATATATATATATATATATATATTTTTTTTTACATTTTGTAGTTCTTCCCGTTCTCATTGACCCTCTGGAGTTGGATTTAGAGAGATTCGTTCATATTTGAGTCATTTTTATTCTCCCGTTTTTACTTTGTTGTGATGTTTAAAACAATCTTCATCAACCAGACAGACAACATGGCAAAAAAAGGAGAAAATTTAATTTGTCAACTGGACATAGTTTATTTGGTTGAATACGTTTCGCAGCTCATCCAAGCTGCTTCCTCAGTTCTGGTCAGACGCTGGTGGACACTGCTTTATATCTGCCTGAAGGGAGGAGCTAATTACAATGAAAATTACTCTGAGACACACATATTTAAATACAGTTTCAGTTGGTCAGGTGATACAATATGGAGTTGTTTACAGTTTCTGTTAGTCAGGTGAGTCTATTCAATATGGAGTGGGAGTGGGGGAGTAGTTAGCAGATCCATTCAGGGCCATGATGGTGTTTTCACACCTCTGGACCTGACGTGGCTAGTCCCATTGTTTTCCCAGTTTGTTTTGATTTAGGTTTGAGGATAGAGTTATAGATGGGAGACAAATGATGTCTGAGACCTCCATTTCTGTTCAAGGAAGGATTCTCTTTCTTGACAAAAATAGCTTCTTTAACTCCCCTCTCAAACCAGTTCTTTTCTCTGGCCAAGATCTGGACCTCGCTGTCCTCAAAGGAGTGGCCTGTGGCTTTTAGGTGGAGATGTACGGCAGATTGCGGCCCACCCTGGTTTTCCCATCTGTGTTGATACATCCTTTTGTGAAGTGGCTGTTTTGTTTCTCCAATGTAGCGCTCACTGCAGTCTTCACTACACTGAATGGAGTAGACCACATTGCTTTGTTTGTGGCTCGGTGTTTTGTCCTTAGGATGGACCAGTTTTTGTCTTAAAGACAACAACACAACAAATGAAACAATAAACACAAATATAAACAATTTTTTACGCACAAACCCTGCACACTTAGGCTGAGTTCTTCTCTCAAACAGAAAACACTCTGTTCCACCTTGTGATGTCATGTGGTGACACAGGAAGAAGCGCTCCACTGTGTTTTTAAACTCCACACACTTTCACTAGAGTCCATTTTGTGTATTCTAGGACCTTAATTATACGTGTGTTTTGCAGTGTAGAAAATTTCTCAAAACATTCTGCTCTAAATCACTGTCACCTCTTCACTCTTTGACCTCCTCCTGACCCTGACCTTTGACCTCTGACCTCTGGGATCCTCACACGGTCCCTGCAGACGCCGTAAAACCTGGATCCATAAGAGCGTAACCCGACTCGTATCCTTAAGGGAAACGTGCGGGTGCCAGAGCGTTTTAATACAGATCTGCGTTTTTGGCAGCGCTCGTGTCCCATTCATTTAAAGAGACAAACTGTGAAATCCTCTTATTCACACGCAGACAGGCTCGTGTCAGGGCCGTGTTTGGAAAATGCGTTTCTATGGAAAATATCGGAGACAATGGCCGGATTTGTGCTTTAAAGCGGTTGCCAGATCTACGGAAAAATGAGTGTATGAAATATGAGCTGAAAATCACCCATTCTTGGCAACGCACCGGGGTTTTGTACCAGATAATTAAGAGAAACTGCTTTTTCTGTCATTGGTGGAAAAATTATGTTAGTGATTAGTGATTTTTTATGCCAGATGCCCTTCCTGTAAGCAGTACTGACTGGAGGGGGAAATGTGGCTTAAGTGTTTTGCCCAGGGACACCAAAACAGTACCTTTATCAAGATTAGAACCTGGAATCTTGTGGTTGGAAGGCAGTTTACTCATTTCTAATCCTACTATTACTACTACTACTACTACTACTACTACTACTACTACTGATAGTACTACCACTATGTTTGGGTATTGATGGCTGATTTGTTCTTTAAAGCGGTTGCCAGATCTACAGAAAAAAGAACGTATGAAATATGAGCTGAAAATGGACCATTCTTGGCAATGCACTGGGGTTTTTATAATCTGTTTTTTCTGAGATTTGTGATTTAAAAATGACGTTAAATCAGATGCGTCGCGCCTAAAACGACCGCTGAAAAACACGAGGAGCCAAACGCAAAACAGAAGAAGAAGAATTACGGCCGAATCTGTGTTCAAATGGAGTCTAATTATTCTAATGGGCCGTGAGTGGCTCTTAATAGACCCGAGACTTGCTGCTATTACTGTCAACATCCGTGTTTTTCATCAAAATATGAACCCCAGAACCCTCCTGCAGCTCTGCAAACGCTCAAAAACACATTCTCCAAATCGTGTACAAAAATATGAAACGTGAAAAGCAAAGTGAAAGTGAAAGTGAAAGTGTGAAAGAATCGACAAAAACACTGAAATCCGAACTGACAAACTAAGATCCAAGGTAATACCTGTTTCGTTCTCTCTACTTCTTTGGTTGAGTGGTCGGGTACTCTGACGCTCAGGTTGCCGGTGCGATTCCAACTGGGCGGGTTTGTGCTTTAAAGCGGTTGCCAGATCTGCGGAAAAATGGGTGTGTGAAATATGAGCTGAAAATGGACCATTCTTGGCAACGCACTGAGGCTTTGTTCTAGATAATTAAGATAAATTGTTTTTTCTGTCATTGGTAGAAAAATTACGTTAGTAAATTTTTTTTATGCCAGATGCCCTTCCTCTAAGTATTACTGTCTGGAGGGGGAAATGTGGCTGCTTCTACTACTACTACTTCTACTACTACTGCTACTACTACTACTCCTACTCCTTCCTTTCATCACTGAAAAATGTAAAAATGGGGCCGAACAACTGAAAATATTAAAAGTCTTTATTACACGGAGGGACGTCGACGTGTTTGGACCAGCGAGATGTTCTTCATCAGGATGGACCTGGAGTTGTGTTTTGTTTCAATCGCACACATTTAACGCACAAAACCTGCAGATTTAGACTTTTTAGAGTTTTTATGTCAAACTGAAAACACTCAATCACGTGGATCATTTCAGCCTCTGGAATCGCCGATCTCTGCTAAACGAAAGATTTTTATGCATTATTAAGCCCTTATTTTTGTAATTCAATGTGCGTTATTTCTGTTTGGCAAATGAAGAATATAATGTAGGTTTATTATGATTGTTTATTTCCACGGTGATTTCTATATGTTGCTCAGTGGGAGGAGCAAATGGGGTGTGAAGAGGAGCCGTTTCTGCTGAAGCTGAACTTAAAGGCGACCTGAGTTAAAATTGAACTCGACCCATTTTCTTTTGCTGTAAACACATTTTTTGTGCTGTTTTGGGATTTTTGGCACTTTGGACACCGGCACCTGCACTTGGAAATTCGGTCTTGCCTTGAAAATTACCACTTCATGACATCACAAGGTGGAACAGAGCATTTTGAGCTTTGGAGATGTAGACAGACTAATAATAAAAACAAATGACTCCAACATAAACAGAACTCCAGGTCTGTTTTTAAGCTCAAAAGAGTCCGTTTTGCGTAATAAGACCAAAATTTCAGTTTTTGTGATTTCCCGTGTTTGTTCAAATTCCGATTTCGATTTGCGTTTCGCTGTCCTACTTAAGTAGATTTTGCCGCGCTGTACCTGACGCAGCGTTCCTTGGAGCTCTTTGATTTTTAATGACTTGGTGCCTCTGGACCCTCAGCTCCTCTTCGTGTAGTTTGATTGACAGTTCGTGTGCTTATAGCGTGTGAATATTAAATTATTAAAGTGCATTAGGAGCCCCGTGTGTGTGACAGGTGAGATGACAGGTGAAATGACAGGTGCAGATCTGGGACAGGTTTTTGAAGTCGGGACCATCAGGGAGCAGAGGAGATCCTTCAGATGTCATGAGTGTATATGACTTAAAGGTGCTGTACATGATTTTTACTACTACTACCAACACTACTACGACTACTACTACTGTTACTGCTGCTACTACTACTGCTACTACTACTACTACTACTACTGCTGCTACCATTACTACTACCACTGCTGCTACTACTGCTGCTACTACTACTGCTACTACTACTACTACTACTACTACTACTACTACTACTGTAATTAAAGTGTATGTGAGACAATGGACAGATGTGTTCTTTAAAGCGGTTGCCAGATCCACAGAAAAATGAGTGTGTGAAATATGAGCTGAAAATGGCCCATTCTTGGCAACGCACTGGAGAAATGTAAGAGAAAATGCGTTTTTTTTTTTTTTTTTTCACCAGAATGAGTTTATAAACGCTTTTCACAGCTGTCAGAAGCCAGAGCGGGTTTCGCCGTGACGGTAAAGCTAACGACAACTAGCATGCTAATGTGCACTTCCTGATTTTGAACTATAAAGTGCTTTATAATTAGATGCAGACAGTACAGCAAATTTATTTTGACCTTAAGAGCGGCTTTTATAATATAACTGTACTGGGGAAATACATGAGGAAACATGAGTCTGATGTGTGGTTTTTATACCAGATGCCCTTCCTGTCACCATTACTGACAGAAGTGGGTAATTTGGGTGAAGTGTCTTGCCTGGAGCTGTATTTTTCAACCTTTTCTGAGTCCCAGCTCAATTTGGCAAATTTGAGAAAAAAAAAAAAAAATCTCCATGTGCAGGAGAGATGAGGATAGAGATGGAAAGACAGAGAAGAGGGAAAGATGGAGAGAGCAAGAGAGAAAGAGAGAGAGAGAGAGAGAGAGAGAGAGAGAGAGAGAGAGAGAGAGAAGAGTGAAAGACAGAGAGAGAGAAAGAGTGAAAGACAGAGAGAGAGCGAGAGAGAAAGAGAAGAGTGAAAGACAGAGAGAGAGAGTAAGAGAGAGTGAAAGAGCGAGAGAGAGAGAGAGAGTGAAAGACAGAGAGAGGAGTGAAAGACAGAGAGAGAGTAAGAGAGAGTGAAAGAGAGAGAGAGAGAGAGAGAGAGAGAGAGAGAGAGAGAGAGAGAAAGACAGAGAGAGAGTGAAAGACAGACAGAGAGAGGAGTGAAAGACAGAGAGAGGAGTGAAAGACAGAGAGAGGAGTGAAAGACAGAGAGAGAGTAAGAGAGAGTGAAAGAGAAAGAGAGAGGAGTGGATAAATCTCCCTCACTTATATTTTCCTGCTCTCTCTATCCTTCTGTATCTGTCTATCCTCCCTCTCTGCCTGTCTCTCTCATCTTTCTCTCCTTTTGTTTGATACCATTTCTCATCTCCTCTCCCTCTCTCTCTCTGCTCTCTCCTTCTCTTTGATGCCACCTCTCCATCTCCTCTCCCTCTCTCTCTCTGCTCTCTCCTTCTCTTTGATGCCACCTCTCCATCTCCTCTCTCTCTCTCTCTCTGCTCTCTCCTTCTCTTTGATGCCACCTCTCCATCTCCTCTCCCTCTCTCTCTCTGCTCTCTCCTTCTCTTTGATGCCACCTCTCATCTCCTCTCCCTCTCTCTCTCTGCTCTCTCCTTCTCTTTGATGCCACCTCTCCATCTCCTCTCCCTCTCTCTCTCTGCTCTCTCCTTCTCTTTGATGCCACCTCTCCATCTCATCTCTCTCTCTCTCTCTCCTTCTCTTTGATACCATCTCTCCATCTCCTGTGAACGACAGAAGAGCGGTACAATTAGACGTGGAGAGGATTTGAAGCGTAGCGCCCTCTAGCCCTCGGTGAGAGCGTTCGCGGAGGTTAATCAGACTTAATCAGCGCACAGGTGTCTTACAAGCAACCTCCCAATCTGGCAACCCTCCTCCTCCTCTCTCCATCCCTCCATCCTCTCCTCCTCCCCCTGAATCATCTCTTCATTCACAAACGCGCGTGTTTTAATTAAACTCCGTGTCGTGCTTTAGCGACGCGGCGGAGAGAGGGGCGAGCGGGGCGAGCGAGCGTGAAGCGCCTTTGATTACATCTGATCCACAACCCTCTGAACAAATGACTTTCACTGAGAAGAGGAGAGGAGGAGGAGAGGAGAGAGGGGGAGCAGGGGAGAGGGGAGAAGAGGAGGGAAGACGTGTGAGGGAGGGGAGGGAGAAGAGAGGAGAGAAAGAGAGAGAGAGGAGAGAGGGAAGAAATACGAGGGAGATCAGGGAGAAGAGACGAAAGGGAGAGAGAGGAGAGGGAGAGAGAGGGAGGAGAGGAGAGGGGGAGAGGGGAGAAGAGAGAGGAGAGAGGGAAGAAGTGCGAAGGATAGGTGGGAGAAGAGAGGAGAGGGAGAGAGAGGAAAGGAGGAGGGAAGAAGTGCAAGGGAGATCAGGGAGAAGAGAGGAGAGGGAGGAGAGGGAGAGAAAGGGAGGACAGGAGATGGGGAAGAAGAAGGAGGGAGAAGAGAGGAGAAGAGGAGAGAGAAGAAAGGAGGGAGAGAGTGAGAGAGAGGAGAAAGAGGAGAAAAAAGGGAGAGGGGAGAGCGAGACAGAGAGAAGGAGAAGAGAGGAGAAGGAGGAGAGGAAAGAAGAGAAGAGGAGAAAGGAGAGAAGAGAGAGGGAAGAGAGAGAGAGTGGGAGAGAGAAGAGCAAAGAGGGAGAGAGGGCCGTGTGACAGAGAGCGGGAGAAGAGAGGAGAGGGAGGGAGAGAGAGGTGGAAGTGATGGATATAGGGAAGAGATAGAAAGGAAGTCAGAGAAGAGAAGAGCAGAGAAGAAAGGGAGAACGAAGAGGAAGGGAAGGAGGCGTGAGGGAGGAAGAGAAGGAAGATGGAGGAATGGGAATGGGGTGAGGAAAATGGGAGAGGAGACGTAGTGGAGAGAGGGAAGAGAGGAACAAGGGGGTAAGAAAAGAGAGGAGGAAGGAAGTAGGGTAGGAGGAAGAGGTTCTAAAAGAGGGAAACAAAAAGTAAGAGAGGGGAGGGAGAAAAAGAGGGATAGAGGAGAGAAAGGAAAGAGAGAGAGCAGAGGGAAAGAGTGAAGAGAAATAAGGGAATACGAAGGTGAAGACAGATGGAGAGAAAGAGCGAAGAAGAAGTGATGAGTTTAATCTGAAAGAGACAGAAGCAGCACTGTGAGTATCAACAGAAAAGAGAGAGGGAATACAACTCAAAAAAACAGTTTTATTTTTGGAGTTTGCGTCAGAAAATGATCCAACTTCCTGTTCTCTAATTTGCATTTTCACGAGAGGAAGAGCCGGGCTAACCACTCTGCCACAGTCACACAGGGAGAACATGCAAACTCCACTCAGAGAGATCAGGAGTCTAACCCGCAACCCCCTCACCATAGACTGTAAATATGAATGGACAGAGCTAACTCGCTAGCCGTCACTATCCAAACAGGAAGTGAAAATGGGCGTGTTTCCGGCTCCACCGTCTCTGGCTCCCATTGACTGTCTATTGAAAAATTGTCACCGTTTTCTACCTGCGTGATGGTGGCCCCCCGTCAAACGCAAACCTGCACAAAACCTGTCAATCGTTTGTGCCTTGTTTGTGCTTCGTTTATGCTTTGTTTGTGCGTCATTTGTGCTGCAAAAAGTTTCATTTGTGCTTCTTTAGTTTTGGAGATATTAACGATTCTTTTATAGGTCAAACTGGGGTCAGTCAGCCGCCCAAGAAGCTTAAAAATGCTCTAAAACGGCCCAAAATGGTGTCACTCGGTCATGCTTCGTTTATGCTTCGTTTGTGCTTCGTTTGTGCTTCAAAAAGTTTTGTTTGTGAGATTTTGGATCTTAAGATATTAGCAGTTTTATTTTTGCGCTGTATGTGGAAAAGTCTGTATTATTATATAAAATTTGAATAAAACCAAGTTACTAGAGACTGATACAGACTTTTCCACAGCCTGAAATCGTTTATCTTCACTAGTTTTGCGGAGTTTTGCTGAAGCGGAAATGACGTCATATAATTTCCGCAAAAATAATAATGAGTAATTTTAGAAATATACTAGGACAAAAGAAAAGAGTCACAGCACAAAACAGCACAAATGAAAAGAACATTTTTGTATAATTTTCTGTCTGTTTTGAAGGGCTGGATGACGTCTTAAAATAAAACTGCAAATATCTTAAGATCCATAATCGCACAAACGAAACTTTTTGCAATACAAACGAAGCACAAATGAGTCACACCATTTTGGGCTGTTTTAGAGCATTTTTAAGCTTCCTGGGGGCTGGGTGACCACAATTTGACCTATAAAAGAATCGTTACTATCTCCAAAACTAAAGCAGCACAAACTAAACTTTTTGAAACACAAACGAACCACAAACGATTGGCAGTATTTGTGTAAATTTGCATTTGATGCGGGGCCAACTTCACGGAGGTCCTTTCTCTCTGTACCTGCTGCTGTGAGCCTCGTCATTTTGGTCTTAAAATGTTCCTCTTAACTCGCTCTACATGATCGTGGTGTTTTTATTTCGCTATTTTGTCCATAAATAAATTCCTATTCCTAATATGGAGCTCCAAATTCACCCCTATAACTGCTAGCTTCTTTGAGCTTCATTTGACTGGAGCTGAACGCTGTGGGTGACGTCAAACTCCCTTAACTTTTCGGGTTCTTATTAAAGACCTTAGAATAGGAAGTGTATTTACCTTGTGGACATGTTTTGGCGGTCAGCAAGGTGAATAAACGTCCAACTTTATTGTCTTTAAAAGGAACACCCAAGAAGTTCATGTTCATAAGAAGACAAAAGACTGAGACTGAGAGGAGGGAAAAGGCTAACCACTCTGCCACAGTCACAGGGAGCACGTGCAGATCTAAAACAGTTTTTCCTAATTTCATAAACGAAGCCGATATCCCAGATTTGAGAAATGCGGTTATGCTCTGAGGGAATTAGTATCCCAGATTCTGACAGCTGCAGTCCGGCTCTTCGTCCACCTTCTGTCTCCTTCGTTTCTCCTCCTCTTCTCTACTTTCATTCTTCTCGCCTTCTTTACTTCTTCCTCCTCTCTTTCCTCATCCTCGCCTCCTCCCTCCTTGTTTCCTTCCCCTCCTCTCTTCCTCCGTCTCTCTTTTCCCAGTGTATTTGAGCTAAATTTGTCTTGCCCCGGCGCAGATATCAAAATAAGTCCTCTGTGTACCGTCAGCATCGAGTTATAAACCGCTTTATCGTCCGATAATCAGGAAGCGCATGTTAGCATGCTAGCTGTCACACTCTGGCCTCTGAAAGTAGAGAAAAGCTCCTATAAACTCATCGCGGTGGATAATTCGGACGCTCTGAATGCCGAAGGTAAGTGAGGAAGAACTTTGGACGACTGAAAACTGTTTTAAAGGAACTAGTTTTGTTTTTCATGTTTTTAAGACGTAAAAATCCGTTACGGCACCTTTAATAAAACCATAAGATACATTTTTACTCCAGCTGCTTTAATATGTTTATGTAATAATTCGATTTCTGCATAAACTGACTTATTGTTGCAACACCGCGACCCATTTTCTCTGTTTTTTTTTCTTTTCTTCTGTTGTCGCTTGTCAGTTTTCTGTATTCGTTGTATGTTGTGATGGAAAACACGGTGCGTTCACAAATGAAGATGTTCTTTACAGTATCTACCCCTCCCCCTCCTCTCTTCACACTGTTTTCTCATCCCTTTCTCTCTCTCTCCTCCGTCTCTCTCTCTCTCGGTCTCTTTTTTTCTCCCTCTCCGTGAGTTTGGATTTCGCTGATGGAGGTTCAGTCGTGCAGAACCGTGTTTGTGCTCGACTCTCCTCTCTCAGTAGTCAGTCATCCTTTTCTCTCTCTCTCCATCTCTGTCTCTCCCCTCTCTCTATCTCTCCTCTTTCACCTCTCTTCTCCCTCTCCTCTCTTCTTTCCCCTCTCCTGTCTCTTCCTCTTCTCACTCTCCATCTCCTCTCTCTCCCCTCTCCCTTCCTCTTTTCTGTCTTTCCTCCCTCTCTCCTCCCCTCTCTCTTCTCTTTCTTCCTCTCTCCTCCCTTCCCTTGGTCTCTCCTTCCTTTGCTTCTCTCATCCTGTTTTCTTTCTCTTTCTTTTCTTCTGTTCTTTTTTTACAGTCAACCCCCCTCCGTCTCTCTGTGCAGTTCACCTGTCTAATTGTCCCTGTCAGCCCCTTTCCAGTCCACCTGTCTAATTGTCCCTGCCAGTCTCTGTCCTGTGCTCCTGTCTAATTGTCCCTGTCCATTACATCTAATTGTCCCTGTCCATTGCACCTCTCTCCTTCCTGTCAGTCCCTGTCCATTGTACCTGCCTCCTTCTCCCTGTTAGTCCCTGTCAATTGCACCTGTCTCTTTGTCCCTGTCAGTCCCTGTCTATTGCACCTGCCTCTTTCTCCCTATCATTGCACCTGTCACTGTCCTTGTTGTTGCACCTGCCTCCTTCTCCCTGTCAGACCCTGTCATTGCATCTGTCTCTGTCCTTGTTGTTGCATCTGCCTTCTTCTCCCTGTCAGTCCCTGTCATTCCACCTGTCTCTGTCCCTGTCATTGCACCTGACTCCTTCAATCCTTGAATCAGGCTAATGAAACTACTGCACATGCATTAGAGAAGTTAACCATAAGGAGGTTTGAATAAGGCCCAGGAGAGATCACTAAATTACTCAAACATGCATGGATGACTCTAAAACCTCTTCAGGCAGGTTTTTTGATGAGGGAATAACATTATTACTCGGTAGAAAGCTCCAGAAAGTCGATTTTGTGTAATAACTCCTCTTTAATGTTATTTAGGCTCCACTCCATCTGAAATTATGACTTCAGATTTGATCGTTGTTCCTCTACGAGAAACCTCCACGTAACATGTATGCTAAGTTTTGATTGATTTGAACCCCTTGAGCGTTGGTGGGGTTAGCTGGTGCTGCTAGTTAGGGCTGTCATGTAGCACCTGTCACTCACACGCCCCACGGCATCATGGGATATGTGTGTAAATCAATGGCGCTCCTCTGGCCTGCTCCTCTGGTCTCTGCACAAATCTCTGTGTGAAACAGTGTGAGTCATGGCTCTGACGCAGGACCGGACAGCCGAGGGAGACACTGTCCTTAAGAAACACCACCGCCCTGAAAACAAGAGAAAACGACTGAAGGAAAAGTACTTCCGTTTTTAGACCTCAAAGTATTTCTGATTAAAGGGGCTGTATTATGCAAAATGGACTCTTGTGCGCTTTAAGTCATGTTGTTATCTACTGAAAAACAGACCTGGAGTTGTGTTTTGTTTCATTCATACGTTTGAGTAATCTTTTATTATTAGTCTGTACATCTCCAAAGCTCAAAATGTGCTTTGTTCCACCTTGTGATGTCATGAAGCTGCGGTTTTGAAGTTAAAGGTTGATGATTTTAACTTCAAAACTGCAGCTTTTTCCAAGGAAGGAGAACTCCAGCGACTGTTTGTCTTTTTTCAAATGTTGTGCATGCGTGAACCCCCCTCCCTTACAGCTCCCTAAGTAGAAACGCCTCCTCCAGCTTCTTCCTTATGCTTCAAATCCTGTTTGTTTATAGCCGGTGCTCGTTCAGAATCGCTGTTGCTGCTGTAACGCTACTGTACGTTTTCAAATGATAAGCAGAAGTTTCCTGTCCAGAAGTAATTTATCGACCAGCGCGTCAGTCTTTAGACCCTCTGCTGGAAGGAATCTCAGAGAATCACCTTAGTTTAGCTTTGCTCCTTTTCCCCTTCTCTTCTTCTTTCAGCGACCTCATAAACGGACTTTCTTTTGTGTCTAACTGGTCATGGATTCTTGTCTGCCATCGCAACAAACTTTGTGCAAACTGCGAGGAAGCTACAGTTGAAAAAGCCGACCAACGCAGCTAAGAACCGCTGCGTTGGTCGAGTAAACGGCGTCTTGCATCTGTGGAATATGCGAGAGGCGAACGTAAACCTCGTAATCCCAGAGCGCCGGTGAGTCAGTTACGCTAGAAGCATAGGGAGTTTGATTGACAATCTGACAGCTAATGTTTATCTGGCCCCACCACGTCCACAGTTGACAGATTTTCATTGTTTTTTTTGGTCATCATAATTACAAGGCTGCTGCATCTCTATAATGCTATCATTGACAAAACAAAAAATCCTCCATACAACCTTTAACTTAGACTTAAACAAACTTTATTGATCCACAAGGGAAATTATTTGGACACACCACAGCACACATCCCAATATAATATAATAATAAAGAGTAAAAAATAAATTGTAATAATAAATTCTAAATAAGTAGCAAAAAAAAGAGGTGTCAGTAAGGCATAATTATGTAAATGTATGCACAAGTCAAAATAAAATAGAAAAATAAGTAATAAAAAATAAAAAATCTCAGTTATATACAAGAGGTCACAGGAAAACAGTGCAAAAATGATATGATGATTGACAGGACATAGGGTTGTCTGTTACATAAGGATGAGTTGTTATACCGTTGTAGGGAGTATTATCTGTTACATAAAGGTGAGTTGTTGTACATCTGTATGGAGTACGGGATTAACGGCTCCTTTTACCTTTAGTTCAGTAGAGATCGGCAATTCCAGGGCTGAAATGATTTACATCATTCTAGTGAAGGTGTGTGGAGCACTTTCTGTATCTGTGTGAATGAAACAAAACACAACTTCAGGTGTGTTTCTGAGGAAGAAAAACATCACCCTCTGAAGTTGTATTTACAGTGATTCATTCATGTTTGAGTCATTTTTATTCTCCTGTATTCAAGACGCCATTGTTTTGATCTACCCCCATTTTCACTGTGACGTACGCACTTCCTTCTCCAGTTTTTTTTTCTTAATCAGTGATGCACATGGGATTCGGCAGTGTTTTGTAGTTATTTTGGTACAAGTGAAAAGAAAAAGAGCTGCTCCCTAGTGTGACCTGCAGCTGTCCATCGGAGGGCTTTAACTTCTTGGGTTCTTTTTAAAGTCAATACAGTAACGTGTATTTACCTTGTTGACATGTTTCGGCTGCTGCATCTTCAGAACTGTCCCCGGTGTTGGTGGTGATGTGTCGTATATCAGCTGTTGTTACTTCCTGTGGGCGTGGTCAGCTGTTGTTACTTCCTGTAGGCGTGGTCAGCTGTTATTACTTCCTGTGGGTGTGGTCAGCTGTTGTTACTTCCTGTAGGCGTGGTCAGCTGTTGTTACTTCCTGTGGGCGTGGTCAGCTGTTGTTACTTCCTGTGGGCGTGGTCAGCTGTTGTTACTTCCTGTAGGCGTGGTCAGCTGTTGTTACTTCCTGTGGGCGTGGTCAGCTGTTGTTACTTCCTGTAGGCGTGGTCAGCTGTTGTTACTTCCTGTAGCAACAACAGCTGACCACGCCTACAGGAAGTAACAACAGCTGACCACGCCCACAGGAAGTGGTCAGCTGTTGTTACTTCCTGTGGGCGTGGTCAGCTGTTGTTACTTCCTGTAGGCGTGGTCAGCCTGATGGACCTGGCAGGTCGCTCAGACTGACCACGCCTCCTGTTGCCTGGTGGTCTCTGGAGGAGGGTGTCCCAGATGTGTGCCTCGTTTCCTGATTTCACTGTCCTCCCTGATCCAGAGTTTGAACTTGTTGTTTTCCGATCCAATGACCCGAGCCCCGTCCCAATCCATAATGTGGTTATTTTGTGGGTTATATGGGTCTGCTTTAAGAAGAAATACAAATAATGCTCTATACGCTGCTGCTTGAGTCCTTTCCTTTAGTGATGTCAAGGCTTGGTTGGCTCACAGTTTTTTGAGTTTCAATGAAGGAAATACTGAGATCTTACTGTTTGGCAACACTGACCACCTTATGGATTTAGGTCCATTGCAGCACTTTGTCAAACCTTCTGTCACCAACCTTCGCATCATTAGTGACAGTGATTTTAAATTTGAAAAACAAGTGAACGCAGTCGTCAAATCTGGCTTTTATCATTTGCGGCTTTTATCCAAAGAGAAACCGTTTTTATCTTTTAATAGTCTTGAACAAGTCACGCATGCTTTTATCTCGTCTTGTTTAGAAGACTGTAATGCACTTTTCTCCAACATTAGCCTCCATGCACTTTACCGCTTACAGTTGGTCCAAAACTCTGCTGCGTGTTTTAACTGGAACCAAAAAACAAGAGCACATTAACCTGATTTTAGCGTTGTTGCATTCGCTTCCAGTTCGTTTTAGAGTTGATTTTAAGATTTTATTTGTTTGTTTTAAAACTTTGGAATGGACTGGCCCTACGTTACATCTCGGACCTCAACCAAATTTACTCCCCTGCCTGTGTGCTCTGAGGTCCGAGGGCCAGTTCCAGCTCGTGGGGCCTAAGACGAGACTTAAAACCAGGGGGACAGGGTCTTCTCTGTGGTCCGCCCCAAAGCTCTAGAACGTTCTGCCCCAACGAACAGCCCCCTCAGTGGAGTGTTTTAAGTCTCGTCTTAAGACCCAGTTGGCCGTCTTTGTCTTTTATTTATTTTTATGTTTGTTTGTTTGTTTATTTTTTTACCTTTTTATTATTTATTGGTATTCTTGCTCTTATTTGATTTGACTAGTTTTATTGAGGACTAGCGGAGTTAAATAGAGCTTTATTTAATATTTCTCTTGGATATGTTTTATTTGTATTGCGCAGCACTTTGGAAACTGTTTTGTTGATGAAAGTCGCTATAGAAATAAAGTGGATTGGATTGAAGTCCATGGTTGCGTTTGTGTTCTCGTCGAGGAGGGTTTGACACGTGAAAGTCAAAGTCAAAGTCACGGTCATAATAAGTCTTCCTTGCTGGCTTGCTTGTGGTCCCAAAATCCAAGAGAAAGCTTAGAGGGGACCACTACGTCTCTGTCGTGGGTCCAAAACGGTGGAACGCACTGTCCCTGCACTTTAAACAAGGAGAAACACTTTTGGTTTTGAAATCAGCTTTTAAAACTCACCTTTTCACAGAGTTTCACTGTGATTAATGCTGATCTTTAGTGTGTGATCTTTTATGTGTGTTTATTGTGTTTATTACCGTATTGTTTTGTAATTATTGTGTGCTGCACTTTGGTCGGTTGTGTTGTTTTTAAAGTGCTTTAGAAATAAAGTTGGATTGTTTAAGTCATAATAATGTAAATGTGTCTAACTCCGGAGCGAGCTGAACTGTGGTTTGGAGAAGGAGATGGAGAGATGCACCGTCACCGTTCAAAGTCTGCGCCTCTGACTGTTCTGACAGAAGAGAAAGAGGGGGAGGAGTGAGAGAAGAAGAGAGAAAGTGAGGGGGAGAGAGAGACACATGCTTTTGACAGTCTGTTTGTGGTGAAAACTCAAAGGACAGAAAGAGGGAAGGAGAGGAGAAAGAGAGGGAGGAGGAGAGGAGAGAGATATTTAAAAATGTCATCTGAGGTACAGGCAGGTGAAGACAGGAGGAGAGGAAGGAGGGAGAGAGGGAGGAAGAGAGGCTTTGACAGTCTGTATCTGTTTGTGAGTGGAGGTGAAACTTAAAGAGAGAGAGAGGGAAAGATGTTAAGAGACAGGGAGGAGAGAGAGGAAGGGAAAAGAAAGGGAAGGGAGGGTGAGAGGGAGAAGGAGAGAGAGATGGGAGAGAGGAAGGGGAAAGAAGGAGAGAAGGAAGAAAGGGCGATAGAGAGAAAGACGAAGAGAGGGAGAGGGAAATAGGGAGAGAGAGATGGGAGAGAGAGAGGGGGGAAGGGGAAAGAGCGAGAGAAGGAAGAAAGGTGAAACTCAAAGAGAGACAAAAAGAAACAGAGAGAGAAAGTCAGGAAGAGAGGGAGGGAAAAAGAGAGAGGGAGAGGGAGGGGGAGATGTTTGCCAGGCTTGGAGTTTAGGTACAGGGAGGTGAAAAGAAAGACAGAAAGAAGAGAGAGAACTGGGGGAAGAGAGATTAGATTTATTGACAACATTACAACAAGCAGAGAGGGAGATGCGGAGGAAGAGAGAAAGAGAGTGACAGTTTAAGAACTGGTACAGGAAGATGAAGAGAGAGAGAGAGAGAGAAAGAGAGAGAGAGAGAGAGAGAGAGAGAGAGAGAGAGAGAGAGAGAGAGAGAGAGAGAGAGGGGGGAAATGAGGAGAGAAGCTCTGACAGTCTGTGGGCTGACGCAGGTGAAACTCAAACATTTCAGATTTATAGATGTGTAACTCATCTGGAAAGATCCGTCTGCTCCAAAAGAAAGACAGACAGAGAGAGAGAGAGAGAAAGAGAGATGGAGAGAGGTGGAGAAACCTGGAGAAGTGTTAATAATACTAACTCTGGGGTTGGAGCACTGCAGGGCCCAGAACAGGGAGTGTGAGTCTAACCCACAACCTTCACTCCTCTCACCCCTTCTCTCTTAACCTTCCCTCTTCCTTTCCCCTTTCTCTCTTCCCTCCTCCTCTCCTTCCCTTTCCCTCCTCCTCCTCTTTCCTCAGCTCTTTCCCTCCTCCTCCTCCTCTCCCTCTTTCTCTTACTGTCTTCCCTCTCTTACTCTTCCTCCCTTGCTCCCTCCCTTTTCTCCCTCTCTTCTCCCTTGTTCCCTCCCTTCTCTCCCTCCTACCTCTCTCTCTCCCCCTCCTCTCCTCTCTCCCTCCCTTTCCCTCCTCCTCTTTCTCCTCACCTCCCTCCCACCTCTCTCTCCCTCTCTTCCTCCTCTCTCTCTCTCTCCCTCCTCCTCTCCTCCCTCTCTCTCTCTAACCATATGCAGATGGAGCAGAAGAGCTGTCAGGACAGATCTGTGGGGCCGTTCTTTACCCTCTCACTCATCACGAGATCTACGGAGCGGCGCTAACAGCTAACAGCGCCGCTAACCACGCGCCAACTCAGACGCTAACACAGACGCTAGCTCAGACGCTAACACAAACGCTAGCTCAGACGCTAACACAAACGTACGTGTGCAGAAGTGAGACAAATGTGCAGCACAATAAAAAAGACGGAGCTGTTTTTATGAAGGATTTTTTTACAATTTATGTAAAACTATTTATGTAATGTGTTTTCACTCTGTACGACGGAGGGAGGGATAGAGAGAGAAAGAAGAGGGGAAAGAGGGAGAGAGATGCTATAACAGTTTTAGAAACAGGCACATAAAGAGAGAGAAAGAGGGACAGAGAGAGAGAGAGAGAGAGAGAGAAAAGAAAGAGAAGGAATAGATTTGATTTTTAACAAACCTTCATCATTTATTTACTATATTTATTCACTAGTTAGAAGAAAGAGAGGGAGACAGGGAGAAAGAGGGGGAGATGAGAGGGAGATAGAGAGATAGGAAGAGAGAGATGGGACAGAGAGAGAGGAGGGGAAAAGAAAGAGAGAAGGGAAAAGAAAGAGGGAGAGAGGGGGGAGGAGGAGAGAGAGATGGGAGAGAGGAAGGGGAAAGAAGGAGAGAAGGAAGAAAGGGCGATAGAGAGAAAGATGAAGAGAGGAAGAGAGAGAGAGGGAAATAGGGAGAGAAATGGGAGAGAGTGAGAGAGGGGAAGGGGAAAGAACGAGAGAAGGAAGAAAGGGTGATAGAGAGAATGAGGGGAGAGGAAGAGAGAGAGTCAGGAGGAGGAGAGAGATGGGAGAGAGGGGAAGTGGAGAGAAAGAGAGAAGGAAAAGGGGGTGATAAAGCGAAGAGGGTGATAGAAGAGAGAGAAAGAACAGGAGAGAGGGAGGGAAAGAGAGAGAGAACTAGAAAAAAATAGAAAATATAACAATGTTTATTATGCTGTAGTGAAAAGTGCACCTGTCTCACCTGTCATACTCACTTTAAATTTGACTTCTCCATCTTTGAGACCAGCCTCTCCGCAGAGCAGAGCAGAGGAAAGTAGAGAAGAAAAAAGAAGAGAAAAGAAGAGCAGAGCAGGAGGGGGGGAGCTGTATTAGAGTCTGTGTGAAAGTCGATGATCATGAGGAGAGGCTCAGAGGAAGTGAGTCTGAAAAGAGCCGGAAACTCAAATCACAGTTCGTTTGGAGCTCAGAGAAGAACGCGTGATTTCATATGAGCAGAAAGAGAGAGAGAGAGAGAGAGAGAGAGAGAGAGAGAGAGAGAGAGAGAGAGAGAGAGAGAGAGAGAGAGAGAGAGCAGCTGCTGTCAGAAGAGAGGGAGGAGAGAGGAAGAGGAGAGGAGAAGGAAAGAAGCGGGATATGCACTAAATGAGACTGAGATTATAGGGTTGTAAACATCATTTTTGGCAGTCAAAATCAGGACTAAACCAGGTCTAAACCAGGTCTAAACCTGGACTAAACCAGGACTAAACCAGGACTAAACCAGGACTGAACCAGGACCGAACCAGGACTGAACCAGGACTAAACCAGGACTGAACTAGGACTAAACCAGGACTGAACCAGGACTAAACCAAGAATAAACCAAGACTAAACCACTACTAAACTCTATATTAGCACTAAATCAGGTCTAAACCAATTCTAAACCAGGTCTAAACCTGGTCTAAACCAGATTTAAACCAGTCTTAAACCAGGTCTAAACCAGGACCAGACCAGGACTGAATCAGAACTAAACCAGGTCTAAACCAGGTCTAAACCAGGTCTAAAGCAGGACTTCAGGGCGACATCTTGTTTGTGGCTTGTTTGTGTGTATAAAAGAGACATATTACTTATAATAGTCCTTTAGGGGCTGTGATAATGGCGTCTCTTCATCGTTAACTCTCTCGGAGTTGTTTCTGGAGTGATTCATGTTTGAGTAATCCTGGTTTGTGTTGGAGCTGAGGTCTGAGTGCTCCCACTGCTCTGTGTCACTGACCATTCTTTGAAAAATACAAATGATTACATAAAAACCCCGTAAATAAAGATCTGTAACTCACTGTGGTGGACTCAGGCAGACGGGCTTTGATTCTTTTGTATTTGACTGTGAACACATAAAAAACACGGACAAAAAAGGTTTAAGATCATCCGAAAACTCAAAAATACAACATGGATTTGAACAGCACATTTTCAGGAGGCTGTGATCTGTTGTGTTCATGGTCCTGTTTAAAAGTCTAATTTTTTAAAACAAAAGGTGAGAGCGAAAACTGAAACCTCACCTCACCTGACGTTATTCCAGTGAAATCAGTCGTTTCTGATCAGACACAGATTAAAGTCTAGAGTCAGACAGAGCAGTGCCTCCAGTTAGCATCACAGACATCAGCTGACAGAGTATGTAGTAGTTTCTTACGCCTCACAGCAGGAAGGTTCTGGGTTTGACTCCCAGGTTGCCCAGGTCTGTCTCCTCTCTCCCTCTCTGTTCTCTCTCTCTGTTCTTTCTTCTCTCTCTCTCCTCTCTCCCTCTATGTTTTCTTTCTTCTCTCTCTCTCTGTTCTTTCTTCTCTCTCTCTCTCTGTGTTCTTTCTTCTTCTTTTTCTTCTCTCTCTCTATCTCTCCCTGTCCCTTCTTTCTCTCTTCTCTCTTTGTCTCCCTTCTCTCTCTCTCCTCTCTATTTCCCTCTCTCTATGTGTGTTCTTTCTCTCTGTCTCTCTCACTCACTCCCTTTCTCTCCCTTCTTTCACTCTCCTTTCTTTCTCTCTCTCCTTTCTCCTCTCCTCCCTCTCTCTTCTGCTCTCTTCCTCTCTCTCCTTTCTCCTCCCTCTCCCTCCCTCCCTCTCTCTCTCCTTTCTCCTCTCCTCTCACTCCCTCTCTCTTTTTCTCTCTTTCTCTCTCTCCTTTCTCCTCTCCTCTCCTTTCCCTCTCTCTTCCCCTCTCTTTCTCTCTCTTCTTTCTCCTCTCCCTCCCTCTCTTTCTTTCTCTCCTTTCTCTCTCTCCTTTCTCCTCTCTTCTCCCTCCCTCTCTTTCCCTCTCTCTTTCTCTCTCTCCTTTCTCCTCTCCCTCCCTCTCTTCCCCTCTCTTTCTCTCTCTCCTTTCTCATCTCCTTCCCTCTCCCTCCCTCTCTCTTT